>VWZS01007487.1:0-10875 GCA_013397075.1 Rhabdornis inornatus
TATGTATATATATATATATGAATCTCTTTATGATGATGATAGGAGCAGAATATTTTAAAGCATGACAACTTTACAAATCTTCCCCTGCATGCAGAAGCAGCTTTTTGCAGTGACTGGTTTATTTTAATGTGTATGTCTGTAAGCATGCCCATAGTCTTTTTTGTAAAATAGTATAAATGGAACAATTAGGTATTTCAGAACAAATTGTGTAAGGAAGTCAGTTGAACTTATTTATCTCTCAGACTGAAACACCTTTACATATGTATCTTATAAATGGATAATAACTAATTAGGTATGTAGCCAGTGACATTTCTGCAAATGTTCAATGTATTGGTCAGGTAGTATTTTAAAAAGAAAACAAAAAGAAAGAAAAATATTGAAATAATTCAGTGTATTAATAGATAAAAATTTGTGTTTGGTTACTGGAGGCAAAAATTGAAATCTTTTATTTTTTCCATCACTGCTAACTGTTACTTTCAATGCAAGCAGCTGTGAACATAAAAGAACAAGCAGAGGATGACAGAAGTTGAGCATACAGACTTTAAAGCTGTACTCTTTCTAGGATAAAATTAACTCAAGGCTCCTAGAAGAGTGAGGGAATAGTTCCTATTAGATATAATTTTAACCGTATTTCCCCATGAAAGCTACATAGTTGAAGGCTAAAAACACTTGTGCAAGATCAGTGGCTGTAAATTGTTTTGTAAATGGTAGATAATGTTTCCTTTGGCCACTCTTTCCACTTGGCTCAAAGCCGGAGCCAAATCTTCAGCTTTGTCACAAACCCTCTCTTTGAAATGAAAAGTATACACTGATGTGCACAGCTGGGTATCCTCTCCATGAGCTGGGGAATTATGTTTGGCCTGAAACTTAGAGGGAAACCCCCACCTTCCTGTTGTTCAGGTGTAGCACAGCCTTCCTGGAGAAGGATTTGCCCGTAAACAGGGGCAGATCAGGAAATTTGCCCATAAACAGGAGCATTTCTCTTCTTGCTCTGTATTCTGAATCCGGGAGGATTCAGAACCCTGAAGGAACTGACCTCCAGGTACCAGTACTAGTGATGATTCTGTGTTTTAACTGGGTGTGGCAGTCTTTGGCATCTCTTTGAGAAAACAGGTTCCCAACACATAGTTTCAGATTTTATTTTTATTTGCCTCCTGGGAATATTTTCTCTACATTTTTACAACATGGCTGCAGTTGAGTTTGTCATGATTTCCATTGTAAGC
The DNA here is from genome assembly GCA_013397075.1 of Rhabdornis inornatus. Lineage (NCBI taxonomy): Eukaryota > Metazoa > Chordata > Aves > Passeriformes > Rhabdornithidae > Rhabdornis > Rhabdornis inornatus. The sequence goes on from VWZS01007487.1 coordinate 1,224, forward strand.
TCTTATTTTCAAAGGGCTTCGACTAGAAACCCTCAGGGAGTTAAAATTTCTTCAGATGAAATTTTAACATAAATTTTTATCTTACCCATTCTGTATCTCATGGAAACAGTCTGACTTACCTAAGACTACTTTAGGACTATCGGAAGAAAACTCATCTACTTTCAACCCTGAGTTTCGAATGTATGTTTATGCTCACATCCCATCAAAGTACTTCAAAACCACCAAATTTAACAAATAGGGGAGAAATCAGTAGGAGTTTTGCGCAGACACAGAAAACCACAGATAATTTAGAGTTTCTCTAATTGCCCAAGGATTTATACTTCAGAATGGTATAAAGAAACATTTTAGTTTCTTTAAGGAATTTTACTTACAGTTTGAAAAGGTCAGATGCATCAAGTCAGGTCAGCTGGTGTAGACTGGTATAATTCCAGGGATGATGGTGTCAGTTTAGACTTAAATGGCCTGTTCACAGAATCATGGGATGGTTTGGGTTGGAAGGGACCTTAAACTCCCTCCAGCCATGGGCAGGGACAATTTCCATTACCCCAGGTTGCTCCAAGCCGTGTCCAACCTGGCCTTAGAGCCTTCCAGGAGTGGGGCAGCCACAGCTTCTCTGGTTCAGACTCCTATATTATCACTTTAAATATTGAGTTATATGTTTTCAACATGGCAGCTATTCCAGCTAGGAGCACTGGAGCACCTGTACAAGCCCAGAGTTGGGATTTAGCAGCCGGTGAAACACAGCGGTTTTGGTTTCACATTTTTTGTGCAACTGCAAAAGAAGTGTAAGCCTTTATATAAAGGCTCAGTTTAAATTTCACCAAATGTCAAACTGACATTGCAGTAAAAGGATTTCCTTCTAGAATCAGTCCCTTTTTAGGAGTCCAGGGGCTTCAGTGTGCAGTGTTTTTGCAGGCTTGCCTGCAGGTTCTTGCCAAGGCATTCATGCTCCTTTCAGTAGGGTTTGGTAAGGAAGGTTTTTAGGAATAAATATCTGAATGTTCGGGTTTTATTTAGAAGAAAAAAAATCATACTATATAAAACTCAAGGCAATGAAACTTTTTTTCAGATTTTCTATTGCAAAAATAGTGCAGGGAAAAAGAAGAGTCAAATTGTAAAGCTTTCAGTGTCATTTTTAACAGTACTAGGACAAAATAATTCAGGCAGAAATATGCATTTATTTTTTTAAAATCAGTGTCTTTTAGTGTTCGTGCAGGATTGTTGGGTTATTTTATCTGAGCTGCTAGGATAAAGACTGGAAAACCAATCTTAACTTCAATGAAATGGGATTATATTTGGCAGTTGTGTTACAAATTTGGACATATTTATTATAGTTTTCTCTTTTAATTTGTCTCTTTCTGTATCCACATACTGTATGTGGATAAATTTATAGATAATATTTCAAGGGCATTAAGAAATTAAACCTTAGTCCCATTGATAGTAGTAGAAATTTTCTACTGGTTTTAATGGGGCTAGCATTTAATCTTATTAAAAATTGAACTTATTCTGCAGTTTTTTGTCCAGAGAATCCTCCAGCTGACCTTGAGGGGAGTCTGCCTGATGGGGGTGTGTAATTCAGGCCAGTTGAGTAGGTGTTTTTAAAATAATGGGGGTCTGCACTGTGACCACTGCAGTTACACGTGTTAGAACAAATGCACTGTGTGATTTGTACTGTAGAAACCAAAATAATCAGGCTGATTGATAGAGATGGACAGTACCTTGCAAAACACGAAGCCAGAAATTGGTCTTTCTCACAAATTTCATTAGTCTCTTGGTGTTAGGTCAGCAAAATGAAGGCACATGGAAAAATAGGCTTATTAAGTTAGGAGGGATTTCAAGCACAGAGTGATGGAGCAGGGGATTAGTCTGGACCATCAGAGGCTGTATCAGTCCTTCCATGGAAAGGTGCAGTTTGTGCTTGGGAAGGTGGGATATTTTGTGCAGCGCTGCATGTTTGCTGCCTTTTCCTAATGGAAGTTGTATTAACACAGGGAATTATTTACTCTTTTTAACTGCCATGGCTGTGTAAGGGTGTGACAATTTCCAAAACCCTCCTAAGACACTTCTCCAGGTAAAACTGGGGAAGAGATCTGGTTGATATACCTGGTACCATAAATTATTGCATTGTTAGGCAGCATCACAGAAAATAACTCCTGTCATGAGATACAAAGTGGATACCACTTCCCAGTATTCTCAATCCATAGCCGTATTCCATGTGCCTTTGATTAACGCACAATGAAAAATGCTTTATTATCTTCATTCATAATTTGGTAAATTAAATCCAAGATATTTTCCATCTAGCCATCAAAAAGCCTGAAAGTATGAATGTTGTTCAGCAAGACTTGAATTTTTGAGATTTCTTTTCATGTGATATATTAAAAAGTATCAAGTCTGAGAGCAGATAATAATTTGATCATGTTGTTTTGATTTTATTATTATGGTTTAAAAAAACACCAAACAAAAGCTTTAATGTGTGAAATGAACGAAAATGTCAGGAAAGTGGATTCACTGATGAAGTTCACTTTATTATTTTAGAGAGAATGTTGTTACACTGCTGTTGTTTTTTATTGTACTTACAATGTATTATTTGCTTAACCCTGTAAATTTTGAAATGTAACTACTGTAACCTGGAATAAATAAATAAATCTAAATAGCAATGAAGTGTTTCATGTTGCTAAACAGTACAAAAAAGCACAAATCTCCAGCTCCCATTCCCCTCTGGGAATTGTTTGAGGGTTCAGGTAGTTTGTGCCATTTGAGCTGCACATACTTTTGAAATGGCAGGTCTGGGTCATGTTTTAATTAATGCCAGGTTTGTATTGCTTATCTGAAATGAAAAGGCTGTCACTTCACCCTGTAGTTTTGTGTATCAGTACTTTCTGTTTGGATCAGTAACTGATGTGTCCACTATAAAATTAGTTTCGCAAGTCACTTAGGATAAGTCTTTTAGGTTTTGGCACACCAAATACGATTATTTTGATTATGATCATCTGACCTTAAAATTCATATAGGTAATAAAGTACATTCTGTGTTTTGTGTAATCTGGAAGTAAATGTGGGTTATCTCTTAAATTTAAGCATCAAGTGTAAATGAGGGTGTTCTTAGGTCTTTCATTATTTTAAAATGTCTCAGTATTCTTATTTGTTCCATAGAAATAAATTAAATTACAGTAGTGAGGCTGAGACCATCAGTGCCCATGTTCACAGCCAAGGGGTGGAGGTGAAGCTGGCAGAGGCTTTGTCTCCTGGGGCTCTGTGTGTAGCCTTTTCGGCTATTGCACCTTTCCCAAAAGCATTCCTAAGCACTGCTTCCAAACTCCTCAAATATTCACCAGTTAAAAATAGCCCAGTAATTGGAGGGGAATGTTGTTTTCAGCCAGGCTGAGCTCCTCTGCTCCTTAGCCTTGAGCAAGCTGCAGGCTGCTGCCTGCCTCAGTTTCCCCCGTGGACAAAAGATGTTAATAACCACCTCAGAGCTGTCCAGGATCCACTAATGGAGAGCTTTTTGTAAGAACAAAGTGCTGTAGTTATTGTTGCTATTATTACTATACTGTTCTGTGTGTCTTAAAACTTGGGGTGATATTCACACCTAAATATGGCTCAGTGTCTCTTCGTTGCAGAGACACTGATGGCTCCAGAAGGCAATTCAGACCACCAAAATTAGGCTTTTAATTTGGATTTATTTTAATCGAGATAGTCCTCTGGAGATTTCAGCCTTTTTGCCTCTACTTGTAGAGGAAACGTAGCGAATTTTAAATCCCATCCATGAGGCTGGAATTCATAGTGTGGAATTCTAGCACTGTAAAATTCAAGTGCCTGGGCTAAGGGTGGTGTCTAAGCTTTTTCTGTTTGCTGGGGAAGGAGGGGAGATGGTGCTCTTGATGCTCCAAGTTGCAGTTTCCAGGCTGAGGTTATCTGACTCTGAACTTCCTTCTCTCTGGCTGCTGTGGAGTTCGGGTGATGAGCTCTGCTCAGCCTGTCTAAATGTAAGAAAGATGAGAAATAATGACCTAAAATCGTAGAATGGTTTGGGTGAAAAGAGACCTTAAGGCCCATCCCATTCCACCCCTGCCATGGGCAGGGACACCTTCCACCATCCCAGGCTGCTCCAGCCCTGTCCAGCCTGGCCTTGGACAATGCCAGGGATCCAGAGGCAGCCACAGCTGCTCTGGGCACCCTGTGCCAGGGCCTGCCCACCCTCACAGCCAGCAATTCCTTCCCAATATCCCATCCATCCCTGCCCTCTGGCACTGGAAGCCATGGCCTGTGTGCTGTCCCTCCATGCCTTGTCCCCAGTCCCTCTGCAGCTCTCCTTTGGGCACTGGCGGGGGCTCTGAGCTCTCCCTGGAGCCCGAACACCCGCAGCTCTCAGCCTGTCCCCACAAATTCCAAGGACTTAATTCCCCACTCAGGTTCTGCCATCTAATATCTTGTGTTTCCTTTGCAATGATAAACAGCCTGTGCAGTGCAGAGGGACAGTGCTTCTTGTGGAATGGCTGCTTTTAACCTACAGCTGAAATTTTACACTTGAGTTCCCCTTTTTGCTTGTGCTGCCATTATAATGAAGTAAGGGATAATAGGAGTGTGGATCTTACAGCATGGGTTTGGCTGCTGAGTGTTGAGATGTGGCTCTAAGAAAAGCTAGAGAGCAGGTAGCAGATGAGAAGTGATTCAATTTTCTGTGTTGTAAGTTTAAAATGAGAATTGGCATGTGTAGACCTGGATTTGTGCATGTGACTTCTGCTTCAGTTGTTTGGAGTGGAATTAGTTTTGATGAACTGTGTAAATTAAGGGAGAATTGGACACTTGGAAATGCTGTCCCCGTGATGACCTCTGCCTCTGAATTCTTTGGGGAAGAAAAAAAGAAAGCAGGCTTTCCCTCCCCCCTTACAGCATTAAATGTCAACAGCTGTATTTTGCTGCTGGTACTTATTAACTTTCAGCCTTGCCTTTTTCAAGCATTTATTGCTTTAGAAATGAATTAATGGTTGTCACCAGGGAAATGTACTTCTTCCAGCTACCTTGGGTCCTCAAAAGATGTAATTTTTCTAAAGCAGATAGTTTAAATAACTGACCAGGGAAGCTCCTAACTGTTCTACATTAAGTCTTGGTTCTGGCATGGTTTGTCTTCATGTCTGTTTTTTAATCTGTTGAAGTCCTGTTAGAGTCAGTAATTATGTGTAGTGTCTCTATTATAAAGAAAAGATGATGAATTACACCTATTGTAGTTAATCCTTTTTACCTTTTCAACCTGAAAGCATTTTTTCACTTTATTTCCTAGCTGAAGCCAATTGTCATTATTTATTGGTACCATACATTCATTTTGCATCACATGACTGGATGATCACATACTTGGCTAGGGAAGTATTATTTATTTCCATATTTAACCACTCCTGTCCCATCCATGCAGCACTGAAAAGGAAACAGGCTTTTGGGAACAGAGGAATCTTTTAAATTTTTTTTCATATGCCTTTTCTGCAGCTTTCATCTAGTTGTTGCCTGCAACTTCTTTATTGTTTGGTTTTGTGTGGTTTTTGTTGACTTTTTTTTTTAACACACATAAGCATTTATGCTTATTTCTTTTTTTATAAATATGGGGAATCTGAGGATTTGTTGCAGTTTGGTNGTTTGGGGTTCTTTTTTCCAGATTGTGTAATTGGTGGCTGTTACCCTGACAAATGTAATTACAGTGTGTAAATTATATTGAAAATATTTTTGTCTGTTTGATGTATACTGAATTTAAGCTAAGTTATAAGGTGTGCTCTTTGGAAGTGTGGAAGATACAAGAGTGGAACTACAGATAACAAGTTTATGCTTGTATTTCCTACTGATGAAGACTTTCACACAAGTTATTTCTATGGGTAGGTGATGAGAATATCACTCTGCATGTATATACATTTATTATACATTTTTGCATGATTATACATGTAGGAGTGGTACAATTTTGACTTGAGACTATTGGTGCCTTTTGTCCAAATACAATTTTACTCGTGTAGACATGTCTGTCTAAAAATCAAATTTCGCTTCTGCTTTTGGAGGTCTGAGTCAGAAGCGAAAGGAACAAAGACCTGAAGGAACAGTCTAGAGCTCCTGAAATCTTAGATAACCTGTTGAAAAAATGGTCAAATAGTCAATATTGTACTTGACCCTCGTATCTTCTGCACTTGACTGTTTATTTTTACAGCTCACATTATATATGTTCACGCTGAACTCTGATGATAAGACTGAAAGAAAACATGCCTCCCATGATTCAGTCCAGCCCTAACTTCTGCGTGTAATTTAATCATCAGCTGTCACAAATAATTAACTGAACATCAGCCAGCTTAATTCTGAACTCGGTATTCCATTATTTTGTAATTGCCTTTTAAAAAGACAAAGATTGCCTTCCAGTTAATTATCAGGAATTCTGTTCCAGTCATAATCATCAGTGTTTCATGTTGCGAACAGTTTGGTCTTTAATACATTGGCATTTAACTACTCATTTATTTTTGTTGGGTCTGTTTTAAGTTTGTAATGTAACATTGTTTCATGGAATTGTTGTTTTGGAGGCAGGTCTGATCTGAAATATTTTGCGAATTTCTTCATACCTTGTTGCAAAACTGATCTTTAGTACGACTTAAGCAAAGTGTCACTCTCTGATGAACTGTGTTGCTAATCACAAAGTAGAGGTTTCTGAAAATAGTCAGTTGAATTTTATTTCAGGCACCAAGTTACTAAAAACACCCCCTCCAAAAAAGCCCCTTAAACCAAAGTCCACTCTGAAAACATAAGAAAAACAGGTTTTTTGAGAAGTAAATTTGAAACTTCTAGTTCGTCATATTCTGTCTTCAACAGCCACATAAAACTCTGAAACCAGTTTTTCCTAAGGCTTTTCATTCTATTCTTTATCACTTTAAAAGATTTCATTAGTCATTTTGTAACTCTGAAAGTCCTGTCTTCCTGAACACATGCTTAGTTCATGATTATTTTATATTATCCCATACAAGTTGTACCCTCCATGTATCACACCCATAACAAAAAGTCCTGCAGATGCTTAGCTGCAGAACTCCAAGAACCTCCTTGGAGTTAAAGAATTGCAAAGATGCTGAGCTTCAGCCCAGCCTGTGTTTCTGTCTCATCCTCATTTGTGTGGATGAAGCCTTGGTCCAAAGAAAGTTTTGATCCTCTCGTTCAGGGAGGGGGAGCTCCAACCACTTTTCATCCACTCTGAGTCAGTGAGCTGCAGATGGGGCAAGGCATTTGAGCTAAAACACTCACATCCTCTCAGAATTGCATTATTTATCCATTCTCTCTGCTTCCACATCAGTCTTTGTCTTGTATTTGCCTGGGTTTTTTCTGAGCCTCTTCTGTTTCTAGCATGCTTTCCAATTGTGATTTTCATTCATCACAAAGAATTTAGTTGATCCTAACAAAACAGATTAAAAATAGTTTTTTGTTATTCCTCAAGGACAGATTTCAGAATCACGTAAGCAATTTTATCTCCCTCTTTCCTCCTTCATTTTGGTGGCCAAAAATTCATATGACAATCATGTTGAATAAAAAGCATATTTACCGCTGGACAATATAATTTTGTTTCTTGTTATTCTTGATCTTAAAAAAAATCCCAACAAACACTACCAAAAACCATTTCAATTTTGAAAAATCCCCCTGCCCTTAACAGGTGAATGTTATGAAAGGAAAGTTGCCTAATGTTAAATTCATTGTCACTGAATCAATTTTATGAAAAAGCTACTTTTATTCAATCAACCCTATAATAATGTAAGCTGTCACTTGACTTCTGTAAAATTCTCTAGATAAATATCTTGTCTGCCCAATTTAATGTCCTGTAATTTATTATTTTTTTATTTTAAACTGGAGGTTTTATCCTTTAAAGATTGTCAATGTAACATTGTCAGATATGGATATGTTTATGTGTTAATGTAAAAGCCAGTACACAAATACCTGGTACTCTGATAAAGGTGTGTTTCTGACACTTGTGTTTTCTGTGTATGCAAAGGTCAAAATGTCTCTGTAATCTCAGCCTATGTTCATTAACTGAAGTTTAATAATTCATACAGTTTGCCACTATGTAACTTTAAGAGCTTCTTGTAGGATGTCGCATTAATCCTTAAACAAATTATTTGTACTTTTTGAGGTGTTCTTTCAGTCTGTGCTGATTTCTAACCCGTGTTGCTTTTCTCCCCTGCAGATGGACCCCCTGTTGTGGCTCACTATGATATATCAGACACAAACTCAGACCCAGAAGTGGTAAATGTGGACAATCTGTTGGCGGCTGCAGTAGTTCAAGAGCACAATAATTCTTTAGGAAATCAAGACTCAGGATCTGCTTGGAGAACCAGAGGGCTGCTGAATGAAATGAGTGCTGATACAGGTTTGTTTAAATTCTCTGACATTTGTGCCAGCAGTTGGTGTCTCTTCCTTTCTTGTTTTCAGTATTTTTATAGTTTATACAGCTGTAAAAGCTCCCTGTGTGGATTTTGGGAGAGGACAGGACAGGTGTTATTAAAAAGGTCTGACATTTACTCCAAAATACAAGTGATAAAAATTGACAAATATTCCTGCAATATATTTTTACACTAATTTTCTTAACTATTTTTTTCTTCTTCTTTTTCTTCTAACTACTACAGGAACTTATAGGTCTGGGGTTTTGGTGGTGGGGTTTTTTTAAGTGAAAGTGATCTAATCTTGTTACTGAATAATTGATTATGACAACCCATGCCACCAGCTAGTCAACTGCTCCTAATCTCATTTTCAGTATTGGGATTGCCTGTGTATGTNTGTAAAAGCCAGTACACAAATACCTGGTACTCTGATAAAGGTGTGTTTCTGACACTTGTGTTTTCTGTGTATGCAAAGGTCAAAATGTCTCTGTAATCTCAGCCTATGTTCATTAACTGAAGTTTAATAATTCATACAGTTTGCCACTATGTAACTTTAAGAGCTTCTTGTAGGATGTCGCATTAATCCTTAAACAAATTATTTGTACTTTTTGAGGTGTTCTTTCAGTCTGTGCTGATTTCTAACCCGTGTTGCTTTTCTCCCCTGCAGATGGACCCCCTGTTGTGGCTCACTATGATATATCAGACACAAACTCAGACCCAGAAGTGGTAAATGTGGACAATCTGTTGGCGGCTGCAGTAGTTCAAGAGCACAATAATTCTTTAGGAAATCAAGACTCAGGATCTGCTTGGAGAACCAGAGGGCTGCTGAATGAAATGAGTGCTGATACAGGTTTGTTTAAATTCTCTGACATTTGTGCCAGCAGTTGGTGTCTCTTCCTTTCTTGTTTTCAGTATTTTTATAGTTTATACAGCTGTAAAAGCTCCCTGTGTGGATTTTGGGAGAGGACAGGACAGGTGTTATTAAAAAGGTCTGACATTTACTCCAAAATACAAGTGATAAAAATTGACAAATATTCCTGCAATATATTTTTACACTAATTTTCTTAACTATTTTTTTCTTCTTCTTTTTCTTCTAACTACTACAGGAACTTATAGGTCTGGGGTTTTGGTGGTGGGGTTTTTTTAAGTGAAAGTGATCTAATCTTGTTACTGAATAATTGATTATGACAACCCATGCCACCAGCTAGTCAACTGCTCCTAATCTCATTTTCAGTATTGGGATTGCCTGTGTATGTCCTTTTTTTTTTTTTT
>VWZS01007489.1:7199-115801 GCA_013397075.1 Rhabdornis inornatus
GATGGATGGATGGATAGATGGAGGGATGGATGGATTGACAGATGGATGGATGATGGATGGATGGATGGATAGATGGAGGGATGGAGGGATGATGGATGGATGGATGCATAAAGGAGCTCTCTGTGCTCCCACAGCCTCTCTGATAAGCGAGCCTGCCTGTGCTGAGTCCCAGGCTGACCTGGGCAGGGCTCCCCACACTAACAGAGGAGAAATGTGGGATTTGGTGAATGAGGCTGGGCGAGGATTTGTGTGCCAGAGGTGACACGGTACAGCTGCCTTCCCCAGGGAGATAAACAGCCCAGCTGGCTGCTCGGGGCCACTTCTCCAATTACCCAAGATTTTCCTCCACGTTTCATAAATCCCCTGGCTGCTTGGCCCCTGTGAACACCCATCCAAGCGCTGCATCCTGTTCCCGGGCTAACAAGGGAGTGTTTCAAAGTAACTCTGAGCAGGGTGATGCCAAGCCAGAAACCTCGAGGAGGATGTTGCAAGCTGGGCTTTGAAGGCAGGATTTGTTTAGGGTTTGTTTAGGGACATCAGGTTTCACTTGGATCCGCTGATACCAGACGTGCCGACGAGAAATCCCAAGTACCAGGCAAAAGTGAGTAAGATTTTCAGGATTTGGATACCTTTGGCTGAGCAGCACATAAACATTCTGCCCTCTCCTCAGCAGGGAGGGGAGGAGAAACCACTCTGGGTTTAATCAGAGCTCTCAGACTTCCCCCACAAGCACAACCATCAGCACCTCTCCCTTCCCAGTGCAGCCAGCAATCACAAACCAGGGCCAGCAGAAAGCCAGCGGGGGCTCAGGATAGGACGTGTGTGTTTGAAGAGTGCAGAGCTGAGACTAGAGCTGAGCCCTGTCAGGTTCCACTGTTTTCCTACAGAGATGTCAGTCAGGCTTACTGAAGTCACCAGGAGAGTTGTAAACACACAGTGCTGCTTCATCTTTATAAAGGAATTAAATAGTAAGAAATCCTGCTTGACAACAAGGACAGTGAGAGAATGAGTTACAGCCTCCTGAATTTCCAAACTGTGCCTTGGATCTGATCCTGTTAAGAAGAGGGTTTGAAAAGGGGTTTAATAATCTCTGTCCCTGCCTGCCTCTGGCCTTGCTTTTCCAACAGGAGACGGGACCAGTCTTTTTCCAGAAGCCACTCCAGGTGGGGGATGCTTGCTTTCTGGTTTGCTGCTCTCAGTCAGGTCACATCACAAGTCCTGGAAGCTGCATTGAACAGCTTGATGCTTTTAGGAGATGCAGCAGATGCAGCCAGGCTTTTATATTCCAGAGCCTCCAAAGGGCTGGATCTGTATTTTATTTCAGTGATCTCTCAATTGCTGGTGATTGCATAGAGCAGGAGAACAGACCCATTTGGATAATTCCTGCTTGGTCAAAGCCTATATTTAACCTCAATTCCTGTCTCCCTTTCCAACAGTCCATGATAAAGCTTATTTTCCAGCCAGCACCGGAACACCCAGAAGTCGTCAAGAAATCAGCCTTAGAGCTGGAAAAGATCCCAAAAAGTGCCTGCCAGGAGCTGAGACCAGCACCCCTAATTGCTGTGAGCTCCCTTTACCCACCAGTGAATCCCCATCTCTAGGAGTGGAAGCAGAGCTCCTGCAGCAGCTCCCGCTGTGAAGGGTGGCAGTGCCAGTGGTCTCTCCAAACAGTTCCATTTCATCCCATCACCATCCATCTGCAGCTGTATTCCCCAAGTCATTCTCTGGGAGCTTGATGACCTTATAAAGCATGACTGGGTTTTGTTTAAAGAAACAAAACCAGCTGCCTGCAGGCTACTTTGATCCTGAACAGTATTTTTAAGTACTGAGGCTGGGTGTAGCTATGAAATAATCTGCTGGTGGGTCAAATCTCATTTTGCAGGGACCCTCTCTGTGAAACAGCACACCTCATTTTCTTGCTCAGTGTCAAATATTCGTTGTCTGTCTGAGTAGAGAGACTATTTCCCAGCAAGCCCAAATATCTGTCTTTGCACTGGTGCATCCTTTCCTTGCTGCCTATTCTCCCTCACACACACTCAGTTGTGCAGAGGAGCCAGACACAAAGCCAAGGTGAAAAAACAGTGATCAAAGTTGCACACAAAGCAAAAACTGCCCCCAAATGCCATTAACTTCCAGGAAACAGCAAACCTTGGGAGTCCAAATCACCCTCGGTGAGAGCAAGCCCAGCTCCATTAGGTTCAACAGACTCTGCTACACTTCACTGAAGTAGGTCTTTTGGGGTTTATTTGAGGTTAACTGCCCAAATCCCTGGATTGCAGAGCTCTTTATGTCCAAGATAACAAATGCAAAGGCAAATAGGGGCTAAGAAAGAAGCTGTGCCAGCTCCTGGTTCCCTGCTCTGGCTGCCTGTGTTTGCTGACAGCACAACTATGCAAAGCATTTGGCTCCACACACAGCATGGCTGTCCTGCTTTTATTCCAGCAGTCCCAAACATGGCCCATTTCTCTTCTGTTTGCTCTTGGGGGCTTTGCAAAGCAGCCAGGTAGGGATAGTCACAGAGAGTAAACATGTCTTATCAGCACTTTTCCTTGACAAGGAGAGTGAATTATAAACAGGGTCTGGCCACTCTGGGCACAAGAGCTGGGCTTTGTCTGCACTTGGAGGATGCTGCAGTGGGAAAAGCCAGCCACTGGTCAAACTGGGATAAAGCCTCGTGCTGCAAGAGGCCAGAGCTGCTGGTGCCATGGAGCTGCCCCAGAGGATGGATGCTCCCAGAGCAAGGACAGTGGGACACTGGCCACGTCACTGCTGCACCATGGTGGAGTTTTACATCACTGCCCAGCTCCAGGCACAGGAAATCCAGATGCAGATCAGCATCAGGCAAATGTCTCAGTGCCTGGCACCCCTCAACACCCCTGTATCCTCTGTTTTCTCATGCACGAGTAAATCTGGTCTCTATTTGCAAGTGCAGCAATTAAGCTCACATTCAAGTGTCTGTGTGATCCAGGACTCAGAACCATGAACCTCACGTGAAACATCAAACCAGCCTCTCTTTAACACATACTTATCTCATAGATAAAAATGGACAGATGAGGTGAGGGGAGGAAGAAGGAACTTGCCTTAAGGACTAGGAGCTGGGAAAAAAGGATTTTATTAGTCATGTCCTCAGGGTCCAGCAGTAAAGCAGCTCTGATCTCAAAAGAATGCACATGTTGGGAAGCAGAAACGGGCTGTTTGTTGGTCAGAGAGGAATGTCAGCACACACAGGACCTGATCAGTTTGTTTTGCTATGGGACAGCTTCTCCTGGGCTGGCACTGAGGCACCCCCTCCCTGCTGGGAACTCTGCTCCCCATATCAGCCACCAGCACCCCCTGAACCTGGTCAGTGCAGGAATAATGTGTGAGTTCCTGCTTGTGTGTCCTGTCTGATATTTTCATTTCCTAAGAGGCAAATTTCCATCCCACCCTCTCCATGTCTGCCCCAGGTAACCCCAAACCTTTACTTTCACCCAACAATTCCACACCACAGGCTGTCACTTCACATCAAAGAGGAAGCTGGGAACGTGGTGACTGCTCCCAGGATGGGAATAAACTGGACAGAGTCCAACAGGGATCAGCGGGAAGAGTAAGAAGACATGATTTATGTGGAAAAAGTGAAAGAATGAGGATTGTTTAGACTAGAAGACGGATGATCATGACCTTCAGATTCACTCAGGACAGAAGAATGGATTCATCCTTTCCCAGAGGTTGTGGTGGATGGTAGAAGTAGTAGGAGAGAGGCTTAAGCTGCATCGAGGAGGACTTTGGTTATATATTAAGCAATAATTTCATGTTTTCTTATGCTTGCTCTCCAGACTTACCTGTAGAGTCTTCCTCCTTGGGTTTTTAAGAATAGGGTTCATTTAATGGTTGATTTCCACCTAGTAGAGTCTAATTCTCACACCCCCTTTTTTTTTTTTTTTTTGATGAACAGCACCAGTGCAACCCTCGCCAATCTGGCCCTTGTTATGGAAAGAGTCCCCATGTGGAAAGGGCCTTGGGGATCAGAGCCCATTATTACCTTGGGGCAAAACAGGCCCCTTTATGAGAAGAAAACACTCCCAATTCCCAGCTGACTCAGGGGAAATGCTGTGCTGCCTGTCTCAAAGAGAGAGCAAAAAGCCACAGCTGGATCAGGGCTTAAGTACCTTACACTCCAGGAACATCACCACCTCCCTGGGCTCCTGCAGAGCTCCAGGGAGAATCTGAGCACTGGTGCTTGTACCTGCTATTCCCAGCATTTTTCTACTTTCTCTCTGTTTCAGAATCACCTGCCTTCGGTGCCCTTGAAGCCTCTTACAGCCATTTACACTCCCAAGAGAAGCCAAACTACCAAGAACTGCTGGCAGCTGCTCAGTGAGGGTGAGGCAGGGAGCACTGTCTCATTTACTCACTCCAAATAAAAGCTCTTTCCCTGTTTTGAGAGCCCCACTTGCTGGTCTTGCACCCCCAAAATTGCCTGAGTGATTACAGTCAGCCAAGGGCCCTACTGGATTTTTTTGTCTGGTGAACAGCTATCATCACCCTAGATATCAATTTATGATCATATCTACATCCTATATACCTTACTAGCATTTCCTAGGACTCTGAGGACCCTTCCACCTCTTCTTTCTCCCCTAGTAGGCAAGGTGCAGTGGTTTGAGACATCTTTTTCTTTTGGCAAAGAGATTTTCCACCTCCTGCCACACCAGACACCCTCAGTTCCTGCTCCTCCTGTTTTAACCACAGGTCACAACAACTGATGGACCCAAATTCTGTCCAAGTCCCTGAGGCTGAGAAGAGACCTGTTATAGCAGGGACTACCTAAAATTAGATCCTGATTGGAAACCCTGAAAAGATAAAGCTTTTGCAGCGTAAGCTCATGGGGTCCTATTTAAGAATAAAACAGAGGAGTTCATCATCCATTATTCCCCATATCTAACCCAGGAACTGGTTAGATATGGGTTAGATATAACTCAGGCATTGGTTACTCATGGGCTGCAGAGGCCCTGGAAGCCACAAACCAACATTTTTCTGCTTTGGGGCTGGTTTCTGGAGCTGTGGACACAGAGGGAAAGACATAATGAGTGCTGCCCTTGTGCCTCAGCAGGAGATGTGCTGAGGACTGCACAGGGACAGAGGAGTCTCTGTCCTCATCTGGGACACAGGAGTTCCCAAGGGATGCTCTCATGGAGGGAAGGCAGCTGGGGAGATGGTGGGAAGGGAAGGAGGCAGGGGGGAGGGCAGAACAATAATTATTTATCTTGATTTGAAAACCCAAAATTTCTAGTTTGTTTATCCTGTGCTCTGGGGAGGGAGCACAGATTCCCAGAAAAAGTGTCTGGGAAAAAGAGGCTCCCATGTCCTTCAACCATTCAAAGAATAGGATTATGATACTTATTTGAATTTGAAACAAACAAACAAACAAAAAACCTAACAAAAACCAACAAAACCCCCAAGAAAACAAACCAACACAACCAAAGCCAAGCAGCAGCCCCAGTCCTCATCCACATGGATGCTGGCACTGCCTGCTTGGATCACAGAATTACAGATGGGTTTGGGTTGGAAGGACCGTAAAGCCATGGGCAGGGGCACCTTCCATTATCCCAGGTTGCTCCAAGCCCTGCCCAGCCTGGCCTGGGACACTTCCAGGGATCCAGAGGCAGCCACAGCTGCTCACGGCACTCTGACTCTCCCTATAAACTCTTCTTCAAGTCTCTCCTGGTCCCAGAGCAAGTCTGGGTCCCTCCATCACAAGATTTTGGAGGCAGGATGGAAACAAATGAACAAGTACCTTAAGTGATAATCTTGGTGGTTCAATTCCCATAAATCCCCAATTCCAGTGTTAAAGAGGGAATCTCTCCTCAGCCACCCAATCACTTGCATGAATGCTTTCCCTTTTCAGAGCAGCTCACCCTGGTCCCCAGGCTGACAGCCTGTCTCGAGGGCTGACCACACTCTGAAGGTGTGAGAATTCTCAGGTGATGAAAGGGAGAAGTCTATTAACAAAAGTCACACAGATGTTAGAATAAGTTGTACAAAAAGGCACTGCATGTGTTTGTACTCACTACCAATAATTCAGAACACAGAGCAGCCACCAATCTGCAGGAACAGCCCAACACCTCCTGTCCTTAGAGCCATCACAGAAGTCCAGAGACAGCAGAATTAAATTTATTGCATTTTTCCTGGATGGGTTTTAGCCAAACCAACAGCTTAACTCTTTGGTGTCCTATAGCAGGCACTATGGAATATTCTACATCATTCTGATGAGTAAGCTAAATGAAAAAGAGCCTTTTCTTGGCTTAGACCTCAGACTGGAGAGGTTTGATCTGGCACTGCTTTTCAGTAGGACAGAGCTCACACTAGGCAGGAAAACACCTTTGAAATCAGACTTATTGCAAGTGGAGAAAGAGCCTTGCCTGCCATCCTTCATGGCAGTTGTCTGGTACATCAAGCTCTCCTGGGGACAGTGGTATCTGGTCACATTTTGGTTCTCTGCAGGGGCTAAAGGAAGGCAGGGAAATCACACACCAAGAGGTACCAAAGGCTATTTTTACCCTGTCTGGGTTTACACCCACACGTGGGTTTGTTGGTTTGGTGCATGAGCCAATTCTCAGCTGGTTTGCTGACAAAAGCAAGGAACAACTCATTCTGAATGGAAACACCCTGATTTAACACCATGAATGATCTGGCCTCTGAGATCTATTGCAATAATAAAAGTGGGCATTTCTTTCTTTGTGGAGAAAATACATTGACAATGAACTTATTTCAGTGTCATTAACATCTAGCCTCATAAAAGGAAGCTATTGAAAGAATTTCTGGAATGTAAAATGCTGTCTAGTAGAAAAGGAACATATTAAAATTTATCTGGTAGCCATCTCAGAAGAGACTAAAGGGAACCAAAGATTTAGACACAGCCTTTGGGCTTTGGAGGCTCCCAGGCTGAACTGGGGAATGTTGGTGGGTCAAGCCTTGGGTTCTTCTCCTCTGCACCCAACACTGGTCACTTGAAGAGGAATGGTGCTGGGCTAAATGGACCACTTAGAGATGTCCCTACATTTGGTAATCAGTGATGATTAGGCTGAGCTTTTATTCCCTTCCTCTAACAGTAACCACTACAGAAATAGCCTTAGGAAATAAACTGCAAAGAGCTGCCTTGTCCTGTTTTATGGCAGCATATCACATAAAAAAGCACAAGAAAATTCTCTTGCTTTGCAATTCTGTGCATCTTTCAAAATGTTTGTCCCATTGCAAGCAGTCCTGAGGATTGACCACCAGTGCTTCCCAGCCCATGGAAGTGCTGCAACAAGCAGGATTTAGCCCATGACCTTCCCTTGCTTCCTACCTCCTCTCCCTGACAGACCTAGCACTGATTATCTACCTCCAGAAGATCTCTGAGGAAGTGGAAGCTAAAAGCTTCTCCTTTGGGGAGTTTTGGGCTTGTTGGCGTTGTAAATGCTGAATATCTTACCCTCCTCTATCAGAAGCAGTTCACATCCTGCTGACTCGACCCTTCACACAGCAGCTCAAGCCAGAGACAGCCCTGACTGCATCTAACAATGACAGCACAAATTCAAGATTGTGTACATACCCCCCAAGTTTCCATCCCGTGTGATTGATCAAATATTTGCTTTTCTCAAAGCAGATAACGTTTGTGAACTTACAATCTTCAGCCACAAAGCCTTATCCCCCTGTGCTATTTATCTCCAGAGTACAAAGGCCAATTGATTTCTTCCATGACAGCCAGACCCAGGCTCTCAGCTTTCACCCCTGCTGCAGTTCCTGGTTTGAGCCTTTGTTTTGGACTCATTTGGAGAACAAGGCAGAATAATGGGGGGAAGAGGGTCAGTAAAGAAAAGAATTGTGTAGAGTTAATCAGTCATCGGAGTACAAAGAAATCATTCAGCCCCTCTCTGCAGTGAGGGACTAATTTAGCCCCTGGCTCTTTAAGGCTGTCACCAATTTCTGGTGCTCTGAGTGGAGCTTGCCACTTGCAAAGGGCAACCCCAGCCTCTTAAATGAGTTAGAGAAAGCACCCAGTGGCTAAAGCTACCCAACCAAGGAGTGAATGCCATCCTGCCAGGTGCTCCACAGACCCTGAAATAGCAAATACAGTCATGGTGTCTCAGGATTAACTTCTGAACCTTGAACCACGAGGTCAAATTTCCATTTTCAATGGAGAATTGGAAGTGACTTGCTGGTCTGTGAGCCCCAAAGCACAGGAGGTGATAACTGCAGATACTGGCAATAATAAGAGAAGCACAGCTTGGCACAGGGACAAGCTATCACTGCTTCTTAGCTTCCATCCCAAATTTCAGCTACAGGCCCACTGGGCCAGGGAGGCTGCTGGAAGAGTGATACCACAAGGATCTTCAGCCTTAGGATGACCCTGAGAAATGGAATCATTTCAGGAAATGGAATGATGAGAAAGAGATCCATTAAAAAAAAAACAGTGGAAAAATATGCATCACTTGGCTTAGTTTTAGTTTTGAAAGTAGGGGGAAAGTCTTGAGTTTCAAAAGCCTTAAGTTCTCACTCTTGTATTTTGTTCTTCTTAAGTCTTTGCTACAGAGGAAAGATGTCCTCTGCCCATGAACTTGTGGCTGACACCTGAACACATGGAAGGCTGATCCACTGCTGGTGCAGGTCTTCCTTGTTCCTCCAAAGGGCTTGAGAGCCAGGACTTTAACTCCGTGTTATGTTAAATCCCTGGCTTTAAAGTGCCAGGGATCTGCTCCACAGGTTTCCTTGCTGCCCTTGTAACCCTTCCCACTCTCCAATTGAACTGCCTGGAAGAGCAGCTGGACATTTGAATTGTGACAAAATCTCTTCTCCCTTTTATCCTGTTTGAAACTGTCCTTTCTTGGGCACCACTAGTGTGAACAGAAGGAAGGCAATAAGAATTCATCCTTCCCAGGAGTGCCACAAGCAGGGGAGTTGTCAGAGGCAGGGCTGGACACGAAAAGGGTTTATTGTAAAATCAAGTGGGCTGGAAAAGTTGGTAGAAGTTAGAGGGCAGAGAGCAGCCTCCAGATTCATTGACAGATGGGGAAACTCCTCTGGGAAAAGCAGCCTTTGGTGACATTAAATTGGGCACCCTGAAGCTTTGGGTTTCCCCTTCAGGTTCAGCATACCCAGAGCCTTCTTTCCTCCCCCATGTACCCCTCTGCCTTTCCACCAAGCTTTGGAAAAGATTCTTCGAAATCACAGATCTAATCCAGATTTCTCTTGCTTCAGAGAAAGCTGCCAGGGGAGAGAATACACAATTGGAGAGATGCTGTTTTGTGTTTGGGACACACTGATGAGTCCTGTACCCACAATGTGAACACATGAGATGTTCCTGAGCAGATTTTCAACTGATTTTCCCCACTACATCCATCCTTAAGAGTTACTCATCATTGGAATAACAGCAAGAGTGGGTATTGTTGGAAGCTTCAGCCTTGGAGGACCATGGAATAACTTGATCCAAAAGCTCACTAACACCTGCCTGGCACTGAGGGGCAGACACAATCTCCTACTCAGTTTTTCCTTGTATTCTCTCATTTAATCACAATAATGTCATCTGCATAGCGCAGATACAGGAGAAAACACAAAGCAAGAGCTACGTGCTGGAAGGAGAATATGAGAATCAGCCAAGAACAATAGTTTATGATAAAACTCTTCACTTTTCAGATGTCTTACCCAATTGTTTGAAAAGCATGGTGGAAAAGGAGACTTTTCAATGTTTCCCTCCCACAAAATCCCTCAGTTTTGCAAGGGCTACCGAAAATTCTGACTGTAGCTGCTTGCTTAAATCAACATATAGCCAGAGTCAGGAAAAATCCCATTAATTTCAGTTTGCATCAGTTTAGAATGTGCCCCTCAAAGTTTTAGGGTCACTTAGCCCTGCTTTAAAGGAGGTCTGCACTTTGGGATCCCATTCATGTTATCACCATGAAATAACATATCTGGAATCTGGGTTATTTGCACATGAGCTCAATAGCAAAGATAAATGAAGTGGGAACTGCCCACATCTCTTGCATATGGAAATCTGTGTTTAAAAACAAGAACACCCACACAGCTCATCAACAGGAGATGAGTTTCTTGTTGTTTTGTGGTTGCACTCACAATAGAAACACTGTTCTTTCAGCCTCAGGCCTTGTGATTCTCAGGGAACTTTTATTTTCATGTCCAATCTCACTGAAGCCCAACAAGTCATGATCAAATGGATACTCACAGCTTATTGATTCACACTGAAGTTCTTGGTGACTCCCTTAGCAGAACTATGCATCAAATGTGGGGAATAGGAAGCACCTTGGCTTTATAGGATCCACATTGAAGCAGTGACAGAAATAAGTGATGGTTTTCAATCTAACTTTCTCCACCCGGTTTTTCCATCTCACCTCTTCATTTGAAGAGCTTTGTAGGATCTGTCAAGCCCAGTCCTTGCATGAATTTTGTCAGCTGCACTCATACCAAGTCCAGAGGCCCCACACACATGGCAGCCAGTCATGTCTTGCTTCCCAGGCCAGTGTCACTTCTGCTTCCACTTGGTCCAGGCTGGGACAAGCTGCTTTGTGTAGGGACCTGTGAGCACACAGAGCTGATTGTCACAGCCTCCCACTGCCAGTATCATCCACTGCTGTGTGCCCTTACAGTCTCTGTAAGAATAGAAAGCATTTATCCTTCTTCATATTTTATAGGGGAAGCAAAATTGAGCAGGTTTACCCAGGAAATTTGTGATAAAGAAGAAGAACTTAGGGCAACATCCTCAGTTTCTGCTGTTCCTAAACCGTGGGTAAAACCTACAAACACCACATTAAAAAAAAAAGATTTTAAGAAGGATTTCATAAGTTACTTTTTCACTTTGCTTGCAGTAGCACATGAGGAAACACAAGATCCAAGAGTCTCTTGGAAGGGAGCATTGGAGCAGATGCACTCTGAGCCCAGCAGATGCTCACGTGCTTTCAGCTGTGCTCAAGCCAAGGTGCTCCATGGAGCCCCGTGGGAGGATGCATTTCTCTGCAAGTGGGGCTGAGGTAATGATGTTTGACAACTGCGTTGGATAAAGGCAGTACAGCCACGTCTCCTCCCCAGCCATTGAGTGGGCCAGGTCACAGAACACGAGGAGAAGGCCCATCCTCATTTCTTGTGTCCAGAGCCACATCCCTCCCCAGGAGGAGGAAGGCAGTAACATCACCACTTGCACTTGTCAACAGCCCTTCAGGCTCAGCTTTCCCCAGAGAGCAGCAAAGTGCTGCTTTCAGGAAGCAAAGCACGTATTATCCATTGAGATAAACAGGAGAGGTTCTTCCCAGGCAGAGGTTGGAACAATCCCCCAGCACACACACATCCCACAGCTGGCTTGAGGGGGTCACAGCTGGCTTGAGGGGGTCACAGCTGGCTGGGTCAGTGCTGCCCACCATGGACAGCATCACCTGGCACTTGCCATGAAGCTCCTCACATCCCACACAAGCTTTCATTAGACACAAGGGCATGGGGAAGGTGTGGTTTTCACACCCTCCTGGTTGAGGAATAAGGATCTGCTCTCACCAGACTGAACAAATACAGCTGGGAGCAGCGTTTGCCCAGATGCAAAGCACTGCAGGGACCAAAGGATTGTCACTAGGGCCTGGGGCAAAGCAGGGAACACACAGCCAGAAGAAGCTGCAGCTGAGAGCAGGTATTGGTATCTGCTGTGCATTCAAGGCTCACAGTCAGAGGTCAAGTCCACATTGACTCGTGGCAGCACAGGCATCTCTCAAAGAGGACACAGAGGTCACAACCTCTGCTTGAGTGGCTCTGTACATCTTCCAAGAGACCAGTGAGACAGCAGCAGAAAAACCAGCCCAAACAGCTCCTCAAACACTCTTCACCCCACTCACAGAGGTGAGTCAGTGGCCTTTGGATCTCTGGGGCTATGGAAGCTCTCCAGAATGCTTTCAATTGCCTTGGCCTTTCTGGCTTCCCTGATCCCAAAGTCAGGTAGCAAAGCCAGCATTAGCATTTCATAGGGTGGGTTTAAAGCCAGGGTGAAGATGAAGAGATGCTGATATGGCTTGAGCTCCAAGTCAAACAAACTGGAAGGAACTAAACAGAACAGAGGAGTCTTTTTGTTTTGCAAACCATGACAGTGGCTAGCTCTCTCTTACCTGCTAAATGCATCTCAGGCTTGTGGAAAAGTATCAGGGAATGAGTTCATGAGTAGTCTCCTTGCCTCAAGGGCCAAGCTGCAAGTGATGCCTTAAGTTTTAAGTTTTTCTGTTCTGCTTGAGTGTGCAGCTTTTAGTTTTATATTAAGGGTTACCAGGATCTTTTCACAGGGTGGTGAAGACAAAACAGTTCTATTCCAGCTGGGGACTCAAGGACAATCTCTTCAAACTTCAGGCCCTAAGCATAAACAATGTGAAAAGAGGAGGGAGGGCCAGCAAGCAAGGAGCATGAAACTTCATGATTTAAGGCAATTAATTGGACACTTGACTCCTGCATGCAAATGGACTAAAACCTGTAAAAATGTGAGATCTCATGACCAAGCTCTCTTGTGCTTCCATCTTGGAGCCACCTGGGCAGGGCCATGACTGTGGCACTGGCACTGCCAGGGTGTGGCCTTTGAAGGGCCCTCAATAAATATCCATTTTATTCCTCTTAACTCTGGCCAGCCTCTGTTCCAGCTCCTCTAGGCATCACAATCAGCTCTCTTGGGAGCAGAGTGTGGTTGGGCCCAGGAGCAGGAAGGAGGACTCACTCCTTTGGCAGGATGGGCTGATAGCCACCTATCAGCAAGATTTCTATTGTTAGTAGCT
Source organism: Rhabdornis inornatus (assembly GCA_013397075.1). NCBI lineage: Eukaryota > Metazoa > Chordata > Aves > Passeriformes > Rhabdornithidae > Rhabdornis > Rhabdornis inornatus. The sequence goes on from VWZS01007489.1 coordinate 19,961, forward strand.
GCCAGAGTCTCAAATTTGCTTGGATTTCTGCTTCCCTGCTTCCTTGCTATCCAAGACTTCCTCTGGAGCAACCCAGCACAGCCCTGGCAGGCACTACACCAGGGGCAGCCCCTTCCCCAATCCCACCCAAAGCCCTCTGGAAGTCTGCACACCCTGGAGCTGTCAGTGGGAGGCAGGGAGGATCTCACTCCTTGAGCTCCCTGCAACCCCACACAAATCACACATGGTGACAGGCAGCCACGTTTCACTTCTTCCAGCCTGACAATTCTTAGAATGTATATGAAAAAAAACCAACAAAACTACTCAAAAAAACCCTAACAAAACTACTCTAAAAAAAACCCTTCAGCAAAAAAGGTCCAGTGGACATCTGTGCAAGCTCTGTCCAGATGTTTGTCTCGCTGGCTGCTGGGGTGGGGTGTATTTGACATTTACATTTAACAAAACATCCAAAGAGCTGTGATTACAGAGGGCCAGGGGAGACACACTAGAAATGTGAAGGAAGGAGTTTTTCCTGTTTGCAGTGGATGGATTTGTCTGACACTTGGGCATAACAAATCCTTCAGAGACTGGCAGCAAGGGAGAAGGGAGCTCTGGTTTAGCCCATCACTCACAGCATTACAATCACATCACACTTGGTCACAGAGAAAGAAAAAAAAAATGAAACACACCTCCCAAACATACATCACAAAACTAAACATTTTGTCATTTTGTAAAAATAGAAGCTAAGGCCAGGAAAGAACTCCAAATAGTTCCACTTCAGAGCCAGCAGGGGAAAGAAAGAGGAGAGGTTAATCCAGAGAACAGAAAGAGAAATTTTAATATATATTTTTCAGCCTGGACTGAATAAATAGTTCTCCTTGTTTTATATGAACAACTTGACAAAGGCTGAAACAAACAAAACCACAAAGACATCACCCTTGAATACCAGAAATCCTTGTGCTGCAGAACGTGAGCTGCAGTCAGACTCTCCTGAGATCCCAGCTGCACACAGAGGGGGCAAGCACATAGTGAAAGACCTGATGAAAAGTTGATAAAGTCACATTTTTAAAAATAACTAGGCTGCCCAGCTAGCTGGTCAGACTGCACACAGGACAAATCCCAAAACAGCCCAGACTGGCCAAGAATCAGTCCCTAAAAGTGCCCAGAGCAATCTGCAATCACTGAGGCAGTTTTACCACTTCAGTAAAGGACACCAACAGATTAATTTCCCCATTTGGATTTGTCAGGTTTCTATCCAGTTCAGGTGGGGGGAAGCATTTTTAATGTGCTGTGATAAAGGAATAATGAGGAGGTACTAAGGGATGCTGTGACACGTGGAAAAGGTTTTTATATTCACTCAGCACTGCTCTTCTCTATCCTAAGTTTGGAGAAGAGATGTGGCAGAGAGATATATTCCTGCAAGTTTGCTTGTCTGTGCAGCACATCTCACTCACTGCTACTCTCGTAATAATAGAAATTTAATCCCAAACCATGGCACCTGATTGGGGCCATATGGAGAAAGGACAGAGGCAAGAGCCAAGCATCCCAAGCTAAGCATTAAATTGTCTTTTAGGAGGACAGGCTTGGCTTTTGTTTCTTCTCTGCTTGTCTTCCAGGAGAATTTCCATCAAAGAAGAAGTTCTTTTTTATCAGGACATTTGAAGTGTCCTCTTTTAGCAGTTTGAAACATGCACATAAACTTTTCACCACGAACCGTGCGTGGCCCCATCAGCAAGATCCCAGTAATTAATTAGACAAACCATTTATTTAGCCACCAAATCTCACCAAGCAGTTGTCAAAAGTTTCAGGCCATGCACTTGGCACTGCAGTTCCCAGCCCAGGCTCCTGGTGAGCAGGGCAGGCAGGGATCCAACCTTCCAGAGGAACAAGGCATCCTTTTGTAAACACAGCCCTCAGGGCTTCTCTTTGTCATCCAAGAGTAATTATTTTGCATATCTCATCCTGGGTGAGCTGGAGGGTTGCATTTCATTACATCCCAGGCACAGGTGTTACACCAGACTTTAAGGAGAAGTTTTGATACTGAGGGGGACAAAGAAAACTGGATATTGAGAGGCTGTTAATAAAAATGCACCACTAGAAAGAGCATCATAGATAAAACAAATATGGCCCTTTTAATTATGCATAGGCAGTAATTAATTCATGTTATTAACTACTAAATTAGTCACTTCAAGGACAAGAGAAAATGGTCTGTTTATAGCTTAAAATGATGTTATTGCTGCTTAGAAAACAAAAACAAAACATCAGTAGAAGATCAAACAGCTCTGTCAAGTCCTGAATTTGGTTCCAGGAAATCCTGTGTTCTTCTCCCCAAGGAGCAGTGATTCACAGTTGTGTCTTGCTAAAGAGACTGGAGCTGGGTGCTCTCATTTGCTCCACTTTGACAAGTTTTTACATTTTTTTGGTCCGAATTTGCAGATTCCCAGAGCCAAAATAAGCTGCAGAGTGTGAGACAATAATAAAAATTCGAGATTTATTACAAGGTTAGTAATATTTTAGCACTTTGGAGACCTGGTAAAGAGCCAAGACAGCCTTCTCTTTGTTCTTTGCCAAGTATTGTAAGAAACAGAACAAAACAATATGGTGCCTGCCCTAGAACACTCACAGCCCAGCAAGCAGAGAGATGAAAAGTGCTCCAGGTCGTGGAAAAACAGTGACTTTTGCAGGAGGCTGTGATGGCATCACCCAGTCCCACACATGGGCTCGGTGCACCCAAGTTTTGGAGAAATGGAGGCAGACCTGTTGCACTTCTGTCTCCAGTAAAGACCTAAAAAGGTTTAGAAGTGTTTCAGCTGTCTCCCAGTGCCCCATAAATTGCCTTCCCTTGAAATGGTTGTAAGGAGCCACGTGTTTGGTGCAGAGGGAGCCCGAGTTCCCAGCTGCTCCTTGGCTGGAGAAGCCTCAAACTAAATGAGTGTGTCATTCCCCAGGCAAGGGAATGCTCAAAAATCACGCTGGTTGCTGCTCCAGAGTTCCCAGCTATCCAAACCTGTATGAGCTGGAAGAACTCTGCTGATTAGCTTATGGGTGCTCAGGTTGTAAACCATAGTTCTGACTCACTTTTTCTTCCCAATTTCTCACAAGAAACCTTTCTGGGACAAAGCAGGAGATGCAGCTTCGGTCCATCACTTGTTGTCAATCCTCCTCCTTTCTGGCAGGATGTGAATTTTGTCACCAAGCTAAGCACAACCAGATGGGGACAACAGCCAAATAGGTCTACATAACATCACAAATCTCAACTACCACAGAAAAGAAAAAACAAAACAAAACAAAAATCACCTGATAAGCCTTCCCCAAACCCCTCTAAGCTCTCCCCACCTGCATGATTTCAGTTCCACTAAGAGACAAATTGGTCTGTACTGAGCATCCTACAAGAAATGCAACCCCTACCTCAATATCCTCTGATTTCCAGGTCCTAATTAAGGGACAGCTCCAGGAAATGGAATTATAGCCCCAAAGAGCACGTGTGAACAATTGCAACAGGGGTGTCAGTAGATATGCTAGTACTTGACTCCCCAAAATGCTGTGGAGAGCATCACTTTTCTCCTTCCAGCTGAATTCCTCACAATTCTAAGAGAAAAAGCCCACAATAGCAAAGTGGGCAAGCAACAGAATTAACAGTCTCTAGCCATTATTAGAAGAAAATACATGAGGGATTTTTCTTGGCAACATCGGTCTTTAAAGATATTGATTATTCAGCCTTCTCACACAACTGAGTATGACTAATTTGTATCTGTATTTTTCATGACTTTCTCTGCATCACTGAGGACAGAGCTTTTCTGTTAAAAGAAGGGAAAAGCCCCATAGCATCTCAAATAGTTCCATGACTCTGAGCTAGCAAAAGGAAGAGGAAACTTAAAAGTATAGCCAGGTACACAAGAGAGAGCAAAAAACCTTAGTAACAGCATGAGAGAGGCCAACACTGATTCACATTTGACTTGCTACTCCTGGGAAAAAAAATAGGATTATTTCATCCTCCTCCTCCAATTCCCAAGGTGATGTGTTAGGAAAATCTCAAACTGGGCAAAGTGACCACAGTACAATCATGGAATCACAGAATGGTTTGGGTTGCAAGGGCCCTTAAAGCCCATCCAGTCCCACCCCTGCCATGGGCAGGGACATCTTTCATTATCCCAGGCTGCTCCAAGCCCCATCCAACCTGGCCTTGGACACTTCCAGGGATCCAGGGGCAGCCACAGCTTCTCTGTGCCAGGGCCCCACCACCCTCACAGGGAACAATTCCATCCCAATATCCCATCTAACCCTGCCCTCTAACCCATTCCCCCTTGTCCTGTCACCCCAGCTCTTGTTCAAAACTGTCTTCCAGCTCTTCTGGAGCCCCCTTAGGCACTGGAATGGCTCTAAGGTCTCCCTGGAGCTTTCTCCAGGTGAACACTCCCAGCTCTCCCAGGCTAGCTCCAGAGCAGAGGGGTTCCAGCCTTTGGAGCATCTTTGTGACCTCCTCTGGACTCTCTCCAGCAGCTTTACATTCTTCTGGTGCTGGACCCCAGGGCTGAAGGCAGCTCTGCAGGTGGGGTCTCACCTGAGCAGGGTAGAGGGGCACAATCCCCTCCCTTATCCTGCTGCCCACGCTTCTTAAAATGGTAAGTTAAGAATTATTGTGGTTTTTCTTGTGTTTTTTTAGATGTTAAAAAACCCCAACTCTCTAACATTATTAATGTTTGGGGGGATTAAGAGTCCTCTGTCCCCTCCCACCACTTATCCACCCTGCTTCTTCCCAGCAGAGAGGCCTGAGGCCACCAAGTCAGAGCAGGAATTCTTGACCACCAAGGGGTTTGCTGTTTTGGAAACAGCAGCCAATGGCTAGAACAGACATGGAAGACCAGCCTGAAAAGAAATGATAGATGTGAGGACACTGGAAGCACAACTTGGTTCTGAAAGTCTTTTCTCCTCTGAGCAAACCACGTTCCAAAGATGCTCAGAGCACTTTCCACATTAGCTCGCATTGAGAACACAGAAAAAGAGGGGAAAAAGAATCTTACAAAGGGAAAAAATATCAGAGTCCTTGCTTTAGCAACTCTTAGAACAGATCAGCCTTCATCTTGCAAACAAATCCCAAGGAAAAACATCAGTTTAATAGGAAAAAAACCCCTCCAAAACAGTATTGTTTAGGAAAAACAGCAATTGAATGTTTTAAGTTGTATTGTTTTCCAGAAAGCTTTGAAATAGAAGCAGCTTTGGAATGTTCATAATTCTCACCCAAATTCTTTTCAAGTCCCTTTACAAGAATAATTAGGGAAAATAACATTCAGGTCTGCCCTGCACATGGTTAGATGTGTGTGCAATAGAACAGAACGTGGGCAGCCAGAGATATTGGAGGGTTTTTTCCAGGCACGATTTGCTGCAGTCTTCATAAATTCCCAGCAGGATTAGAGGAGACAAAACACTGCCTTCCACAAGCTATACTCTTTTGGATGCAGTTTGATAAAAAAAAAAAAAAAATTTAAAAACTGGGAAATGGCTGTCAAGGGAAATAATGCCAGGGGTGGAGGGTGGAGAAGCAGAGGATTGCCAAGAGGGCTGCAGTTTCCAGAGAGCAGAGCATGAGTCAGCAGAGTAATTTTTTTTAATATATATTGCAGAGCACAGTGATGCCCTGAAGACCACAACAGATGAAACCTCTTTACTGTGTGTGTTTTATCAATCAAGCAGCAAGATCTCATTACTTCCTGACAGAGGAACTCCCTGCAAAAACAGCTGGGATGCTTAAAAAAAAATCCACAAAAAAACCCCACAACTTACTTATTTTTTAAGGAGAGCTTTGGCAATCTTTGCCCTTGAAGGGCTTGCCAGTATGAGCAATTTCTTCCACCTCCCTATATCTGATTTGTCACTATAATATACAAGAACTTGCTTTTCTCTCTCCCTGACCTTCCAGCTCTGTAGAATTCGTGAGTCCTCAAGGGCTGCTTTTATTTGCTCTTAAATCCTACTGAAAACTTTCCCTTTTGGAAAACATTCCTGTCTCTTGGTGGCTGGCTATCCTTCCCACCTCCCACAGCAGCCAGCCCCTTTTGCTGCTGTTTACTCCACTTCCTTGGCACCCACACTGCACTCCATGCCTACAGAGGAGCCAGGAAAGCTGCACCATCACCAGCCACACAGCAGCTCTGCCTCCCTGGGAGGCTGCAAGAGGAACTCAGAGCCCCAAAAGTGATGGGCACACCTCACTCTCACCACTCAAACCCTCTGTGGGGTCAGGTCCAGGTGCTCCAAGACCCCTTAGTCCAGCAAACATCTCTAAGATCTCACACAACCTACTAAAATGGCTTTTTTTTTTTTTCCCTCACAGTAAAGCGATAATTTCCAGTCCTTCATCCTGAGCAGCCTCATTACACCACCCCAATGTCCAAGTAGAACATTGGCCACATGGTTACCAACAATTCTGTGTCAGATTAAAGACTGGCAGCCTCCTGCAAGAAGGGTGGCAGGAAAAGCAAAACACCTGCATATCAACAGAAGGAAAACTAACACTGTAAAATGATGAATATAAATTGAGCTACTAGAACATCTCAGTAATCCCTGTTGCTCATAGCTGTGCCACTGGGGACAGTTATTTCCTCCCTCTGCTCCTGGGAGCAGGCAGGATCCAAGGATGAGAGTGTGGCTCTCACCCTCTGAGAGGAGCTGCATGTTGGGCAATGCTGGTCCTGACACTGCTGAATTAATTCCCCACTGAGCTGCCAGGGCAGGTGTCCTCAAACACATTCCTGCTCCCCTAGCCCACCTCAGAAAACATCTCAGGTGGGTTGTGTTTCCCATTTTTGCCTCCCCAGGACTGTCTCCAGCCCCTCCTTGCCTTTAGGGCATTGTCCATGGAGATGGACACTTTTTGGGCAGTCAGGCCTGGGGTAAGGGTGGCTTGAGCTCTATTTGTAATGGTGGTGGTGGTGTTTTGCATCACTTAATTCGTGGTTTGTCTCAGTTTCTTCTGTCTTCACTCAGGGCCAGGATTAAAAAAACATGTGAAGGAAACAAATTTTCTCATGTTCAGGTTTGGTTGTTTATTAAATCTTATCTAAAGTTCAGCAACACTTCTAGCTACCAGCTAGAAGCAAGCAAAATGGAGATTAATCTAGCTAGTTACAAGGTCTCTTAAAGCTAACCAGTCCAATAGAGAATTAACACCTATATTATTTAAACTTTTAACCCAATAACCAAACTCCAGTGACTCTCAGTGCAGCACTAACTGTCCAACCAGAAACTACTGCCTGAAACCATGGAGAAGAAGGAAGAAGAACACAGAAAGGAAACAATACCCCAAATCCTCCATCTTGTCCCATACCTATTACTGTATTATAAAAACCTCAAATTTTACACCCTTCACCATGTGAAATCACACACTTTTATTTAACTACACACCCATGACTTTAACTCCATCACTCACATTTGGAAGCCTTCTCCAAGGTCTCAGGTCAAAAGCAGTGTTCTCCAGGGGGTCAGTGCCAGAAAGCACAGAAAGCTCAAAAAACCCAGATTTCTGCGATCTAACACTATTCATGCTGCAGACAGTCTGCTGCTCCTTCACATCTCAGGGATAATTAGAGCTCTTCAGATGCAACCAGACTTTCATCAGAATGACCCCCAGCTCTGACACTCTACAAAGGTGGCCATGTCTAGTCTGTAATTTCCCTGGAGCACCAAGAGAAGCTTCCCCTCTACCCCTGCCAGGAGCCTTGGAGCTGCTTTGTCTCAGGTGTCACTTCTCAGTGATGCCAAAAGAGCACTACTGTTAAAAACAATAGAACTTTTACATAATTTTAGTTAATGGCTCTAATAAACGTTTAAATTAATTGTTTTAATTAATAATAACCAATCTATATTAAATAAAAATAGTGTGTTAGTCTTAAATTACTCTTAGCCAGCATTTAGCAAAGTTGTCATAAGCTACTTTTGGAGTTTGGGGAAAACTACTGAAACTCTGAGTTTTGATAAACTAACTCTGATATGCTTCAATGAACAAAGCCTGGGAGAAGTGTATTGTTGAAATTGGGTACAAGGAGTCCAGAATTATGGACCACAAAGACATTTTGCAGAAACCAGAAGATAAAGAAAATATTAATAAAGACTCACTATATGTATGCTGGAAAGTCCCTGCTGGAGGAAAAACATAATAAAAATATGGAGTAATTAGCATGAACAGTGAAAAATCAATAACCAATAGAGGCCAGAATACTAATTAATGAATGATGTAATTTTGAACCAATGAACATGAATTTCTTTGTTTTCCAAAAATGTATAAATAAGTGGAAAAGTTTTGTATCAGTGTTTGTGTGGAGGCCAGAATTTTATTGGCTGCACACCCAAACCTTGGCCAAGAATAAAGTAATGCCTGACTCACTAACACCAGAAAGTCACTGTTAGAAGGTTTTATTTATCCTGATTTTAGAGGATTTGGTGACATTATCATGAGTGATAACCCAGGCAAGCTTTAGGATAAAGGGAGTGTTTTCCTGTCCCTTCTGCATGAACACATGGATTTCTTGGGCAAGCTTTTATTCTGGAGCAGCTCACCCAGCCAAGGCTGTGCCTTGCATCTCTTGGAGGATTCTTCCCCACGTCTGTGAAACATCAGAGCTTTCTGTTCAAGCACATGTGGGCTCCTGCCCAGCTCATCCTCTCCTCTCCCTCATCTCTGAGTAAGGCCAAAGAATTTTCTGCTCTGTTTCTCCTGACTGAAATGGGTTTTGACCTCAGTGCTTTCAGACCTGGGGGCCTGAATGTGTGACTTCAGCACCCATTTGTATGAAAGCAGGTTGTGGCATCACAGTGAGGTCCAGCCTTGACCCAAAACCTACAGGGGTCAGTGGGAAGGCTCTTGGGGGATGTTATTGGGCTGTGAAAGGGGTGAAAGCACTGGGCTCAAAAGGAAGCAGTAGAGTGGTTCTGCTCTTGTCATTTGGCTGCTGGGTCCCTCTGTATTTCACTATTCTGCTTCCTTAAACATCTCCATCATGGTACAGGACCCTTTGAAACCTTTGGCTGGAGGGAGTTCAGTCATTAAAATACCAGCTGAGAAAAGGAGCCTTCTCAAATGAGTTATGCCACCAAAATCAGTCACCAAACAGTTGTGAGTTATGGAAGTATTGGGGAAAGTCAGGGTCAATTTTCAACCAGAGCGAACGGGAGGAAATCTGATGCATAAATAATTTGTCATGAACTCTTCACCCACTGCTCTCCCTGTTAAACCCACCATGGGAAGGCACTTGGGGGATGTTATTGGACTGTGGGTGCCCAGTTCAGGGGTGAAAGCACTGGGCTCAAAAGGAAGCAGTAGAGTGGTTCTGCTCTTGTCATTTGGCTGCTGGGTCCCTCTGTATTTCACCATTCTGCTTCCTTAAACATCTCCATCATGGTACAGGACCCTTTGGGTGGAGGGAGTTCAGTCATTAAAATACCAGCTCAGAAATGGAGTTGTGCCACCAAAATCAGTCACAAAATAATTGTGAGTTATGAAAGTATTGGGGAAAGTCAGGGTCAATTTTCAACCAGAGCGAACGGGAGGAAATCTGATGCATAAATAATTTGTCATGAACTCTTCACCCACTGCTCTCCCTGTTAAACCCACCATGGGAAGGCACTTGGGGGATGTTATTGGACTGTGGGTGCCCAGTTCAGGGGTGAAAGCACTGGGCTCAAAAGAAAGCAGTAGATTGGTTCTGCTCTTTTCATTTGGCTGCTGGGTCCCTCTGTATTTCACCATTCTGCTTCCTTAAACATCTCCATCATGGTACAGGACCCTTTGGGTGGAGGGAGTTCAGTCATTAAAATACCAGCTCAGAAATGGAGTTGTGCCACCAAAATCAGTCACAAAATAATTGTGAGTTATGAAAGTATTGGGGAAAGTCAGGGTCAATTTTCAACCAGAGCGAACGGGAGGAAATCTGATGCATAAATAATTTGTCATGAACTCTTCACCCACTGCTCTCCCTGTGAAAGCCTCCATGAGCTAATCAGCAGTTCTGTTTCTCAGTGAAGGCTGACACTGTGTGTGCCTTCTGTGGTGTGATGTGATCACCACTAATTGATTTTGGCCGTGGGCTCGCCGTGTGTGCTGCATATCTGGGAAGAGCAATAACTTTAACATGCAATCATCCTGGGCAGTGACCAACACCAGTTGTTCTCCAAAAATCACTGGATACCTTCCTCCATGCCTTGTTCCAGCTTAGCTCATTGTTTGGGAGACTTTCCTCTGCTTCCTTGAAGCACCTGCTTGCTGGAAATGAGGTTTCCTGGCCTTTTAACCTTGGATTTCAGGGCTTTTGGATATTCCTGGTGAAATTTTGTATGAATTTTTCTTTGGGAAAGGTAAACTGCTCTTTTAAAAGGACTAGAAAAATCTCTGTAAAACAGGGTCCATGTGGCAGATTTTGGAGGTTATGTAAGGACACTGCTGAGCTGTTTAACGCTAACATGGGTGAGACACTGCAAAAATAGCTGGAATCCTTGCAGAAAGACAGTTCTCTCCTCTGGTACTGTGTTTCTTTAGTATTCCCACCCCATTACAAACCTCTCCCTCATCATCAAATACTCTTCTATGTGATCTTTCAGGATCTACTGCTTGCCTTGTTGAACTTGGTCACAAAAGACATTTCCACTCACTGCTCTACAAACAACCATCCTCAGCTCATGGCCTATGCTCATCCATCACCAGATTTTAAGATTTCTCAGGAAGAGCTCCCCACTAGGATCTCTGATGGGAGTGTAAACTATTAGCCTGAGAACAAGGGTAGATAACCTTACCCAGTTTTTGTTTTGTAAATCAGAAGTACTGACTGGGCCCAGATTTAAATGAAACCAAAACTCATTTACCAGAAAAGATGATTACAACCAAGATTTAGATTGATTTATAAACCAGTCCAGATTCTATACCTGCTCTGGGGGAGCCTCTTTCATCCTATAGCTGTGCACAAAAAGGCAGCAGGGCCCTTAGCTCCTCACCACCTGCCTTTTAGCACAGGTTGTTTGCTGATTCCCGAAGGCACTTCCATGAGAAATGCCCCTTTGGCTTAAAGTGACTTCACCAACATACAAATGGCTTTGACTAAGAAGGATCAAGGGCAGTTTGTACTGGAAAAGAGGGAGGATCATCTTTAGGAGGTGCTGCTGAAGCAGGCCAGGCCAGTCAGGTCTTCAGCTAGAAAAGAGATTTGAATGGACCCTGATGGCAGCTAAGGATATGGCAGAGGATAGGAGGTATCATAGGAACAGGTCCTTTGGAGGTCAAAATGAAGGTCCACCAAAGCCAGTAACCATAGCTAGGAAGAGGAGAGCCTCAGGATCCCTCCCTCCCTGTCCTACTCCTTGCAGCCACCAGCAGCTCAGGGACTGCCAGCAGCATGGATAAATAACTCTTCCCAACCCTGAATCCTCTTCCATTTCCCCTCTGACAAGGGGTTTTGGTGTTATCTCCTCCATGCTGTGTGTGACTGAAAGCCCTCTCTCATATCCCTGATATCTCTCATATCAAGGCAGTCATTCCTTTACTTGTTTTCTCCTCCATAGTTTTCTATATCCTACTTGGGGAAGATGAATAGGACTGCACACAGAATGCTGACCCCAGGGATTTATTTAATCACACAGAGTGTTTTCTGTGCTGTTCACTATTTGTCTGTGATAAGTCCTGCCTTTTGGTCTCTGGTGAACACTAAGCTGATGTTTGTACAGGCTGATCCCCAGTAAACTCTCTGGAGCAGTGATAACTGGGTGTGCTTGAGCTGGGCTCCCTTTCTCCTGTGTGCTTTACCTTGCATTTGACAAAATCCAATCTCATCTGCCATTTTCCCAAATACCCCCCAGTACCAAAACATCCTTCTACATCTCTTTGCAGCCAGCTTTAGGTCTAAATAATCCTTCTGAGTATTTGGGAAACACTTCTCTGTGAAATCTAAGTGTTTCCTCCTGTCCTTTGTTTGCTTATTGTTATAAGTTTTTAATTGATGAAAAATCTTTCCCTCCTGGGGGAGGGAGCTTGTTAAAAGCCTACTGATTCTGTCAGCTTTAGCTAAGGGTTGTTTGACACTTCAAATGGTTTTTATAGATTTGTGAAGTGTGATTTCTCCCTACAAATTCCAGACTAGCTTCTCCCCAGTCTATCAGTTTCAACCAAATGCCTCCTGCTTCTAACATTTCTGCTAGCCTGTCTGACAGGCAAATCAGGATTCCTGGTCTGTGGGTCCCAGGAGGTGTTTTAGGAACTGGTGACATATTTACCACACTCCAAACTTCCAGCATAGAGACTGGTTTAAGCAAGAGGTTTCACACCACAGAAATGAAGCAGTAGTTTCCTATCTAAGCAACAGCAGAGCTTCCGGGAGAGCAGCAACTCTTTTAGCAAGTTATTGCTGTTGGTTCTCTTGGCTTGGTCTGATCAAGGCTTCATGGGTTAATGAGCCATGACCCAGCAGGAAAGGTGGCTGCAGTCACATCCCAAAGTTACTGAATTTCCACAACAGAATTGGATGAAGAAGACACATTTATTCCAGCTTTCTGACAGGCAATAAACAATTTGGTAGGACAATTCTGTTGCTTCAGTTGTAAATCGCTGCCCTGGGCTCACATGATGTTCATATTCAAAGTAGCTGGAAATTGCCCCAAAATATCATAGAATCCCAGAATGGTTTGGGTTGGAAGGGACCTTAAAGCTTGTCCAGTCCCACCCTCTGCCATGGGCAGGGACACCTTCCACTATCCCAGGTTGCTCTAAGCTCCATTCAACCCGGCCTTGGACACTTCCAGGGATCCAGGGGCAGCCACAGCTTCTCTGGGCAACCTGTGCCAGGGCCTCAGCACCCTCACAGGGAACAATTCCTTCCCAGTATCTGACCTAACCCTGTCCTCTGGCAGTGAGAAGATGCTCCCCCTCATCCTGTCACTCCAGCCACTTGTCAAGAATCCCTCTATAGTTCCTTCAGGCACTGGAAGGGCTCTAAGGTGTCCCCAGAGCCTTCTCTTCTCCAGGTGAACACCCCCAGCTCTCCAGCTACAAAGAACTTTCAGCCCAAGGACAGGACAGGACAGGCAGAGGGTACAGGTGTTTTCCAAGGCTGGGGGAGTGGTGCACAAATCCTTGTCTTTGATGTAGGGCCTGGATTTCAGACTTACAACCTCAGTCAGTGTGGGAAAATTGTGTCGTGGTAGGATAAGATGGGACTGAGGCTGCAGGACTGAGAGGTTACAAAACTCCTGATCTAGACCCAAGCTGAAAGAACTGCTGCCAGGTTAACTGCTAGAAAATCAGCCTCAGCCCAAAAGACTGAAGAGAAATTGGTATATAAACTAAACCAAGTGCTGATGCAGCCTTTCCCAGGGCAGCACACCCAGCCCTGCTGTGACACGGGGCCAGGCTGGCTTTCCACCATGGCTGACACTGCCGTCACATCATTTGTCACCAGCCCCATTTGTCCTCCCTTCCTCTGCTTGTCACTTCAAAGGATAGGACCTGCAGCACACAGCCTGCAGAGCCCTGCTTTGATCTGTCTCCCATTTGAGCATCCTCCTCTGCAGGCTGGCTCCTGCTCCTGGACAGAAAGCATTGCCTCTTTGGGCTCTTACAAGGAAAAAGCTGAATTATCTAGTTCAGACTTTTTGGCAGGATTTCTATACTCCACATTATAGTGTATCTTTCTAGACAGTGTCTTTGCCCTTTTGTGGTCATTTCAGAACAAACTGAGCTGCCTCCTTCAACATTTTGGTACTTCTGCAAACTTGCTTTAAACGAAACAGAGGTTTGGAGTGAATCAAACTTTGGTGGAATTATTTTAACATATAAGCAATAAACACTCCCCTTCTCTTTCTGCTTTGCTACTAACTCACATCACAGTTACTCCAGAATTTTGCTACAGGAAAACACATTTCAGCATCAGACACAACAAATAAGATGCACAACTACAGTCATAGCTGCTGCCTGTGTTAATGGGAGCTCTGCATCTATCCCACGCTTGGGTCTTTAAAACTTGAGCTGTACAAAAATGTCGGTAGTGAAACATGAAACCAAATGAGACTGACCCAGACTGGGATTTGGTTTTACATGGGAAAGTCAGGCAAAGTTCACCTAGAGAGTTGTGAAGGTTCATGAACCTCGTGAGTGAGCAAAGGTCCAGTTCTGAACTAGTCCAGACAAACCTTTTCCGGAAATTTTAAACAACTGTGCATTTGGGAACAGAGATCCTTTAAAATAAATACTTCTGATAGGAAATCCATTGGAGTGAAACTTGGTGGCTTCAACAATGCTTAGCATTAATATGTTGAATGAACCGCCAGTTCAAGCTCACACAGAGCCTGGGAAGTGTTAAGTGAGTGGGAATGAACCACAGACTCCTTGTTCCTGGGGCTCCAATTAAAAATGTGTCATTTGCAGCTCTAGAGTTAAGGAGAGGTGTATTTTGCTTTATTGGATACCTGTACTATGTCTGAAATAAGGATCTCTCTAGATGGGGCCTACACATATTCAAAGCATCTCTTCATTTTCTCCGGAAAAGCCTCTCAGGAAAAAATTTACTGTAAAATACCAGTCTGACCTTTCTGCACCTTCTTTTGGCCATGCTTAGCAAAATACTTCATGAACACCGATGGAATGTAATTGTGGAGTTCCTTAAGCACTACTGTTAACAGCTGAAAATCACAAATATTTCTGGGGAACATATCCTTAGACACAGGTCCTCTGACTATCAGTATTACGATACCATGAAATAAAACCTGGGAACTCACCAACGTAAAAGAGTTTCCCTATGGTAAAGAAATATTCCAGCAACTTGACAGCAGTTAGGGATTTTGTTTTGGGTCATGACTCCAGCTTTTTTTTTTTTTTCCTTCCAGATTTGGCCAGGGGGAATGGAAAAAGATTTACAGTACAGCTAAAGGCCAGACACCAAATCTATTGACTTATCGTCTGGTATCTAATCTTTAAATTAGAAAGGAACTGAAGGCACGGCTTCAGACGTTACCACTGCCAGGGGAAAAATATAATACCAGTAGTTACCACTACTGGGGGAAAAAATACAAGAATGTAATTTTTAGAAGTTTTAGAAGTTTTAGAAGCCAGATGGGTAATCCATAGTGTTATTAACATGTGGAACACAAGCTGGCCTGCATGGCCTCTGCTGTCCCTTTCTCTGGGATCTGGGCAGCAGTGGTGCTGCACAGATCTGAGCCCCAAAAGGGAGGCACAGTGGTGGTCCTGGCCTCATGACAAGCAGCAGCAGAGGGAAGTGGGTGCCAGGGGTTGGAGCTCTTTTGGTGATGAACCTACTCTTGATACCCCTGGCTCCTGCCCCACCTGCAAGGCTTGCTCCAGAGATGAATGGAGATGGGCAGGGCAGAGCAGAGAGCTCCTCTGGCAGCCCAAAAACAGAAAGGAGGAAAACTTCACAGCCAGCTCTTTCTTTGTTCAGCAGTAAGAAATAACCCTCCTCCCTAATAAAACTCCCCAGCCATCCTGTGATGGGCAAAGGAATAAGAATTAAGAGAGGGAATGGTGGTGCACACGCCATAAGCATCACTTCCGTGAGCGCTCTGCTGCCAGAGCACACATAATAAAACTGAATTTCCTGGTGCTGTGCCCTGACTGGAGCACACTGCCCAGACCTTCCCCTTGCTCTCAGCTGAGAGCCAAGTCATTCTATAGGATTATTTTGTTAAGAGCAAAGTTATTTGATGTGAAGAGATTTAGCACCAGATTATGGCCACAGCTTTTTCTGGATCATGGCAGCAGAGGAAGAGGGCAGGAGCTGTCTGGTGATTTGAGCTGGATCCTGGAGCTGGGGAGACCCAGGTTCAGTCCTTTCAGCAAGCTCCCCACACATCTGGAGATAAGATACCTCTCCTCCTGTTTGCACTCTGAACCTCACACCTCTCCTCTGCCATAGGGGAAGGCAGGTTTTGATAGAGCTGCTGAGCTGGGGAGAATTCCTGGTTTTCATTCCTCATAGAATCACAGAATGGTTTGTGTAGAAAGGACCTTAAAGCTCATCTCATTCCAAGCCTTGCCATGGACAGCGACACCTTCCACTAGAGCAGGTTGCTCCAAGCCCTGTCCAAATTAGCCTTGAACACTTCCAGGGATGGACAAATTGCAGTCCTTCATTTCATGAATTGTTGAATGACAATGATTCTCCCCCGGACTCCTTAAATTTAATCTCTCTTTTTTGCGCATAAATATTCCCTTTATACACACACAGCTCTAACTTGCACAGTGAATGGGAATAGTCTTACAAATTTCATAGTGCCAGCTTCCCAAACCAGCCAGTTCCAGCCAGGGTGGTTTATTACAACATCCTTTGGACTCTCATGCTGTTGGAAAGTATTACCTGAGTATTTCTAGTGAAACACATGAATGGACACATCTCTAAAACAGATTTGTACAGATGGGTGCACAAACAGACAGGCTCTGCTCTGAAAGCACTCTGTAACAACTCCTTCCTTGTAAAAAACAAGTGTTGTTAGCACAGAACTGCTCTTCTGTCACACCTGCAGCTCTACAGGGAAGAATGTTTATCTCAGGGCTCTCAGTTGGGTTGGCACCAACAAAACCATTGCTGGTCCCATCATAAAGTCTTTCTGTAGAAAGTACAAGCCATTTTATAGAGAGAAGATCTTTTCAGAATTTTAGATTAGCTCTACGGTGAGGGAAATGAGAGGTATGACACATCTCTTCTACCTCGGGCTGGAATTGCACCTGGAGTCCCCATCCCATCCCATCCCATCCCATCCCATCCCATCCCATCCCATCCCATCCCATCCCATCCCATCCCATCCCATCCCCCTCCATTTCCCCAGTCTGTCTCTATTTCACACACCAAAGTCACAACATTTTGAATGTTATGCACCTGGAGCAAGCTGCAACTCCAAAAACAGCAAGACAAACCATAATCATAAGCTCCACAACCCAAGGCAGCCATCATGGGATGCTCTGAGTCTCTTCCAACTTCATAAAACGGTGGCCAAACCTCCTTTGATTGCTCTGGGAGAAGGTTTTAGCTCTTTCTGAACCAATTAAATACTTTCTCCAGGGCCATGCCTTAGTGTTAATTCTTTGGAAAACACTGACAAAGCCATATCCCTTTGAGGACAAGAATGCACTGGGTAAGCTGTTGCCAAATCTGCTTTAATTTTGGTGTGTGTGGAACTATTAAGCAGCAACAGGGCCAATCACATGCTGGGGTACACATCTACCATGTCAAGCCCTGGGAGAGGGACAGAAAATATATCAGCTCGTGGGTGGCTCTTTGAATCTGCAGCCTGGTATTACCCATGAGGCAGCCCTGGGGCAGTCACCTTGCAGGGTTTTGTGGGCCTCAGTTTAGAAACCACAGGGCTACATCAGAAAAGGAACATAGGAATGTTACTTAGACTGGAAAAGAAGAAGTGAATTTAAATAAAACATAACAGAATACAAATATAATTATGGTTTTACTGTGTCTCCTCTTACACAGCCCTAGCAGTGACTGGAAATGCTGATTAACTTGAAAATACAAAACAACTGCTCTTTGAATTGGATATTCTAGTGAATCTTACTTCCCAGCTCCATTATGAATCCTTGGATGGCTAAACAAGAAATTAGTACTGGGCACTGTCATGGTAACATGGAGTTGATTGTAAGCCTTGATTAAAGGCACTGTATTAATTCAATGGATTTGCCACGAGCTTGGGCCAAATGATTAAATTTGTATACTGCTATTTATGGATCAGATGTTTATATTTCACTTACAGGTCAGCTTCACTGATGGAATGATGACCCCAGGCCTCTGTAAGAGCAAAGCTGAAGGGCTGGCTGGGGAGACACTCACAGGGACTGACAACTTGAGAAACTTGGCACAGACAAACAGGGGCTCCTGAGACATGTGAGGAGGCAGAGGCTGGTGGTCCTGAGCCTCCATTGGTCCTTGGGGAAGGGTGGAGATGAAAAGGGACGTGCAGAGGCCACCACGGCGGCGCTCCCTGTCCCTTCTGCTGCACAGGTCATGACCTCTCTACACTACAAGCAGCACTGTGGAGATTGTGGGTATCATGTTGCTTCAAACTGGATACTGAAGCCTCTAGCTGAGGCAATTTATTGCTTTTCACAGAGGAAATGAGTACAAATTTGGCTGGGGACATAAATAAATATGAGATCATTGACTTGGTGCCGACTTACGTGATGAATGGTTTGCATTTAACTGTTTCCATCACACGTTGTCCAAACCCTGGAAGCAGTGTCCCCTTCTTCTGGGATCAACAGGAGCTGGAGGTGCTCTGCTCCTCAAAACACCCACATTGCTCAGGGCCAAAATAAGCACCAGGCACTTCTCTACTCTCTCTTTCAGGATTTTGTGTTTGCAGCATTTGTTACTAAAAGATCAAACTGATCATTGCTAAAGCCCTGAGACATCATGACTTGTTCTTTCCAAACTTCTGTCTAGGCCATTTTTCACACTTATACTGAAATGTTCACCAGGTCTAAGTGATTTGCATCAGATCTTTTTTTTGTGCATCTATGTACTGAAAGAAACCTCTAAAAGTAACAGTTGGTAGAACAAATGGCAGTGTGATTTCCAGTGTTTGAGATTCTGATTATTCCAAATTTCATCACAATGCCTAGATCCCAATATCAGCCTTATGGATGGAGTTCTGACTGAATGGATCTGATTTTGGGGAGCATAATAATAAAATGTAGAATACAGCTATAAATCAGAGTTTGCAGGGTACCCAATTAGCACTGCAAGAACAAAGTTTGGTTTCTACCATCAAAGCACTCTGAGAACAATAGAAGTCTGCACTGAAGTCATTTGTGCTGTCAGATGGAGGGAAGATGTGGATGGCTGGGGGAAAGGCTGGAAGGAGGGAAGCTTGGAGCTGCCACAGATTTGCTTTAACAGCATCCTGAAGACACATAGCCAACAACCTTTTGAGCAAGAGACAATATCACAGGCCACAAAAGGAAAATTTCCAGGTCAAAGGACTATGACTGCCCCAGGAACAGCTGATACAAGCTGGAAGAAATGTGGTGGTTTAAAAGCTGTGGGCTTCTATGTTCTTAAGGCGAGATATATCACAGAATCAACCCCTGCAAGAGCATCTTGGGTTTATGAGTGTTTCACTTGAAGCTTCAGTTCATCAAGTCATGTATCAAAGACCTGTGGAAGGCAGACTGGGGCTCAGTGGAATGTTTTAAAGCTCCTTTGTAGAATCAGAGAATGGTTTGTTTTGGAAGAGACCTTAAAGTTCATATAGCTCCAATCCCCTGCTCCAGCCAGTTCCTGTGGCCCTGGCCAGGGATACTTTCATATGAATGCCACCTGCCTAAGGTCCTGTGCACCAGGAACCCAAAACAGAACACCTTCCACTCTTGATCCAGGTCTTGGTGAATCTGCTTCCCATTCCAGTCCTGCATCTCTAGGAATAATTTACACATCTCTGACAGCAGTCAAGGGAATCACAGGCTATTCTCACACTCCTCTGCAGGGTTTGTTCCACCAGCCTTTGAGAAATGATGTCCCCAGAGAAAACTCAGGTAAACCAGGCCAAGCAGAACATCATACATGTTATCCACTGGAGCTCTCCTGAGATCATCCTGTTCTGCATTGTGTTTCTGCAGACAACTTGATTAACCCACCCAGAGCTATGAGCTGTCTCCCCTTGTGGTGCAGGGCCATTGGGCTTTGGAGCATAATGTGCTCCTTGCACGGATGGATCTCTGTGCAAACAGGCTTGGGAAGAAAAACACACCAAGCCAGGGTTACTTCCATCCTCCTAATGCCTGTCCATATTCAGGATTGTCTTTAAAAAAAAAAAGTTGTTGTTACAAGCACCTCGCTGACAACAAATCCCTTCTCATACATCCTTTTAGTTCTGGTGCCCTCCCTCCAGCAATGCTGAATGGAAAGAGTAAGGTTTCAGGCTCTGTACCAAGAAATTCCTGTTTTCAAACAGCCAGACACAACAGCTGGGAAATTTTTGGTTGTTGCTGCCTTGTGTCAGTCCTTGCCCATTCCTGGAGTGGGGTGTAATTTCTGAAGCCTAGCAGCATTTGAAGCAGGCTGAGCAATCTTTGAATAATATCTTGGCTGACATTTCCCAGAGGCAGCAGTGTGTATTAACACAGAGCTATATGTGTGTTTTATGGCTGTCTATATACACACAGTCCTGGGGGGAGGAAAGGGGGGTAACTCAGCATGTCTGGCTTTCAAAATGCTGATTCAGGAGACTGGAAGCTACCCCCAAGTTGCTGTTCTAGCAAACCCTGCCCAGTTTTCATCCAAGATGAGTCTGGGGGAGCTGAGATGTCTGTTTAGGGTGAGGGTCCAGCCCCAAAAGCAGTGACTGCCAGCAGCACTGCCGGGCTGTAATTATGAACAGATTTGTTTTTGTGATATTCACATTCCCAATGCTCCCCCTGCCTTTCCCCCTCTCAGAGAGCTGTCTCCTCCTCCTCCTCCTCCTCCTCACATACATGCTGAGCCCCTGTGGGGACACACATTTCCATGGGCAGCAGCAGTGGAAACCAGTGTCAGCCCAGTCATCTCCTGGAAGCATCCTCCTACTCTCTCCAGCACCACATTTCCATTACAGCAGCAAGGGTTTTTTGTCCTCTCATGGCTGTCTTCCCCCTTGGATCCTGTCAGGAGTGACAAAAAGGTGTCATTTTGTCTGGTTTCTCCAGTGTGGCTTCCCACACACATTCTCACAATCATTTCTTCCCCCAGACTCTTTGGAGACACACATGTGCACAGAGGAGGAGGGAATCCCCTCATTTCCAGGAAAGGCAAGAGGAGCTGTCTGAGCATTCAGCCCCAGAAACTTCTGCACAGGAGGTGTGATCTGAACTGAGGACTTGAGACTAATCATACCAAGCTGTGAGCATTTGGTCAGTCCTTCTCTGCCCTCCAGTTTAGGTGAGCTGTTAGGGGCTTTGTCCTGGGGTTTTCATCCCAAGCGTGCTCTGCCCCGGGCAGGGATTATCCAGCTGCACAAGCAGCATCAAGATGTGGAGTAGGAAAACACTTCAGAATCACCTCCTGATAAAATATCTGAGGCCTTTTGAATCCATATCCATCTTTCCTGGCAAAGCCTTTGTATCTCAGATATTTTGCTTTTAGAAGTTCTTAGGGCCTGAGCCCAAGGAGGAACATCTCCTCCTCTTCCTCCCACTCACCTGCACTGACAGATGCAGGGGCAGAGGCTGGGGGCATTCCTTGCCTGTGAAATCTGGAAGGAGGTCTGCAGAAGTCACCAGTACTGGATGTGCCTCTTTCCTGTGGGGATCAGGACTCTGCTGAGGAAAAGCAAGATAGGGTTTCACACAATCCAAAGCACATGTACAGTAACTAAAGCTGCATAAGCACTTTTGTTTCCTAGGGAAATTTTCCAAACGTATGTTTCAAAGGAATGTGAAAGTATCCCCCCTCCTTTCTTGCTTGCCTCCTCTAAATCCAGCTCGATGTGGACAATCTCCTTAGACTCTGCTCCAAGAGGGTTTTAAGGGTTGGGAAGGGGTAGGGATGACAACACTGGGAATTCATGCCCTGAGCAGGCAGTGCAGAGCAGGCCCCTAGGAAAAGACATATCAGTCATGGAAACCACTTAAGGTTAATCATACAGTGCTGCTGTGAGAAATCACACTCAGGCACTCAAATCCAGTGAAAATGGATGTGTTTGGGGTCATTTCCCTCTGTTTAAGCACCATCAGATGTTTCTATTCTCCACAGACAATTCAGCTTTTTGGGCATCCCCTCCTCCTCCAGGAATGTCCACGCAAAAGGAAATTTCTCCATGGGAAATAGTTTGTTTAAAAGCTAGTTTTCATGGGGGAGGAGAAAAACAAAGCCTTGACCAAACATTCTGACCAGCTGCTTTGTGCATGGATGGGCTGCAGTGACTGGGGGCTGCTCATGGCTGATAAAGACAGAGCTCCAGGGGGATGAGGCAAGGTCTGGGGTCCCCAGAATAGGAAAGACATGGACATGCTGGAATGAGTCCAGAGAAGGGCCATGAAGATGATCAGAGGGATGGAGCAGCTCTGTTGTGAGGAAAGGATGGGAGAATTGGGATTGTTCACCCTGGAGAAGAGAAGGATTTGGGGTGACTCAATCATGGCCTTCCAGTGCCTGAAGGAGCTGACAAGAAACACAGAGAGAGACAACTTACAAGAGACAGTGTGACAAAATTGCTTCCCACTGCCAGAGGGCAGGGTTAGATCAGATATTGGGAAGGAATTCTTCCCTGTGAGGGCGGTGATGCCCTGGCACAGGGTGCCCAGAGAAGCTGTGGCTGTCCCTGGATCCCTGGCAGTGTCCAAGGCCAGGCTGGACAGGGCTTGGAGCAACCTGGGATAGTGGAATGTGTCCCTGCCCGTGGCAGAGAGAAGCTTTACTGTCCCTTCCAACCGAAACCACTCTGGGATTTTACAAGAATATTTGATGAGCAATGCACAACCCTCCTGCAGGAGCTGAGCAGGGGAATCAGCTCTTGGGGTGGTACCCCATGAGCATGGATCCAACATGCCCTGCTGATCCCATCATGGCTGATCCCACATCCCACACCCTTCCCTTGCTCTGTGAGAAAATGGATCTGCTGTGCTCAGGTGGGCATGTCCATGTGAGTGTGTACATGGATTAACAGACTGCAGTGTCTCCCTCTTGTCCCTAGGGCTGAGCACGGCCCTTGTCCAGGTGAGGGATGTCAGCTGTGAGCAAGGACCCCTAGGGCCATGTGGGAGGCAGTTATCCCATCTAAACCCCATCTATATCCATGGCTTTGCACTACATATCCCCAACACTGAGCTGGAGTCATTCCAGACAGGCTTATCAAAGATGATTTCCCTTTTAACTCCAAAACCATTTGCTGGTTATAATCATTCTTCTCTTAAAAAAAAACCAAAAACCAAAAACCAAAACCAAAACCAAACAAAAACCCCAGGAAAATCTCCAACCCACTGAGAAAAAGCCTCCTCCTCCAAGCACTGTATACATAAATTAATGGAGAAGTAATGACAAACTCCCAGTGTTTCTGGTGGGTCACCATATTAATTTGTAGACTTTTGTATTCCTGCAAATTGTCATATAAGATAACATCAAAGGTCTGCATGAAGTTCCCATTTTGGCCATTTTATTTCATATTTCTATTTAACCAATAAACTTACAGACCTACTTCCACAGTAGAAGAAAAACTATGTTTTTGGAGGATGTTAAGTTCTAAAATCCTTCCCAGTGTCCCAGTCTGTGTGTGCTCAAAACAAGCACCAGAAGTGACGAGAAGGAATTAAATGTTTGAGCCTTTTTCCCAGGGAATGTCACTCAGCGGAGCTGCTTTGTGTGTTTGTGTCTATTTACACCCACTGAGGATCTAAAATTACAGTTTAAGCAGGAAGCTAAACCTGAAGTTTTTAACAAGTCTAAGCAGTTGAATTTAATGCTCAGGAGCAGGGGGGACCATTCTGGTGCTAACTGGGAGGAGAGCTAGACTTGAGAAATTATAATCAGAGACAATTTTCACCTTATTATCCACCTTAGGAAAACCAAGCCTTTTTAAATATGCCTCAGGATAGAAGCCACAAAATGTTATTTAACACTGGAGAAGCCTTTCTGGGACTTACAGTAGCTTTCAGTAATGGAAAGGCAAAAATACATTCAGATTAGAAACTCCTGACACCAAACCTGCCAAAATTGTCCAGACTTGCTCAAAATCACAAACAGAAATGAACAGCAGTCCCAGAAATGGGAAAGGCCAGAAGCCACTAGCCAGGGATCTAATTTTGTGAGCAGGACCTTTCTTTGATCTCTTTTCCAGGTAGTGGCCAGACCTCAGGCTGAGCATCCCTTGGGGAGGGGTGAGAGATAGGCACGAGCTAAGTGATCCTGCAGAATTCCCTGCGTGGGGGAACTGGGGTGGGCAGCTGTGGAATAACTTACTGATGTGCTGAGAGGTCTGCAAAGGAAATCTGCCTCTCCCAAGGGCACAGCCATGCAGGAGCTGAGGCTCCACAAGCCCGCAGGAAGGAACGTGAGCGGGAGCCAGGTGAGCTGTCATCAGCTCCCCCTCCCAACACCCCAGCACAAGGAGATGACAGGAGAGCTTCCAGCCCTCCCCATCCCTGCCTGGGCTGGGGCTGTGTCCCCTCTCAGCTCTGGAACTCTTGGTCCAGATGTGCTGGCCACTGCTCCAAAGCTCAGGGGAAGGGAGGGCACACAGGTGAACACAGGATTCCTGCAGCAAGGGAGCAGCTTCACTTTGAAGGGAAAACAGCACAGAGGGAGCTGCATGGTCCCATCCCCAGCAACACAGCTGCTTCCCACTGTAGCATCGTTTTTATAATCAGGTTTTTAGCTGGAAACAGCCTTCCCTCTGCTACAGCTCTGCCCCTCCAAGCTCGTTCCAGAGGGATCTGGTAAGGATTTGTCTGTATCTGAACTCAACACACAACCCTTTGGCACAGAGGGAAAAAGCTTCCTTCAGTAGCTCACAACCAGATTTCAGTGTCAGCTTAGTAATTATCCACAACAGCTCTGCCTGGAAATTTCTACAAACACAAGCAAAAAGTACCAGACTGTGGGGATGACCATGCAAACTTCCAGGATGAAGTTTCTGTCTGCCCTGCCCTTTCTGGGAAAGGCTGAAACATTCCCAGGACCCCTGTTCTCACTGTATTCCAACAGTATGATCCTAAATCAGCCAGGACCTGGTACAATTCCCAGGAATGAGATTTCCTTTCATTCACAGGCTCTTGTCTTTGCCCTCTCAGCAGTGTCTGCAGCAGTTGAGTGCACTTCACAGCACAGCCTGATTCCTGAGTGATGCACAGAGTTCATAAATGGTCAATAGAGCTCCTTGAGCACGTTACAGACAGGAAAATGATACATTAGCAGCAGCAAGGTGCTGGGTGCTACCCATTGATTACTCATTTATTAAAACACCCCCTCCCCTTTCCAACCGCTTGTAAATAAAAGGCTTGCTATTAAAATTCGGCTCTCTTGGAAGCACAGAAATGCACGGAGATGCAATTCCTTCCCAGATGTGGAGGTGACCTCTATTTACTATAAACATTATTCCACATTTAAATTTGGAAATTAAACAAGGGTGAGGCAAGGAGTCTGGATTCCGGTCAGAGCTTCCCTGCAGTCAGAGGTGAGCTCTGGTGCCAAGGCTTGCCCAAGCCCTCCTGCCTGCCTGCTCTCACAGGATCTTTGGATCACTTTGTACAAGTTTCAGACTGGGTGGGGGAAAGGTTTCTTTGCACAGACATCTGATGAGACTTACTCACAAGTGTTACTCACCAGCCACTCGCTTGTGGGCAAGGAGAAGTTCAAGCCCCATTCTTTGCTCAGACCCAAGAAACAGCCACAAATCACCTTAAAGTGAAAGGGTTGGGTTCGACTCAAGATCATGTACCCTGTGGTTTGTATGAAAAAGCAACATCAGTTGGAAGGAATTTCTCTCAGCTGAAAATCAGGAAAAACATTTGTGCCACACAACCCCCCTGCAGCAGCACAAGGCTAAGCCAGGCTTCACTGAATTAGGATCCTGCCTCCCATTCCCCTCATGTGTGTGCTTGCAATCCCCAGTCAGGCTGTTGCATCCCACACTCCTAAAAGGGAGCAAAAGCTGATGCTGCCAACTTGAAGTCTGAAGCCTCAAATCCCCCCATTCCACGAGGGGGTCAAGAGGAAATTCAGCTTACTGCAGCCTGAAGGTTAGCAGGTCCTGCTGGCTTTGGAAAACACCTGGATCAAGACTCAGCTCAAAGCCCTGTCTAAAACAACCCCTGCAAACCCAAAGCTGGAGCCTGATGGCACTGCTGTGACAGCCAGTTCTCCTGAGCTGAGAGAACTGGAGTGAGGATCCAGTCAGCCTGCAGAGTACAGGCTGTCCTTGTGACTGCCACACCTCACCTTGCACAGCTTTTTCTTGAATCCAGCAGTATAAACGGTTCAGTAAATTAAAAAATAGCTAGAATCACTGGTAATTAAATAAAAAGAAGAAAAGAAAAGGGAATATTATTTTACATATTCCTCCACCACGGCATAGACTCTGTTTCCTATTAAAGGCAACTTGTGTAGTGTTTCCATTAAGATTCTGCTTCCTGTTGTGTAATATGGAATGTTAAAAATCTCAATATCGCTTCAGAAGTTATTACAAACTCCAGAGAGTTTTCTATTCCCAAGAAATCTCTCGCAGTGGGAAGCTGGAATAGTTCCTGCAGAATTTACAGCAAATGCCTCAGACTCTATGTAATATTTATGGTGTCCCTCTCATCTTATCCAGGCTGGTTTGCTGCTCTGCTGCTGTGAAAGAAAAGCCTGTTTCAATGGTTCAGGGCTGTGATATTCACTTTGAAGGATATTGAAGTGGATACGACAGCCACAGGAAACGTTCCAGTCTCACTGAGGTACTTTGGAGAGGTATTCAGTCAAATGAGAATTCACTAATCTGATTCTCAAGGGAAAAAAAAATTAAAAATCACTGTAATTTAATGAAGAAAGAGAAAGAAACACGACAGATCTGCATTCACGACTTGCCAGATCTGGATTCCATGAAAGCCAGGAGAAAAATTCCCATTCACTTTCATGGGAATAGATTTTGACCCCAAAGGTCTTCCAATCAAACAGAATTATGATGCATTTTGAAACCTTGTGAGAATTAGGTGATATCCATTTGCATTAAAAAGAAACCACTGTATGCTAGGATATATTTGCACGGCCACAGCCCACAGATACCTCAGCCCTTCTTATAGAAACATAAACTGGGGCAGCAAAAGAGCCCAGGTGGTGTCATCACTGCTTCAGTTACTGAGTCAAGGACAGAGGTGCCACCTCCAAACTGCTGCTCCAGTATTGCTCAACATATCAAAGTGCCTGGGCTCTATCAACTGCACAATAAATGACTGCTCCAAAGTTGTTCCCACTTGGCTGCCTGTGGGAGAAATCAATGTACAGTGGCAATAGCTGTGTGTTCTAACCTGCCAGAAGAAGTGAGATAAAGAGAGATGCTGCTTTGGGTTGAGCTTGGTTTGAGATATAAATGACAAACAGATGATCAAACTGACAGAGAGGAGGTTTAGATGAGAGATTAGCAAGAAATTGTTCCCTGTGAGGGTGGGCAGGCCCTGGCACAGAGAAGCTGTGGCTGCTCCTGGATCCCTGGAAGTGTCCCAGGCCAGGCTGGACAGGGCTTGGAGCAACCAGGGATAGTGGAAGGTGTCCCTGCCCACAGCACGGGGTGAGACTGAATAAACTTCAGGGTTCTTTCCAACCCAAACCATTGTGGGTTTCTCTGATTTCATGTGTGCCTACTGACAGGTCCTTTAGTGAATCCTTTTGCAATACTACATCCCAACCTAAACTTTCAGAACTAGAGGTCAGAGCTCAAAGTCCATATTCACATGATTCCCATGTGCCAGGCACTCAGCAGCTTTCATTCATCCAGAGGGAAGTTGATGGGTACGCAGCACTTTTGAAATACACATATCCTGAAATGAGGAATTGTGAAGCCTGTAACTGCAGACAGCTCGTCCCAGAGGTGCTGGAGGCATCAGTCACATTGAAAGTTAGGGAAATGGGATGTGGCACCTGGATGAAAGGGGTGAGATGAACAAAGAAGGAGCCAGGATGTGAATCTGCTGGATGGGACATCAGCTCTCCGAGGGAACAGCCGGAGCCTGAGTCATTGCAAGGTGGTCTGAGCAAAGTCCTGCAAAACACTGCCAAGATCAACCTGCCCTGTTCTCTGTGGATGAGAGACACAACCCAACAGGGCAGCCCATGTCTCTGTCTGTCTCCATAAACAGAGAGGAGATTATGTGGGAAGGAGGAACCCTCATTAGCTGTGTCCTTGAGGGCAGATTATAGTTCAGGAGACAAACAGTCCTAGGAGCGAGAAACAGCAGGAGTGCTAAGCCTGCATGGCCATTTTTAGCTTCCTTTGCATATTCACACGTACACAGGAAGAGAATTCATCACGCCAAATAAACCACAACCCTGACTTGGACATGGACAAATAGTTCTGGACGACTGGAGGGTGATGTTGCAGTGAAGGAATCAAAATTTTAGACATTTAGAGCGGAGAAGATGGGAAAGCCTTCCTCCAGAGAGCACACTGATGGAAGATCCATGGGACAAGAAGAAATAGTGGCTGTTCCATATTGAAAAGCAGAGATACTGAGGGGAGCAGTAAAAAGATTAAAGTCGGTGTCTGGTTTTATTTAACAACCTCATTAATTCCTTGAGAATCAAAAGGAGTGAGTACATTCACATCTGAAATGACTTTGAGACTCACAGCCAACATCTGTATTGCACTGAGCACTCAGAAATATGAGGAGGAAACAGTGAAACAAGATTCAGTTCAGGATAGGGAATGCCAGGGAGGGAGAGTAATCCAAACTGCAGATATTCAGTAGAAGAAATACAATTTGAGAGCAGAGATTTGGGGTGAAGGTTATCCTCTGAGATATGGATTTCTAAAACAGTAAGGCAAGACAGCTCTAATAAATTGGATGTAGTTGCTGTGTGCATCAGAGAATGAGCATCTCTGGCAAAGGGATTGCGAGTGAGATTACAGGGATATTACTGATGAATCCAAACTTTGATGGAAAAGAAGAAGAAAAGTCACACAAGAATAATAGGAATGATTAAGGGATGTGTGTACACAACTTTAAGGCTCATTGAAATAAATTTGGAAAACTCTTAAGAGATGACAAAATGACCTTTTACCTTAAAAACATTGATAAGCCCTCACTAGAAACTGAGTATTTTTTTCAGAAAAATGTGTTCAAAAGCTCAGGATTTCATAAACCTAGTACAAGATGCAGATGTGGGAGAAGTCAACTAATCTGAAATGGCAACAACAACAGTACAGAGACACACTGAAGGTACTGAAGACATGTATCAAATACTGGTATCCAAAATGAGTCCTTAGCCAGGATAAATGCCTGTTTGTTTATCCCCTGGGTTTTAAGAGGGCATCTGTGAACTTACTATTAGGAAGATATGGGGAAAAGCTGAATTTAAGGAGAAATGGCCTCTCTGCATAAGAGAGCTACTCCTGGCTTGTTTATATTTTCCTTTCCTGGGATGATTTCAAATGAGTTTGCTGCTCATGGCTGTCAGCTGCAGTCGGAGCGTGCAGTGAGAAGGAATTGATAAAAACGCCACTTGGGATTTCCATGCTAAATATCAGAGCACTCCCCTCGTGTCCAGCAGCCTGATTAGACCAGACAAAGCACTTGAAGAACAGAAGTCTAATGCAGGAAGCAAGTCTGTGTGGAAGGAGGCAAAGACAGGCCTGGTTTACATCACCAGCAAATCCTGCAGCCCCAGGAATCCTGGATTTCTCCATGGAAGTGGGAGCTGGGCTCTCTGCAGGCAGCACGTGGTAGAGGCTGCTTGGACAACACAGTGTATCCTATCTTTCCTGCACGATGTTAGGGAATTTCTTGTGGGACTAATGGCTTGATGGTTAGCCAGAGAGGGGCTGAATTCAGCACACATTCCTCTCACACCTCATTACTGCCCCAGCACCCCCGTGCCTCTGTTTGTTTAAATGGAGCTCCTTAAGTGGAGGATGCTCATTAGGAGCCGGCTATGATAAACACAGCACTTGTGCACTTGCCTAATTTGGTACCTCTGATGAGCCAGAACTTAATAAATGCAAACTGCTACCCAAATTACTTAGATTTGTTCAGTCATTTTCTGTCTTCCTCAGCATATTCTATGGGCTGATCTCATGACATTCTCCTTCATGCCAGGTTTTTTTTGTCTATCTGAACTTTCTTTTTCCACTAGAAGCCTCCAAGCTGGGCTCCTCTCAGGCACTTTGCATATATTATTTCACTGCTCCAGTGGAATGGTTCAAATTATAATTTTCCAGCTGAGATACAAAGACTAATTCATTCAAGACTACCTTTTTGTGTGTGTGTGTGTGTGTGTGTGTGTGTGTGTGTGTGTGACTATGGATTTTTCTGTGGCCCTTGAGGAGATAAAATGCACCCAAAGTGCTCTGGGAAAACTGGGAGAAAGACAGAGAAAGCAATTTGTGTTGTCAAGTGTATCCCATGCACTCTTTGGGGATGAGCTGATTGTTGTCTCTGGATGGTGGGAGAGAAGACAGGAAAGCAGACACAGAGAATGCTGATTGACAGATACAAATCTGAAATCCTCTGCTGATACTGATCACATCAAATCCACACCAAGAAACTGGCTGCTGATTTTTGTGGCTAACCACCCATCAGTGAGGACCAGTGTTATTTGGGGAGCCCAGGATGGGATGTGCATCCTTTTCCTTGTTCCTGGTCTGAGTAAGGCAGGAGATCCACCAGGAGCACTCCCCAGCAGAGTCCAGAGGAGGTCACAGAAATGATCAGAGGGATGGAGCAGCTCTGCTGTGAGGAAAGGCTGAGACAATTGGAAATGTTCATCCTGGGAAAGAAAAAGGAGACCTCATTGTGGCCTTTCAGCTCTTAAATGGAGCCTGTAAGAGAAATGGAGATGGACTTTTTAGCAGGGTCCCTTGCTCTAGGACAAAGGGGGATGGCTCTAAACTGAAGGAGGGTCACTTTAGATATAAAGAAGAAATTTTAACAATGAGGGTGGTGAGGGTCTGGCACAGGTTACCCAGAGAAGCTGTGGCTGCCCCATCCCTGCAAGTGTCCAAGGTCAGGCTGAACAGAGCTCTCAGCAACCTGATCTAGTGTAAAATATCCCTGCTCGTTGCAGGGGGTGGGACTGGATGACCTTTAAAGGTCACTTCCTACCCAAGCTATTCTGTGATTTTGTGATCTCTGCTCTGGTGTTTGTGCCAGGGGTGATCTCACCTCTAGCTCTTGGGAAACCAGGCTTAGGTGCCTCTGATCTTTCCTGGGATGGACAAACTGGGCAGGGAGGGCTGGTGAGGCCTCTGGATGCAGCAGAGTGTGTCACCATCTGAGCATCAGCATGCAGGGTTTACAGCTCCTGGGAGTTCCATGCCTGTAATCCTGGAGAAGTCATTCAGGGAGCTGAGAAATGTGCCAGGTAGATGCCTAAAATGAAGATAGAAGTGTCTCTCATTGCCTTGGCCCCACATTCCTGCCTAGCCGGGGGGGACATCAGGGAGATCATCCATGAGAGCAAGATTGGCAAACAGAGAATCAGGGTGGGCAGTGGGACGTCACAGGACAAAGGGAGACACGTGGGAAAAGCTGAATCCAGCTTTATTTCTACCATTCCATGGCTATAATCCTGGTATTTGACAAGTAGCTCAAATTCACTTAGAGTAATCTTATAAAGTAAATAGTTTTGATCCAATGTGTTTAATTTAAAGCACTTAGGTTTTATTTATTCTTTTACTGTGAGGAACAGACTGCACTTTCTTTAATAATGTCTAAGAAATAAGGGTTTCCAGTCCCCACACAGAGAAAAATTCATACCAGCAATACAATTGTGAAAGGTGATTTCCTTGAGCCCGTTTTCATGCAGAAAAATCAATTCCTGTGCCTCAGGAATCAGTGTGGCCATGTATTGAATTGTAGTGCATCAAGTAACGGGATGAATATTTGGAAAATTAACTCATGAAGTTGAGAAATTGATGAGTGCTCAGTCACAGCAACAGTAAAGAACTGATATGATGATAAAAATCATGGAGAATATATTAAGGGCCTCAGGGGAAAAAAAAAAGAAAAAAGGAGAAAAAGAAGCGATTAGTTTGCAAAATATGATTGTTTTTGAAATGTTTGCCTAGCAACAGCCCAACAAATGCTCCAAGTATGGCTGTATTTCATATTCTCACAGCAATACCGCATTGTGTTTCAACACAAGCCAGCCTTGAAATCCACCCTGGTGACCTCAGCTGCCCTGCTCTGGTGCTGGGGCATCTCCCAGCTCCCACCCTTCCTGAGCCATGGCCAATTGCAGCCCTGGCTGGCCATGGCAGGGCACAGAGCACATCTGTTTCCTCTATCCTACGTTGCAACAACCTATTCCCCACTTTCAGTCACTTGGCACCATGGCAGAAAACAACTGGATGTGCCAATTTCCCTGTCTGTGCCCACCTCTGCCCACTCAACTCTGCCTGACCTCACTTTGCCCACATGCTGTCTGAGCTGGCCCATGGAGAAGTCAAAGTCAAAGTCAGGTCAAGTTCTTATGCTCCAAGCCCAGGTAAAATCTCTTCCCCACAGAGTTCTGTTTGCTTTTCCCAATGTCTCACTCGTGGCTTCAGGATCATGGCTTTGCTTTTCAGAGCAGACTCGAAAATTTGAGTCAAACAGCAGAAAGAAATCAGGGGGTTTAAACAAAGTCCAGTGAACTGCTAGGAAAGGAGAGGTGCCAGCCAATCTGTCAGAAATTTAGCCTGTCAGAAATAAGGTTCAGGTCCATTTGTGTCCTTGCTATGTAAGTGAGAACAGAGCTGTCAGCATAAATAGTGGCCATGCTGTGAGAATCAGAGGGTTGTGTACATGGAGGGAAGGCTTGGGATGGCACACAGCTTCCCCGAGTTCTGAACCTGCTGCTGCCAGAGTTATACCACTGTTTTCAGAAAAAGCAGGTGGATTTAGGTGTTCCTGTGTCTCAGCAATGGTATTTGTCCCTGAGGATGAGCTCAGGCTCCTGGATTGCCTGCTAAATTCTGTCCTTAGAGGGAGCTGGGAGACCCTGGTGCTGAGGAGGCTTTATCTCAGGAGAATGGCAGCTCCTGCTGCACCCTGGGCTCTGAGACAGCTGTGATGCAGAAGCCTTCACCCAAACACACCTCTCCTGTCTGCTTTCTTGTCTCATTTGCCAGTAGAGCAGCAGGTCTCATGGTAGGCAGCAGGGACAGCACAGCCTCACCAGCCCAGAAATGGACACGAGCCCATTCTATCTCCTGCCAATGTGGCTCTGGAGAGGCCACCTCTGCCAGAGGGACTGAGCAAACAGCCAGGCAGGTACAGCTATAATCAGGTCCCCTTTTGAGGCAAAAGACCTTCATTTCATCACCTGTGTCCCTCTGCAATTTGAGGAGGCTTGGAGCACAGGGGTGGGCAGCAAACACGAGGCAGCTCCAAGTACCTGTTAAGCCTGGCAGTTCTGCTGTACTCAGTAGTGCACCTGAGTGTGTATTCCAGCTGCAGATCCTTTGCCACGATAAATTTTGTCCCCAGCGGGAGGGCCAGGCAGTGCAATTAGATCAGCTAACCCTTAAAACACAGACGAAGCTGAGCCCAAGGCCACCCAGGAGCAACTCTGAAGCGAGAGCAGTTCAGCAGCTGTCCTTGGGTGGCTGCAAACTGCTTTCATGAGCCCAGTTGCAGGAAGCAGGGACTGCACATCATCACCTATGTTTTCCAGGTCCTGCAGGCCTTGGTTTCATGGTAACTGGAACCAGATCTTTGTTGTTGCATTTGTGTTGGTTTAACACAATCACTTTTCTGGTAAAATTACCTAGATTATATGAGGCAGAATTTAGCCTGACTTCCTGCTGTTACATATGTCAGAATCCAGACAATTCCTATCACAATGTAACATTTGCCAACATAGAGTTCACCCAGCTGCATGTTTTGAACATTTTTTAGATAGAAAAATGACTTTGCACAGGACCACCTTGTTTTGCACATGCTGCCATCATATTTTATCTAGTGCTGGGAACCTGAGAGCTGGAATTACCACATCACACTTTTCACATCCCTATCCCAAATTGGACACAGAGGGATCAATGGATCAATGGCCCATCAGCTGCTGCCTGCAAAGCACACTGAGCCCCACAGAGTGGGCATGGCAGTGACAAGTGTTATTAATCTCTGAGTTAATAACCCTTCATTTTGCAGCACATCTCTGACCTTGGCCATCACACCCTTCCCACCTCTCCACTCCAAACCACAGAGGGTTGCAGTACAGAATACATCTGTTTCCTGTTTCAGAAATTGCAATTACACATTTACAGCCAGCATCCTCATCTGAGATTCCGAATGAGCAGTTGTATTTACAAGTAATATGTGCTCCTGAACCTATCAGGCTCCTTTGCACTGTACTGCCTGCTGAAAATGTAGAATAGACAATTAGAGGAGAAAGAACATTCCTGTTATTTGGAGAGGTTTGCACAATCCCTTTTTTCTCTTACCGCTATTAAACTTAAATAGGTGTCTGGGATAATCTGATATATTTCACAGAAATAAATAATTGTAATGACACACAGGAAGAAAAGAGAATTATTTAAATTGGTCATAAATGTTCCTCACTAAGATGTTATTATTATTATTATTAGTCATGAGAACCTGCAGGCCAAGCAAGGGTATGTGCTGGCTTCACTACTTCAGTGAAGCAAGGCCAGTGGGTAAAATCCTGGCCAGAAGAAATCAGTGGTTAGAAGGCCCCAGTGCCTTGGCTATAGGCTCCATCACACAACTACAGGTTCTGTGCACTGCAGCTCCTCAGGCCCCTCAGATGCTCTGGGACAAAGCCTGGCCAGCCCAAATTTAGGCTTTCCATCACCTGCCGACATGTTGGATGCAGACTGGAAGCTTGGGCTCCTGCCATTCTGGTAGGCAGTGAGGCTGAGGGAAATGCATCCCTTTGACCACTCCTCTCCCTCTGCCTCCTCAAGTTAAACAGCTTGAGGCTGATGGGCTTGGCCCTGTGCTCAGGGATAAACATTGCTGAAAGTATTTGCAGACATAGGACCATAATCTGGAGACCAACGCTGATCCCAGATACCATTTTGTTTATGAGTGCCAGTCCTGGGGAATTACTGAAATCCCAAGGGAATAGCCTGTGTTCCAAGATGCTTGCAACATCTTAGCCTGACTCAAGCGAGCAGCCTGACTTGCCAGAGCAATGAGTATCTACTACACAACTAAAATCACAGGCTGGGGTAGGACGGATACGTTTTGCAAGCAGAGTTGGGAGTTGAAAACATGCAGACCTGCAAAAATGCTGGCAGTTTGCAGGATGGGAATTTGCAAATGCTTTGGCCAGCTCTAGGTTCATCCACGGTGAAAGCTTGTGTGGACTGGTTGTGTAAGAGAAGAGAAAACAGAAAACAGAAAACAGAAAGCGGCCATCACAAGCCTGCTGCTGCTTGAGCAAGTGAATTATCTGTCTCCTTGGCTCATTACTTGGCATACTCCCTCCTCCTTGCTGGTGCATCAAATGCAAATACCTTGACTGCTCATGAACTCCATGGTGTGTCAATCTTTAGGGGAGCAGCTCTCTACTACCAGCTCTTCCCTCTCCAGTTCTTTCTTTGAGCTCCTGAGTGCAAAACAAGGTCTTCCAAAAGAGTTGTGCTGGCCAAATGTGAGATAGGAACCAAACCTCTGAACCTCAGGTGCACACAGTATATAAACCCTGCTCTTCCCCTTCCAGGAGAACGTGCAGCAATACTATTTATAAATAATATAGGCTATGACTCCTTAGCATTCGATTTTCAGGTTGGCTTAAACCTCAGCACACAGATCAACACAATGGCTAGCACACATAGCTTCCTGCCACAGTCTAATCTCTTTAGATTAGAGGGAATTTTAGCAGGCACTTCCCAGCCTCAGAGTGACGGTGCTGCAACACTGACAAACCCATCAAGAGAACAGGCAGCTCGAGGGATTCCTGAATTGCAGGAGGTTGCCTGTTTTTCCTGGGTCAGCAACCAGAGTTTGGGAGCTACAAGGTTGGCTTGGTGTTTACAGGGAGATCTGCTGCTCACACAATTTGCTGATGTTTCCCAGGCAGCTTTGCAGATGTGACAGGGCTAAGGAGAGGCCCCTGGAGATACAACTCGCTTACAAACAACTCTCATATTTGCAGTGGCTCTTTCCCTTTGGGAAAGCTCATGGCTTGGATGGGTGCAGTGTTCTCTGAGTTAAAACCTGTCTGGATGACTGAGCCCAGAGAGTGACACCCAGCTGGTGACTGCTCAGCAGGGCTCAGTACTGGGGCACTTCTGTTTAATACCTTTATTGACAACCCAGACAAGGGGATCAAGGGCACCCTCGGTAAGTCTGAACCACAGCAAGCTGAGCAGGAGTGTTGATCTGCTGGAGGGTAGGAGCTTGGACTACTCTGATTTTAAGCTTTATTTCAAGAGGCCATAGCAGATTAGGGGGAAGAAAAGAGAAAGCATTGTGTCAGATCAGCATTAATTCCAAGAGAAGGAAGGGGGGAATCCTGATGTGCGTTTCGTCTGCCACAATCAGGAAATGCTGCAGACATCTCCTCAGCATCATCTGCTGTCCTTATTTCTTCTCCGGGATTGAGGAACACTGGAGACAAAAGATTTTGCAGCCCCAGCAGAAATGTTTGTGGAATGTTTATCTGATCAGCTAAAGCCTTTGAAGGCTTGCTTTGGGGAAGAGTTGTAACACTTCATCATTCAGACGCAACTGAAACACTCGGTGTCTCCTTTTTGCAAGAGAGGCTTTTTTTAGGGCAGCAAATTGGTGTTTTGTACCAACAGCAAGAGCTGGGATGAAGTCAGGGTACCACAGTTCATGGAATTATTTATTTTTCTGGACAAAGCTAGAGATGGGGGTTACATGCTGTTTCATGTTTGTCAGACACACTGCACTATCCACCGAACAAGCAGTCCCTGAAAGGGAAAAGAGTCCCCAAACCCCAGTTTTGCTCCCTCCCTCTGCTCTGCATGCAAAGAAAACCTGATGCTAGCCCTCTTTACTCATTTCTACATCACAAAGGATACTGCACAATAGGGAAAAAGCATCTCTGCTACGAGTAAGACTGCTGGCTTTTCAGCATGGAAAAAGTGATGTCAGACACACAGGAGCAGCTTGGGAAGAGCCAGATTATTGGCCTGCTCCACAATTTGGGAGTAACCCCTGGGCAGCCAGGCTCTGCTTCATGCTCTATCACATGTGATGGGGTGAAATTAAAAGCAAGCCTCGTTATCATCTTTTGACACCTCTTAGCACATCCTAATTTCGAGGTCAGGCTACCAGAGAGATAAATGGAAAGGTTTTGGTGTGCCCAGTCTCCAAGCTGGACAGTTCCAGCTCACATGGAGCAGGGCTGTGTGGGTCTGTGCAGTCACGTTCTGTGGGCAGGGTTACACCTACAGCCGTGTTTCCTGGTGCTTTCTCTGCCTGGATTCCAGGTGTTTCTGCAAGCTTGGCTGCTTGATGCATTGCAAAGGACAAACACTTCTGATTTTCCATGTGATGCCCAGTAGGGACACTCGAGTCATCCTAAATGGCAGCTGCACTGAGCTCACCTTTCTGAGCACTGTTTCAGCTGCTTTCAGCTTTTTCCCTGAGCTAAATCGTTGATCACAACATTTCTCTGTGCCTGCAGGTGCTACATATTCATTCATGTCATCTCAAAGACCACGAGTTCAGATGTATGTCAGGCTGAATTTCCAGCTTCAAGGGGATAAACAAACCTCAGGGAGACTATAATGTGCCTGCTCCTACTTCTAACCACTTAGAAAATACCATTTTGTCACAGGACATCAGCTCACCATTCTGAGCTACGGCAGATTTGCTTTTAAAGCCCATCTGCCCTCGAGTCCATTTTTGTCCAGGACATGTGCCCTGTTCTGAGCTCAGCCTGGCAGTGCTGGGGCCATACCAATATTTCAGCTCAAAGCCAGCCCCTTTTAAAGCTCAGTTCGGCAGCAGAGGTTTAATCTAGGCTGGGTCCAGCCTAGTAGTTCCTGAATTGTCAGCAGAGAAATGCACACCAAGCACATACAAGACTGATGGTGGGAAAGTCTCCCAAAAACAACTGATGATCCCTGTAACTTCCACTAGCAATAACTTGCTTCAGTGCAATTAATTCCTGTAAATCTCCTGGTGATACCAGCTATCTCCTACAGACACTGCTGTAGCCTCCTCTAATCTTCTTCAAGTGCAGAAAGAATTTTCTTCATAACTTTCTTGTCTCTATGGGGAATGCTGTCATTTCTGCTTTCTGACTTTCAATGTCACAGAGTTGCTCTGAACCTTCTCCCAGGTCTCTTTCCTCTCACCTTGCTTTTTTATTTCTTATTTTTAAAACTGTTTTTTTAGGCTTTTAGTTGCATTGTTCCTGGTATTGCTTCAGCTGTGCAGCTTTTGTTGCTGAAGCAAATAGGGCTGGAGCTTGAGCAATGCAAATTCAGAGCAAGAAATGAGATAACAGAAGCAGGAATGAGACAAGGCAGTGTCCTGCTCTTGCGAAAGAGAAATAGAAAATATAAATTTCTGAGGTTGCAAACAAGCCCTTTCTGCTGGATCAAACCACAGCATTACAGGCTGCAGCAAAGGATGGTTTCAACATTTTCAGGGCTGTGGTGTTGAGGATTAATTTAGGATATTTTGCTTTTGCCATGATTCGAAATCTTTCATACTGCCACAAGGCAAAGAGCAACAACTGGGTATTTTAATCTTTGCAGTTCTTCAAAGATTTTGAAATGTTTGAAACTCTGCACTCCATGGGATGCTTGAAAGTATTCCCTTACAAGGAAATTATGGTTGAGATATCAATGTTAACACAGTGATAGTTCCCCCAAAGTTCCACTAGATACAAAGAAAATGTTTATTTTATTTATCCTTCCATGATTCCTTGAATGTACTGAGCATTATAAACGTTTCCAGGAAAAATTACTGTTTATTTACAAGTTTTATTAGCACAGTACCACGTGACCTGATGTTAATGGGATGGGAGGACTATAAAGAGGCAAAACCATTTTGCTTGGAGGAGAATAAAATATAAAGGGACAAAATATGATTTAGATGATGAGCTAAAGCACAGAGAAATAGAAGAATCTGACTAAAGTCACACGGACCCAGATGATCCTACATTTGCACATTCTTGCTCTGATTTATGCCAGGGTGAGCACCACAGATATTTCCTAGGGACAACTTTGGCCTCATTAGCTTAGATTGTAGAAAATCCTAGGCAATGCTAATCAATTAATGAATTAACTGCCCCTGTGCTATATCCAGGAAGAGAAGCCATTAAAATGAGCCCAGCCTACAGTTCTGCTCTAGGGTTATGTGTCTGTAGGGCCCATCAGAAGCACTACATTGTTTTCCCTTGTAGCCATGAGGCAGAAATTAATACTGGACTATGAACTTTCCAAATTCACTGACAATCTGATCTCTGCTAAGCAGATCCCTACAAATAACTCTTCTTAGAAACCATGTTCGAAGTTTCCTAATAAAAAACGTGTCAAGGTAAACCACAACCAAAACAATATTTTTTAAACTTCTACGCAGTTTTATTCTGAATTTCTATACTGAGTTTTAGACATCAGTTAATGTCACAAGTATGATGGCATCTATCAGTATGATTTGCCAGTTGACTTGAACTTTGAGTAAGAAGTCTTTCTGTCCCATATCCCATATCCATGTGCTTTGATTATCTACAACACAGATGAAAATACAAATAAAATAAATGTTTCTACCCCATTTGCACTGGTGTATAGGTGAACAGTGTAATATGTAACACAACTATGGAGAACCACATGTGGGAAGGAATTGGAGAACAAGCAGTACTGGTGGGTGGGTGATTTGAACTCGAGTGAAACATCCTTTTCTTATCTATACCCCTTGCTGAATTCACTTTGGCTCACACCACCCCCACAAGGCTCTGCTGTGTGAGGAGGCTGAAGTCAGGGTTCAAACTCAGGCTAAAAGTGCAGTGGAAACTCATCCTGTGTTAAGGAACAGTTCAGAAAACCTTAGATTTTTGGCACCCACATTTCTGAGATGTCATGAGCTGTCCCAGTCATGCTGGGGGAAAAAAAGAAAGAAAAAAGAAGAAAAGAAAAAGCGTTTCTGATGCTGGCAGTATTGGAGACCAAGCAAAAAATGTTCTTTTTTTTGGTGGTAGAAAAACACTCAGCTGCATTTTTTTTTTCTGAGAAAATGCTGTTATCTGTTGTTGGGAGCAGCAGAGAGAGTATTTTTTCCCACTGTAGCACTACCCAGCTTTCCACAAAGCATCCTGGTACAGCTACAGGTAGGATGAACCTCATCTTCTTCTGTAGGCATCTCTGCACTGGGAACATCCCCCACAGGATTAATAAACTGCTCTCAGCTTCCCTGAAGCACAAAAGATACTCATTTCTAGCAGTTAATCCCTATTTCTGTGGGGAAACTGCCCATTTTTCCCTGCAGGGCATGGCCAGTCCCTGCCACCGAGGAGCACGAGGCTAACAGCTTAGCAGGGATATAAGGAAATGGATGACAACTATATCCAGAGTTATCTAAATCAAACAGAGGCACTCAGAAAAGTTATAATGCATAATTCAGGTTGAAGCTGACCTTTAACTACTGCAGGCTGAAATATTTTTCTGAAGAAGAATATCTTGAGAACTGCTTCATAAAGAGCTTTCTACACATTTCTCTGATGCCCTGAGCAACAACACACTCTGGTAAACAAGAAACCAGCTCCAGGAACTGTTGGCCTAATCTGGACTTGCAGCCCCTGATGATTATAAATTTCAGGTGAATATATATGTGTAGTTTATGAGAGAAAATGAAGGACAGATGCTGCTAAAGACTTACAGGCAATCAGGATATCGTTACCAGAGTTGTAGTCAAGCTAAACTGTTACTATTCTCAGTTTTATTTGGATTTTACTTTAATCCCACAGAATCTAATAAAATATACCTTCTTGGAAAATATAATATGAAAGGATCCTATTGAAGCACCTGCTGTCCCTGCCAATAAGCTGTAAAAGAGGGAAAGACATTTGGAAACTAGTGTTCAGAGACTGGGCAGGAGGACTGGAAACTTTGCAGAGATGCTGTTGTGTTGTCCTGTTTATCTTCTTTCCCTCTTCTTGCTCAGCTGGCCAGCAGTTTAGGAGAAGTATTTTGCCTCTTGTGAGTCATACTTACCAGAAACATTTTGCTTTGGGCATCTTCTTATTGCCACAGTCCTGGTCCCCCTTCTATCTGTATTTCCCATTTAAATGGAAAGATACCAACTACTCTTTGGAAATATTACATGCTCTTGTATGAAGAGCACTGCATTGGGCATGTCCAAATCTTTCCATTACAGCAATCCAGGAACAACTGCAAATAACATTTGTAATCAGAGTAAGACCCATAAGATGAGTCACTGACGTCTGAGAGGTTCCTGACTATGGCAACTCATGGGGAGGGGGTGGTTAAAGAGAGAGAGAAAAGGAAGTTTGGCTCTGATCCAGACTCATATCTGTACTGGAAGAGCAGGAGAAATAATAAAAACTTTCCAAAAACACCACATGGGAAAACCCATTGTTTCCCCCAATCTTTACTATCAAGTGGTAGAGCAATAGACTCAGGAGAGGAACTCACCGTGTACAATCAGCTGCTCCAAGAGGTTTCTAAGAGGGTCAAAGATGATGCTTCCAGTGAAATGTGGTGGAGAGGGAAGTGAGTGACCACACTGTCCTGTCTCTGCCCTGCAAGACCTCCTTGAGCAGGGTGTGCCCTGCCTCCTGCCTAAGGTGCTGAAATCAGTGGAAAGTCCCTCAGGACTTCAAGCTCCAGTGAATCACATTCCTTTTTCAATTTTGAATTAAGATAAAGAAGTTATCCACAGGCCTGGCCTGCACAGGGGGCTATGAGAGCCCCAGTCCCACCTGATGGAATCCACAGACCTTCACCAGCCACCAGAGAAGAAGCACCAGCTTAGAGCTGGTAACAGCCACTGCCAAAATAGCCTTGGAAGTTTCCATGCCTACCTCTGTCCATTCCTGGGTGCAGGATAGACCATGACATCCCTCCAGGCTGGCAAGTCCTTCAGTTCCAGGCTTTGGTTATAAATAAGTAAGGTTCTCCCATTTTTGGTATTTAATATCAAAAATTGCATTCCAGCCCATGGGGATCCACCAAACACAGTGAGAATGGCTCCAGGTTACTTCTGATCCACCAGTACTGATGTGTTGTGAGGTATCCTGACTCTGAGAAGTTCTGAAATTCAGAGTGATTGCCTAGCTCAGGCATGGGTGAACCCTCAGCAGATACCTCCTAAGTTTCTACAATGTTCCTCACCAGTACTGCAACCTTAACCAAGGGCAAGCACACCCTCCTTGGTGTGTGCTCTTTGCCAGTGCTGCTGCTGAGCGGATCCCAAACTTTCCTGAGGAAGGAGCCCTTCCCTGTACTCAGCATGGCTCATTTTTTAACATGTACAAGTGAAGGATGGTGGCTTGAAGGTCACCCACTCTACATGGCATAGCAGGCAGATATTCAAAGAATATCTGGAACCACTGTGCACAGGGGAAGTTTTAATAAGGGTGTCATAAATCCACATGACTCCACCCAACAACTCATTGGGGTTATCATTCCTTTCTCCAACAGCTGCCTCTGAGCTATGGTAAGTGTTGGCGAGAGCTGGAGGTTTGGATCATAACCACTGCTTTTTGCAGGGCACATTACAAGTTACAATGACATGGTACAAAACCAACCTTTGCCAGGGGTTCTGGTTCCAGTAAGAACTTGTCTCTCACCCTGACATGGTTCTTGCTGTTGTGCTGCCAATGCTTCCACTGCTCAGATTGCTCAGCTGCTCCTGTAAGCTCCTAGAGCTTTCTGCCCCTCAGAGGCTTATCATAGTCCAGAGTCCTGCAGAGGATCCCTGCACCAGAAGTTTTCCTTTTTTTCTCCTCATCTCATGCTGAATATCCATCCTCTGCCTCCTGAAGTTACTAAAGAAGGCATTCCTGTGTTGTTCCTTTCCTGTCAGTGATCAGTTGAAGCCATGCTGATCTGTTCTCACTCTCATTTTAATTTGTCTGCACCAGGACCTGAAGTTCAGGCCTCTATTTAGACCTGACTCCACCATGTTTAACTTCACATTATATTCAACCCTCTGAGTCACCTGAAGGAGCACAGATGAGAATTTTTCATTACCCACCTTTTCCAGCTGAGATCAGGGGACCAATTCCTGCCTCTTTAAACAGTGAGATAACCTTTCCAAGACAAACTTAGCACCCTGTACTTTGACACCAGGCTTGGTTTGAGGGACAGTAATTCTCACCCAGGCAGGATGGACAAGTTTCTCTGCTAGAATAGGAAAAGTTTCTGTAACACTTGTGGCCTCACACCTGGTTTAAGCGTAGGAGTCTGGTTTAAGTCCTGGAGTCAGGCCCTGGCCGTCTTTGGTACAAATTTAAACCAAGCCTCTGGCTACTGTAATTTATGCTAAGAGTCAGGACAAATGCCAAGCCAACTCACGGTGCAGGGATTCAAAAGTGACTGAGAGTCCCATTCTCTCCATTATTCTTCTAATGATGAGCCCATTGCTGCAGATCTGAGCTAGGGAATGAATACCACAGGAAGGCAGCAGAAAGTGAAATCATCCTGTGACGTGCCTCATTGCTTACCTGTGGTTTCAGCAACAGCCCCAGTGAGCATTCAAACCTTGGGGCAGAATTCTGTAAACTTGGCTACTTCAGCTAGAACTGAAATCACTGCATTCAGGGAAATGTCTGCATCCTACCCCAAGAAAAGACAGGATGGGAGGGCAAGTGTGTTAGAGTTCCCATGAATTAGCACAGCATTGTTTCCAGATAAAAAGTCCAAAGTGGTTTGGATTGCAAATCAGAAGCACTTCTAGATTTCTCCAGTGCTCACCTTAAAAGTAGAAGTTTTCCATGGATATTTTTTAATAGTCCAGAATCTTTTGGTTAAACAAGCAACATTTACTTTTTTCAAAGTCTGATTCTTTGGCCAAAGAGCTCATAGGCCAGAGCACTTCTGATCAAATACACATAGTGCAAAGTTTTCTGAGTTATCACTGAAGGATCCTTAGCATGGGATGAAAATCAATATTCCACCTTAGCTAAGCAGATGATGGTTTGGGGAGGTGCAAGGAATATTTTAAAGCAGAAGGGAAATGGAGGGGATGAATCGCTGCTCTGTGGGCTGTTTATCAGCTCTTGTCTCACTTTTCTCATGCAACTCTGTGGGAGGCATTTCTGTGGGACATGAAAATAAAAGCTGGGATGTTTTTCCACCCAATTTTTTTCATGCTTTCTTTGATTTTGCTGTAGATCCCAGAGACCAGATGTCTCATATTAGAGTCACTCTGCTTCTCTTTGGGGAAGGAAGGGAGGAAGAGTGTTTCTTTTTGAAATGAGAGTTAAATTGACACACAGCAGATAAATGGCAGGCAGAGGCCAGGCATGCTGTTGATAGAAAAGAAGATAACCCTGAACAATGAGGTTGATCACCACAGGACCTGAAGATATTTTATTAAAATAACTTTCAGAAGCTTCTTGGGCCATCTTATAACAAAGAGTGACCTGAGCACTTGGACATTGTGAGTACCTTTGTGTCCCAGGGGATCCTTCCCATCTCCCCAGTGGGATAAGGATGTGAGGGAGGATATAATTCCCTCTTCCAGCAGTGCAGCTGCCTCAGCTCTGACAGGAATAAATGATGGCAGCCTGCTGATGGCAGACACGTTAGTCATGCTCCCACTGTTGATTGGGCTTCTGTGTCTGGCTGACTTCATCTGCTACCCCTTGTAACACACTGACAGCATAAGCCATGTCCTTGCATAAAAAATTCCTGTGCTCCACA
Organism: Rhabdornis inornatus; assembly: GCA_013397075.1. NCBI lineage: Eukaryota > Metazoa > Chordata > Aves > Passeriformes > Rhabdornithidae > Rhabdornis > Rhabdornis inornatus. Next base: position 64,409 of record VWZS01007489.1, read on the forward strand.
AATCGGGACCCCAACGCTGCATTTTAGCTTCTCACTGATACTTGGTGTAAATGTCATCGTTCTTGAAAGAAGCTGCACTCAATAAATCACTGCCTTGACACTGCTTTGAGAATGTGGACGTCATTTATCTCCACTGGACTGGAGAGCAGCGGGGGCACTGAGATCACTGCCCACAAATCCCAGAGAAGCCCAGCAGAGGTGGTTAGCCCAGTTCAAATCTGCAGCACATCCTTTCCACGCTCACCACAACCTTTAGGCAGACCTAACAAAACAAAGCGGCGAGCATGGAACACCAAAACCCTCACAAACTAAAAAATGTGTTTCTGGAAGGGAGTGAGAGACCTCAGGCACTCCGGTGTCCTGAGGTCTTGTTGTGGTGTGTCCTTGACAAAGAGACTCCAGCACATTCCTGCCAATGCAAACTCAAGGGTAGCATGGGGGAAAGTGAGCAGTGCCTCCAGCTGCAGATGTGCCCAACAGCTGGAGGACCACTCAGCTCCCTGCAGCCTCGTGGCTTGTGTGTCCTCCATCTGCCAGCAGTCCCAAGGGAGCTCATTTCCTCCATCATTCCTGCAGCCATCCAGCAGCAGCTACTCCTCTAGGATTTATGGAGCTCCCACTGAGAGACAGGAACACAGATTCACATGAGTCATTAAGTTTAAGTCCTGCCGGCAGGATGACCATGAAAATGGATATTTTAGAAGGGTTTTCATTGGCACTGCTCACCCAGTTAAATGCTTATAACATAATTGCTAAGGGGAAAAAAAATGGATGTTTTCAGGGAAAAAAATGTACAACCCAAACACAAAAATACTTCACGGAACCCAAACAAACTACACACATTTCTGCAAATTATTTATGGTGGAATTGGCTGCTCTGCTCAGGTAAGTTACAGGGATCAGGTTGTCTATGTCCACAAAAGCAGGATCCTGCCCAGAAGCTTAATTTTTAACTTAAGGAAAAGCAACTCAAGGGAAGAGTTGCTGTCTGCTGCACAGGACATTAACATGAAAATAGACCTGGTCGGACATTATCCTCACAATATCTGTGTCATTAAATGAGAAACTCAAAAGAATGCTTGACCATGTCTGATTTTTTGCTTTCAGTCAATGCTAGGAAATCTGAACCATTTAGCCAAAAAGTGTTCATTCAATTCCTGCAAATATTTGAATTTTTTTTCTCTTCTTTCTGGTGTTTTGACTAGATTTAATGAAATTATATCATAAGTAATTATTACCAAAAATCACCATCAGCAAGTCAAAACTTTCATTCTCTCTCTTCCACTGAATTTTCCCCTCCTACAATTTCAGTATTACCAGAATAAGTAGCCCAGCTTCTCAAAATACTTGGATTATCTGGCTGCCTCTGCACTGACTCACAGGGAAGCTGTGGACAGCAGACAATACTTTTTATCTGACCCTAAAATCCCCCTCACTGAGCATGTGCACCACAATGACACCGATGTGCTGTACCTGCAAGGTGAGCTGCTCTCCTTGCATTTGGGATTTGCATTCCTCTGCCTGCTCCTCCAGCAGGGTTCCTTCTCCCTCTCCTGCATTACTCAGTTCCTTCCCTAAAGTATCTGAAGGAGACAACAAAAAAGATGGAGGGAGATCATCTGCAAGAGCCTGGGGTCACAGGACAAGGAGGAATGGCTTCCCACTGCCAGTTAGGTGGCATACTGAGAAGAAATTCCTCCCTGTGAGGGTGGTGAGGCCCTGGCACAGGTTCTCCAGAGCTGTGGCTGCCCCATCCCTGGAAGTGTCCAAGGCAAGGTTGGACAGCGCTTGGAGCAACCTGGGATAGTGGAAGATGTCCCTGCCCATGGCAGGGGTGGGACTGGATGAACTTTAAGGTCCCTTCCAATCCAAACCATTCTGTGATTCTGTGATTCTGACCAGTTTAGCAAAGGTACTGACACAGTGACGGGGACTAAGGAAGGAGTTTGAGCCCCTGATCCCACTGCTACTGTCCAGCTGGGAACCATCACTGCTTCATAACACAGAGAGAAATACAGGTTCCTTGGATTTTGGCTCAGCCAGAGTCATTGGCTCCTGCTGACCACCTAAGTGACCCCACCAGAGCAACAGAAGGGATTGATTGGATTGAGAAAACAGCTATAATTAGAAATGGGTTAAAACAGATGAACAGACCTCATCACTTGTTTTTTGTTTGCTTTAGCAAAACCAATACCAAGAATGGTTTGGCTGCAGGCCTCATTTCTGAGCTCATAATATTCACGGGTGGATCTGGGAAATAGAGAAATGGTTTCTGTCAAAAGCTGTCAGCAGAGAAAGAGCAAACTATTCTCCATTTCAGCATGCTTCCACATTTGTATAGCTGAACCCATTCTGACCATCACCACATCTGTCACTGTGGCTTTGGAAATCCAGTGGCTGGGTGAATCTGCTGAGCTGCTTCTCTTCACTTCAGCAGCAGAGTGTTCATTCTGAATTCAGACTGGGCTCTGCAGAAGGGTCCCTGTTCCTCAGCCAAGGATCATCAGCTATGGGAAGTGTTCACAGAGTGGCCCAGAGCAAACTAACACTGCACATTCTGCTCAGGCATCACCAAGGGGCTTTGGTTGTGCAGGAGAAAGTAAATTATAATCCAAATGCAGAATTAATTCCCCCTCTGCCTCCCTCTCCCTCCTTCCCCTTATTTCTATGCAAATCCACACATACATGAATGAGTATGTGACTGAAGTCAAGTGCCACCCAAAGGTAATGCTACCAAGTTCAAGGGTTTTATTTAAGCTGCAGCTATGCAAGTCAACAAGTGCATAAGTCCCTTTATTTTAGGAGCTCTGGCTAATATGGAATAAGACAGGTTTAAGTGCTATTACAGCTCCAGAATTTCTTATGGGTTCTACAATCTGAAACTAATCCAGGGAAACACTTAACCAAAATTTATCTTCCACACCACAGACATCCATTGAAACTACATCTGCACCAACCCACTGCTTTATAAAGCATTAATTAGCAGAACCAGCCCAAATATTTTTGGTGTATTCACTTCTATGGGAAAAAACTGCTCAGCTGTTTGCCATTTTACCATTCCATTATCAAGGACTGATGGAATGTTATTATTAGATGTGTTTCCTTAGGCGCTATCTCACACGTTCCCACACGAGCTGCCTTTTTAAGAGGTTCTTCATCTGTAAGGAAACATGAAAGCCTCACTGCACGAAAGGTCTCCCTCATTTGTTGGTTCTAGAGGTAGCAGGGCCCTTTTCTGCAGCTATTGGGATTAACAGTCTGCTCCTGTCTGCCATTCACTCAGCAGAGCTGGGCCATGGATGTTTGCAGTTGCAATCCAGCCAGAGTCACACTGAGTTTTACTAACAGAGGATCTGATCTAATACATCTGAACTCCTCTGCTTGCTCAAGCAAAGCTACAAAGCCTTTGCTGTGATTCTGCCAGCTTTCAGCAGCTACCTTGGTCAAGGCTGAACTCTTCCTGGATGGGAGTTTTCCAAGAAAAATCCAGCAACAAGGCAGCCCTCCAGCACATTGCTCGTGGGCACGGTGCTGTCGGAGGAGCCGTATTTCAGATGTGGTCATAGGCAGGTGTGGGTTCAGCACTGACTCACAGGGAAGAATACCACTCCCTGAATCACCAGCACAGCTTCCTCCAAACCTTGAGGTTTCCTGGCCCTGCATCAGAAGAGGTTTCTGTCCCTTCTGACATTTTTGTTTACTCTCTGTAATTTTCCACTATGCTGGACTTCCATGGATTTTTCTCACTGGAGCAAGACAGACAGTGCCCCAGTCAGTTCACCTGGATTATGATATGCCCAAGACCTGGCATCCCACCACCAACCTCTCATGCCAGAAGCTGGGGCTTTGCAGCCTGTTAGGGTGGGCACACTCACTGAAAGTCTCATAAGGGAGGTTGGTCCCACTGGCTCACCTCTCTATACCCTCTCCAAAGTTAATGAGAGAAAAAAAGAAGGAAAACAGGGAAAATGCAGAGGGAAAGGAACAAAACCACCATTCCTGCTAGTCCTCTCCTCCAGAGGCTGTGGCTGTTCAAACAACCCTCCCTACAGGCCCTGGTGCAACAGGAGCTGTGCATCCAACACTGCACAAGACCCAAAGCAAGACCCCCTCCACCTGCACTCTCACAGGGAGCTCAGACACATCTGTGCTTTCTCTGGGATTTCCACAAGTTCATGATAATGGATAATGGATCTCCTGCTGTTCCCCTGAGCTACAGAAACAAGTTTCCAACTAAGACATTTTTCCTCATATCTAACCTGAACCTCTCCTGGCACAACTTGGGGCTGTTTCCTCTTGTCCCATCCCTGTTTCCTGGGAGCAGAACCTGACCCAACCCTGGTTGCCCCCTCCTGTCAGAGAGTTGTTCAGAGTCAAAAGGTTCCCCTGAGCCTCCTTTTCTCCAGGCTGAGCCCTTTTCCCAGCTCACTCAGAAGCTCCTGGGGCTCCAGACCCTTCTGTAGTTCCATTCCCTTCCCTGGACACACTCCAGCCCCTAAATGTTTTTCTAGTCATGAGGGGCCCAAAACTGGACACAGGATTTGAGGAGCCCCAGCAGTGCCCAGCACAGGAGACAGGCACTGCCCTGGACCTGTGGCCACCCTGTGTTTCTTCAAGCCATTGAAGAACCAATTGACACTTGATGACCATCTCATCATATTTCATCCAGAAAATGAATATACATGGGTAAATGCTGCTTTTCCCTGTCCTGGGAAGAGAGCTCATATCTCTTTTGAGGTTGTGGGCTTTTTGTGGGTTGTTGTCAGGGAACCTGGGAGATGAGGAGGTCCTTATAATAAGGGAAAAAATGAGCAAGATTCTATAAATTCAGTGTGAGAGAATCTGCATTCATTCATTGCACTCCCTGTATTCTTTTCCATTCAATGCAAGGATGCAATGGCCCAAGGGCCCCAGAAGCCTAACAGCACTCAGAGAAGGTCTCCTGAAGGGGCATACAATTCCTGCAGAATGTCATGAAACTGGGATTAAAAAGCTCACACATCTTTCTATACATGCCCTGAACTTCATCATTATGTTCAAAGGAACAAATTGAGCTCTTTAATCAATCTTCTTTACCTGAAACTGATGCTTCCCCTGCCCTTACATTTAGAATACAGACTCCAATCTTTATTCCAGGTTTTGAGCTCAGAGATGGTGGGCTTCTGGGTGTCTGGATATTTACTCAAGGCTGTGCAATCCCCTCCCACTCAAAGGTCAGTAAGTGAATCCTCTTTAGGCAGACTGGTGCTGCTGTTCCTGACTCAAGAGTGAATGACTGAGCCTCTTGCTGTGCTGATGCTGCAAGACCATCTACGTGTGCCTTGATTCCCTCCTTGTCCTCTCCTTGCTGCAAGAGAGGCAGTGGGAAATGGGCAGTGTGGAATTCCCACTGGTGAATAGAAAGGAATAAATCAGGGAAGCATTTACAAGGAGGGAATGGAAAATTAAATATGAACTTACTAGAAAAGTTCCCAGCCTTGATAAGGACTCAAAAGAAAAGCAAACACAATGATTTTGAATCTGTTGGTCTATCCCGGGTTATTACTCTTGGAAAACACTGTATCAGTAAGGGAAAAGCAACAGTGCCAGCAGAGGCAAAGGAATGACAAAAACCAGTTGTCCTAGAGGTAGGAAAAGGAGGAGAATTTCTTGTTGTGGAAATCTAGACTTCCCAAAAGAATTCCTCTGCTGAATTTAGTAGATCCTGTCACTATATACCTTGTAAAGGAAGGCATGCCTTTGCATATGCCTTTAGTTAGCTCAAAAGAACCCATACTAGCAAACCTATTGTTTCTCAAGCTGACTCGAAATACTGTCTGGGAGGGAAAAGAAGCTCATTGATATGGTTTGAAGTAAAAGGATCACCTGGTAAGGGAGGCAGCTGAACTGTTCCCCTGCTGGAGAACTCTCTACACCTAGGTCACATTTCATCAGCAAACATTTCCCTCTCATGCTGCTCTTACTAAATCTACTTACTGCAAGATGTGCTGCAGACAACTTTTGTGTGCTTCAGCTCTTCCTCAGTTCAGCGAGAGCTTTGCTACAGCTAGGTGAAATTTGTGGATTCAAATATTTTCCTAAGGCCAGAAAGGACCCATTTGCTTGTAAATCTTCACTTCTTCCATCACCAAGACAGTGAACCTCTGTTATAACTTCTTTGTGGGTGGGAAATAACTTTCTTTTCTACCTAAGCCACCACCACCAGGCTCCATAGTTTGTGACTGACCTGGGATATAATTTTCAAGAACAAATACTTGAACTTAGGGACAAACATGAGCTGTGATTTTGCCAGAATGGGCAATGTTGGAAGGGAGGTCATCCGGTCCAAACTCCCTGCTCAGGCAGGGCATGTTACTCAAGAGAATGTTACTCAAGATTGTATCCAAGCAGTTTTTGAGTATCTCCTAAGAAGGAGACTACAATGTCTCCTTCAAACGTGTGTTTAATCTCATAAGTGCAGAAAGGATGTGATAACACAATTCCTTTTCCCTGTTGTCACTCTGAAAAACACACAGGTCATTCAGACTCAGATTCCTGTTTAAACTGGTAAGAAACTCTACTGATTTCACCTGGATTTTGTGAACGGGAAGACTCCTGTATACAAGTATCAGCTTTATGGTCTTGTCTTTATACTCCATGCCCTCCTTTTGCTCCACCAATGCCCTTTATTTGCTCTATCCAGAAAAAAAGTGACCCAAGACATTTATTAGGCTAAGGTACTTGTTTAGTTTTCCTTGGTCATAAACTCTTGAGGATGGTCAGAAGCATTTCCTGTTACTTCACCAGGCTCCACACAGGTCTCCACAGAAATCCTGGGGAGTGGGGAGAAGAGCCCAGCTCCTGCAGCTCCTGGTGAGCATTGGGGTGAACACACACACAAGCTCAGCCACATGGAGATGGGAAGAGGAGCTCTGTGCTTGAGGAAGGAGCCTTGGTAGCTCCACTGAATGTTCTGTGGCTCACCTGGCCCTGCCACCAGAACTAAACCCTCTCAGAGAGATGGTGGGATAGGAAGCAATCCAAAGGAGCCCTCCCCCCCTTTCATTCCTTGTGTAAAACACGAACATGTAGAAGCCAAGCAGGTATAAAGTCATGGAATCACAAAATCACTGCTGGAAATGAGTAATGCAGGTAAGGGGAACCCTCAGACAGCCACAGTTCCTCACAGTGCAAGAGAAATGTGTCCAAATAGTAGAGGCAGCTGCCCATAATCCCTGGGTGTTTCTTGCCTCCCTGAGGACAGTACCATCCCTGTGCCAGGCATGGCAGAATCACATCCCATGAAAGGACTCCTGGGCTGGCAGCAGTTCCAAAAACACTTCCCTGGTGCTGATGGCATCTGGGCATCTCACAGACTGTGTTGATTTATTCTCCTTGCAACCCTTCTGGGTGAGAAAACAACAGTGCCTGCACTTTGCACAGGAAAATTCAGGCATTAAAAGTAGCTTTGTACATCCCAGACAAGCCACTTATGCAGGAGAGCTTCCTTCCTCTTTCACTGGGAACATTCTGCTCCAGCTCCAGCTGACCCAGGGGGAAAGGCTGCTGCTCCAGCCCTTTGCCACCCATCCAAGGGCTCTCCAGCATTAGAACAGTTATTTCCCAACAGCTCCAGACAAAATGACTGTGCCTGGCTTTACTGAATTCCTCTCTTCCCCACCCTGCCCCAGGTCATTCTAAAATGGACTTCATCAGAAAAAGGAACTGAAACACTAACACGTGGCTCTGGCTTTTGAATACAGTTTGGGGAATTTCTTAAAAACTCCTAAAGAATTAAAGGGATGCTGAAGCCAAGAGACCTGCTCCAGTCATCTTTGGGAAGCACCAGGTCAGGCAGCCAAGCCCTGCTTCCACACTGCTTGTGCTCACAGATGTAGCATCAAAAAAAATCTCAAACACAACACAATAATAAATGTACTTCCCCCTCCCACCACCAATGTCTCTGCTTCCCCTCACAGGGCCTCCAGTTTCTTTTGCAGCTCTGATGGGGCTTTGACTGGAGGCTCTGGTGCAGGCATTAGTAATCCTAGAGCCTCTGTATCCTACAGCAGGCAGGAGCTGGCAGGTAGGGAGAAGTTGTAAGGAAACTTTGCTAAAAGCCAGAGCACTGGTTTTGTGCAGAGCCCCAGCTTTTCAGCCCTCCCCTCCTCTCCCTGCTGACACTGCCTGTGCACAGCCATCCATGTCAGGACAGCTGGGAGAACAGGGAGGAGGCTTGGGGGGACATGGGCTCATGTACAGACAGGGAGACACTGCCAAAAACTTCTGCAGAGTCACCAGATCAGCCTTGTCCATAGGCCATGAAGGAATAAATTCTGCATGGATTTCCCACAAGAACGTGATGCCAAATTCACCCCTTCCTCGGTTTTCATTTTTATTTTTTTGTGTTTCTGCACCTTCTGCATCTGTTAAAGTATCTTATAAGGATGCAGAAGTAAAAAGACTCATCAGTGCCCTCCCCTTTAGCATAACTAGCTGCTGCTTGAAGAATTATATAATAACATGCAGTAAAAGAAACCCTCACTTAAAATGAAAGTTTTTCATAAAGCCCCTCTACTTTTGTTCAGTGGAAACTCATTTAAACTTGATTTATTGCACCTTGGAATTTAAAGCTTCAGATAAGATTAATGGGCTGTTTTCTGGTTACATCATCTTCATGGATTGTCAAGACAAGCCTACAGTGAATTCACAAAGGAAAGTTTGGTTACAGTACCCTGTTAAAACACTGGAGCAATTGCTGTTTCTAAGTAACTCAATTGGATAACATAACAGATAGACTTCATGAGAATAAATATGGAATTTCCACTGTATTAGAACAGCGAGCTGTGGCCATGTTTTACATTACAGGAATAGGTCATATATTTTTAAATACATCAGACGTGACTCATTCTTCAGTCCACACTCTGATTGGCTGAGAGAACATATTTTTCCCCTTTTGGGCTGTGTTTTTGGGGAATTTTGAGCTCTATACTTACACTTTCTAGTGTTGTTAGCTTGGAAGTATAGTATAGTGATAGCAGAGAGGCTGGAAAAGGAGGATTTTCAAAGAGAGAAAAAATCATCCTGTACCCTGCTGCCATGATCTAAAGTAAGACTGTAGGGACAAGCAGCATTCATAAAGCAAAGGGTTTATCTATAATAGAGTAGCACCCCAGACCCCTTGGAATTTGGATCCCATGGGTTCAAAGCCAGCAGCAAACCCATCTTCCCATCCTGCAAGTGAAACAGCATTTCTGGAAAAAAAAAAAGGTTTAGTCCACAACCAGCAAGTACAAGTTTGACATGATTTCTGAGGTTTCCTTAGGCAGAGAGTGTGATTTCCATCAGATAGCCACATAAAGAAGAGTGAAAACAACTCCAGGTCACAGCTTCAGCCAGCAAAGCCTTGGGAGCAGATCACAAGTGGCATGTGAGGGTTCAAGCCCCCACCCAGAGCTGCGGGATGGAATTCCCCCTGCACAGAGACATCCCCAAGGGGCTCCAGGACACCTTAAAGTGGGAGCCTCCCCCCAGCTCTCCAACAGGCTCCACGTGTTTTAACAGCTTGACAGGCTTCCAGGAATGCAGCCTGGAGCCAGTAAATAAAGGGCTCAGTAAATAGGAGATGCAAAGAGTGATACTGTTTGCTAACTTACATCCAACCAATACAGATAGCCAAGCAATTGGATTTGGCTTCGTTTCCACACAATCTCCATCCCTGGGGGTATCTAGTTTAGAAAGCAAATTTCTTTACAATGAAATGGATTTGGCAGCCCTGCTGCAAATGAAGTTCATCTTGAGGGCAAAGAAAAAAGACCCACCACCACCCTCCCAACACTGCTAAGCAGTTACTGTGTAATTTATGTCAAATTATTGGTTGCTGGGAGGAATAGATCCAGATCTGCCTGCATTTGCTATAGGAAGGGATTATAGATCTTTCATTCAGCCCATCAGAAGCATTATCAGGGCTGCTACTTAGTCTGCCAAATGTCTGATAAATGACCTTTTGGGGGATTTTGTCCTTAGAGGTTTGGTTTCTTTAGCAGCCTTGTTTAAACCATGGAGAATGACATGAGCAGACTGTAAGGTTGAGCCATACATGGAGCCTTTGAAGGACCAGTAAAATCAGAGTATTTGAGCTTATAAATATCTCAGATTCTTAAATCTCCAGAGAGGAAGTTGTGAGAAAGTACAATAAAAACAGAAAAGTTGGTATTTCTCAAAGATACAAACGAAAGAGAAAAAAAAAAAAAAGGGGAAATTAAACCAGACTTTAAAATACACAATTTCACAGAAAAAAACCCCTAAGTTTTTAGATTTCTTTTGGGATTAATGGTGAACCAGCCTTACTTCCTACCCTGCTATAAAGAGCTTGTATTCAAGGAGGAGTTGAGTTTAATCAAAAATTAGCAGCACTGCAATTTTGTTTACAATTTCACATCTACAGAAGTGCTCACACTTTGCTTGGTGTCAGATTTGATCTGAAGGAATTATAGGATCCTACCAAATAAATGAGAGCCAGCTATCAACACAGGCCAGACTGTTCAGAAACACTAAATATATATCCTTTCCCAAAAGGATGAATCTTTGTAGCACATGAGCAGCTGTTATATCCAGCTCTGATGTATTTTCTTTGCATGTTGGAAGCACTCAGCAAAGCAGCACTGGGTAATTAAGCCTGAGACTAAAAGCCAGCACATTTATGGGCCTTTGTAGACATTTCTCAGTAGTTCATAGAGCTTACCATAAATTTACATGTTTGTTTAACTTAACTGGGACTATTTGCTGGAGGGGTTTTTTCTTCTGCTTTTATAGATAATTTTTCTAACGTAAGAAATTATAATTCATGCAAAAGCAGCGTGGTGCAGCACAGGATCTGCAGCTGTGCTCTGGCACAAGTGCTGGGACAGACAGAGATGAAATTGAGCTCCCCAGTGCCACTGGCCAAAGACATTTAGATTGTGGCCCATGACTTGACCTGTGGTTTGGAAAGCAGGAGCCCATGATCAGGGCACAGTGAGCCACAGCAGGGTCCTTTTTCATGTCCTTTGTGGCCACCTGCTCCCTTCTACTAACCTGGAGCCAAACTGAGCTCAGCTCAAAGGTGTTTATTGGTATTTATAATGGTCAGACTGAGGGTTGTGGCTCCAGTTGCTGAACAGAAGCCATCAGATCATCAGCGGGAGGGGAGCTGGTCTTGACCCTGTGAATTCACTTATGATTGAGGATGAGACCCGTCATAAAGTCAGGATAGAGCAGTTAGAAGACAGAACAGTTTCAAAAGTTGATATTGTGTGATTTCAGTTCCCATAATCACCCAGTTCACCCTGTACTGGCCAATGAAATGAGCAGGAAGCATGGAGAATATATAGAATAGAAAAGAGATTATTTTTCTGAGGGAACTTTTAAAATGCCTTTCACTCAGGTGCTGTGAACAGGAACAATGAAAGCACCTGGTTTCTTCACAAACACAACTGCTAACAGTGTATATTTTAACCACACAAAGATCAGAAATTCTGGCAAATCAGTGTCATCCTCTTCATTTTGACAGCAAGTTACCCCCACAAGTCCATGGTGCCAAGAGCAGTGGCATTGCTTTTGAATTAAAGCAAGTGCATCCACATACTCCATAAGAGTTGAAAATCAGTTTTATGGACTGGGAATTCCCTTAGTCTTAGAGCTTCCTCAATGATCCAACCGAGTAGGAGCTGAGAAATTCTACAAGGGTTTGCATGTGCATTTTTCTGACCAGCAGCTGAGACAACTCCCAGCTCTAGACCTCCACCAGCCAGGCATAAAAGGTCACCTGCCCTCCACTGCAAGTGGGCTACAGGACAATGTGCCATTGAGCAGCTGTAAGTTTGCTTTCAGGTAACCATTAACAGGAGCTCAATGCACAGACAAACAGCTCCTCTTTCCACCAGGTGCCACAGGGATGAACCCCAGCAGTGACTGTAATTACAGACCTGAGTGGGTCTGGGGACTCTTCTACAATCCTTCCTTTGACCTTCATTTTTCCCTGGTCCAGCCTTGTTCAGGAATTACTTAATACCCCATAACCACACCCCTGTTTTCTCGTGCGGAGAACAAGCTGCACTTTGCATAATTCCTGAGCAGATCTTTCTTCCTTTGAGCTGGAAAAGCACATGGATTTGACTAAAAGACAATGGAGGCTGTATGGACTAAAGATGTACTTGGGATCAGCAAATCTGGTGAACACTCAAGACTTTGAGTGCCCTGTTCTGGGTGCTGATCATTTCTTTATGTGACTTTGGATTTTGTTTTTTAACAATAAACCCTGAAGTTGTTCATAAGTGCTTTGAGCTTCTGGAGCCTTCTGTCACATAATCTACTGATAGAGAAGGGCGTGTAAATAGAGTTGGGTGAAACTGGAGAATTTTTGACCAATTAGTTTGGTCAAGAAAAATGCAGCTAAGGCTGTAGATGGTTTAAACCAAAATCACTGTCAAAATGAAGAGGATGACACTGATTTGCCAGAATTTCTGATCTTTGTGTGGTTAAAATATACACTGTTAGCAGTTGTGTTTGTGAAGAAACCAGGTGCTTTCATTGTTCCTGTTCACAGCACCTGAGTGAAAGGCATTTTAAAAGTTCCCTCAGAAAAATAATCTCTTTTCTATTCTATATATTCTTCATGCATGCCACTCATTTCATTGTAGGGGAGTTGGAATAGATGACCTTTGAACATCCCTTTGAACCCAAACCATTCTACCATTCTTCAATGGTATCATGAATCACTGCCCAAAACACAATTTCTGTAGCTTGCAAATATTTATCCTCTTAATTACTGCAAATTAACTAATGTGAATGAAAACATAAGAAAGCTTCATGGCAGCCCATGACCAACTCCTTGATCACCTTCTCAGTGCACACACACGTGATTTGGTTATGTCATGTGTCTGTGCTGTTTGCAAAGTATTCCATAGAAACCAAGAGAATCTGGGGGTATGAATCACCTCAATACAAGTTCTGTTACAGGTCAGCAAAGGAAGGGGAGGGAATAGCCAACCTAAACAGCACAGGTAATTGATCTCACATTCTTCTGTTTATACACCCAGTGCCCTGAAGGCACATTGTGAGTCCCTCCAGATTGTTTGAAACGTCACTTCTTCCCTGTGTTTCCTTAGAGACAGAGGTGAATCAGCCTGGAGAAAAGCAGCTGGAGTCAATAAAAATTCCAGAGGGATAACCTGGCCCCTCCACCTCTTTGCCTAAGACTTTCAGAGCAGGACTCTGCTTTCTCCTGTTACTTCAGTCTCAGGGGCTTCTGTTTTGAGGGAGGAATGCAGCACCCTCTCATTAAACTGGAAGGATCTCTGGGGGGCTCCTCTACCGTTTCAGCTGTTTCCCTGTTTTCCCATGCTTTGTTTACCCCCCAGTATCTGTTGGTAAGTGAAAGGCTCAGGCAGTCCTGTCTGCCTGTTCCTGCAGCTCTGTTAATGCACAGTCAGAGCACCAATTAATTCATCTCCTCTGTCCCTCTGACACAGAGCTATCAATCTCTTGCTGAGGCACTTAGGGACCAATGATTCCAGGTGTCATTTGCAGCCCACTGGATTGGAGGCAATCTCTCAGTGGGCTGGATCAGGACCAGGTGCAGCAGAGCTGAAGCTTTATTCCTCCTCCCAGCCTCTTCACCTTCAGCATATGTCCCTTCCAGCTGTAACTTGGAGGTTACTCAGGTGACAAAAGACAGTCCTGTTCAGATCTTCTCCCTTCCAAGCTCATCACCTCTGCAGAGATGCTGTGTTTGGTGGAAAATGCCCCAAATCAGCAATGAAGGACACGAGATGTGGCCACCCTTGAAAGGCTTAATAAAACATTCATCTGGAAGCTGCACAGCTCCTGAACCTGCAGGGCTTTTTGTAAATGCCACTCAAATTACTTAACTGCTTCATTTTATTCAAAAAGATGAGGAATAATCACAGAAGGGTCAAGGCATGTAAATACAGTTAAACCAAAAAGAAACAGATGCCTCTAAATTAAATGGCATGTTTGTTATCATTTACTTCAGGGGTTAGAGTTAGTAGTCAGTGGCCAAAGAAATAGTTTCAAATTGTCTCAGACAATTCTTTTAAATTGATTTCTTCCATGCTGAAATTTGCATCTTACCTTTATCTCTTTTATGAACTTAAACACAATCTACAGCCCCACTTTTTTTGCTCTAAATTCTAAGCTTTGAAGTTACTACCACAAAGCTCCAGACGTAGTGGGTGTATATTTAGTGTGTTAATGTGTAACAGGTTTCATTCATAAGTCTCAATATATTCTGTAGCATAACACAGCCAGAGTCAGATTTGCTGTGATCAGCAGAGGCTCCATTCAGGAAGAAGGAAACTCAGCCTCCTTGCCTCACTCTTTCTGGGGAAAGCCTTTGAAATTCACAGCAGACCGGAAAAAATGAGAAGTTCCCTCCTACTCCTTCCAACTTCAACAAGTTGCCCTTTTTTTTTTCATTCATGAGCATAGAAGCTATTAATAAAATCCCTGAATGAGAGTGGTTAACCCCCAAAAGTGACACATACCTTAGGCTTTGCAAGCCAACATGACAACAGTCAAAACAGAAATCAGCCTTTCAATATCTCAACACAAAACGCTGTCTGTGATTTTAAAAAATCCATCAGACGGCCTCGTATCAGCTGCAGACAGATGAGTCACTAGAAAGCCAGAGACAAGCAGACCTAGAGTCACCTCCAGCCTGGAAAACACTTCCTGTCTTTAATAAAAAAGTGGAGGATTCTGTCAGTGGAGCAAAACTGGCAGGCAGATGCCCTGTGCTTCTCATCCCCTCCTGGGGAAGGGGGAACCAAGGGCAAAAAGGAGCAGTGGGGAAAAGAACAAGGAGGCTCTCTGCAGCAGATCTGCAGCTGGTACAGCAACAAGGTCTGCCCATGAGCAAAGGATCATGAGAGCAGCCCTCAAAGGAATAAAATGGGATGAGGCACAGATGTTTTGGGCTGCAGGGTAGCAAAAGTTTTGGCTGGTTGGATTTCTTATTCCTGTCTCATGCAGCAAACCTGGCATTTTGCTTTTCCTCTCCTAAAAACATCTCTCCATGGCAAGGTTTAGTGCCAGCAAGGAATAGTATCTATCCAAGTGACCATGTGTGTCCCAGCAGGCAGTGCTGGAGGGATTGCAGCAAGACAGGACAACTGTGTGAGGGCTCTGTGCCCTTAGCAGGGTCAATCTACGACAGCAAACACCTTCTCTCTCCCCCAGGCACTCTGATAGTAAATCAGCAAAAGCCCCAATTACCAGGGCATTCCCCTTTCCTGGTGCTGGAGACCTCCCAGGTGGGATTCGTATCACAGCTTTCCTAAGGCAGAGTGGGGCTGCCCTCAGCACAAATGGCTTGGTTTAAAACCTACTTCTCTCTTGACTCATCAGTTTTATTTACATGGTTCCTCTGTTGACAAAATCCCCACCAGTTCTACCCTTCCAGATTTTCAGGAGAAATGCAAACAAAATTTCTTCAGTCAAACTGCTCTTAGTTCTTACTAAAAGAAATCAGAAAAACAACTTCTGTCACTACCTCTGCTTGCACTTCTCAGACCCCTCTTGCAAGTTTTAAAGGGAAAAGGGGATGCACAACCTCAGACCTTTGCTGAGGACTGTCAGAGCCCAGACCCACTCATGTTACCCTATCTTCCCTTGGCAGCTCTGCCCCACAGCACTGAGCCTGCCACCAGAAGCTTTCAGGGTGGAGCAGGTAGGCCACAGCTCCCAGCCCATGGAAAAACATCTCAGGAAGTTTGGCTTGCTCCATTTCCAATAAATCCACACCCAGCACAGAGCAGGGCTTGAGGGCACCTGAGTGCTCAGGTCAGGAGGGAGCAGGAAAGGGGTGGCTGGGCTGAGCCAGGGCACTTTGCTGGGCATAGAGAGAAATCAAACACCTGCTCTGCAGCCTGGTGAGCTCCTGGGAGAAATATGGGCACAAGGACAAGACTTGTTTTGATAAAAAACACAGCCAAGGGTGGTTCAGACAGAGCCCTTGATCTGATCCTGTCCAAGTCTTGAGATCCATCTGAAAAACAAAGAATGAAAGGTTCCTTATCACCCAGAGATGAAGTGACAGGAGGAATGAAGTGCAAATGAATAACAGTGAGGGATGGAGAAGAGAAATACTTGGAAATACTTCATACTTGGAAAGAGTAATACAGCATCCATTTCTCTCAATGGGACAAATTAAATACCTCAGCTCTGAGCAACCATAATGCTTGAAACCCAAATATTCATGAGCTCTAGTTTGCTCTTTCTTGCCCCTATTTTTTCCTTCTGATTAATGCCTTACCAAGAGTCTGGTGTGCTAGGCACAGTACAGGTCTACATGAGGAAATAGCTCTGAATACTACAGAGCTCAAAACAAGCCAAGAGGAGAGGAACATGCACCAATAAACTACAGAAAATCTACAAGTTTTCCAGCCCTATGAAACTGGAAAGCATTTGTCTGGGAAAATACCTGCCTCAGGCACTTTATGGTCAATGTGGCCTTTTTTCAAACCTGTTTGTTTGGACCACAAAATATCCCCTAACAAAACAATTTCTAATAGGAAAACACAGCTTCCTAACCCTGTTTAGCTCCATGGGATAAAGCAGCTCAGATCAATTTTCTTCATGGACATCTGTGAAGTGTTTCACTTTTGAGGACAGGGGAAGTGGCCTGCTGCCATCACTGAGTGGAGCTGGGGAGGATCCTCATTCCCAGTGAGGCTTCCCAACCACTGTTAACTATTTCCCTGCCATATTCCAGCTGCTCAGGCTCTCAGCAGAGCTAGAAACAACATCTCATTGCATTCAAAGCACTCCATAGACAGCAGTTACATTTCTCAGCATCTAAAGAGTTTTAGTGTTCTGCTCTTGGCTGGAGGGATTTCCCCACAAAACCCAGGTCCTGAATGAGGAAGGAGTAGGGTATCCAGTGCTGTTCCCTTGGGGACACCTGGCCATGCAGCAGCACAGGCAAGAGCTCTGGGTTACATTCTGCAAAAGATTGGGAAAAAATTAATGCACATTATCTCCTATATGCTCCACTGATCCCAAGCATCTCACTCTCCAACTGGTGAGCTCCAAAGAAAACAACATCCTTTTTATCATGTGAAAAACATCACCTCAAAAAATTATGTTTAGCCATAATCTCCAAGTTTTTGGCAAAGAAGAGGAAGCAAGTGCTGATTTTTTTAATCCCTAGGTGAAAAGCAGAAAAGATTACCTGCCTTAACTCCATCCTTTGCTGCCCTTTGGAATTAAGGCAGGGAATTATTTCTGCACAGCAAAGGACCAGCCCATACACACACACACGCCACCCAACACCTCATTTTACCAACACAAGTGCCTTGAGTGCTATAATGGTCTTCTCTCTGTAACTCCAACAACATCTGAAGAAAAACAATAGACAGGAAGAGAGGCAGGGAACATGAATGGTGTAAAGTTTTAAGTGTGGATACAAGTGCTTTATTAAATATTGTCTGCCAAATGCTCTAATGCTGGAGGAACTTTGCCAAGCAGGAATTTGGCTCTGTGTGCTTCTTTGTCCATTTATTTGGTTTCTTTAAGCTTTGTCCCAGCTCTCAATTTAAGGTATTCTGGATGCACAAGTAGGTCTAAGACAGTGATGCCCCTCTTAAATATTTATCAAGAAACTCACAGACTGGTCCTTTTTCAGAGAAACTCTTGAGCAGAATTTAACTTTTCAGTAAAGTTCCCACTGCTCCATGTGGTGGTTGCACTTACACATGTGCTTTTAGAAGATTTTACAGATATTCTGCAAGTTCCAGCTTTGCTTTCTAACAATCATGAATATAAAGAACATTGCTTCTTCCTTCATCCATTGACTGGTATTTACAGCAGCTGATTCTTTCCTTTCTACAGCCTCAAACCACAAAATCTCTTTGTTTGACTAGATAATAAGCTAGCAGCAAGTGGTGTTTACTTAAGGCATCTTCAAAGAGTCTCAGAGTACACAGGCCCCAAACAAAGCTACTCTATACAATTCACTTGCCTGTTTAGAAAACCGCAAAGCAAACCAGTGTTTCCATGCTTTATCTGAGATAAAACTCATGTGGAAAAAGACTGGTCTGATAGGTTGGGTACTTTGAACAGTCCATATAACAGTACCAGATATCTTGGTTAACACAAAACCACAGGTCAGAGTTGTCAGTGGGAGTAAAAGGAAGCTTTGAGTCTTTCTGCTCATCAGCTGCTCCTATTTGCCACTGGAGCTAAGGACTGATGCTGAATGTATGAAGTTATAAGAATCCTTTTTATGCCTTCCATGCCAAAGCCCTTGGAATCCCCTCTTATTTTTCTTCCCAAGCCATAAGAAGCAAGGCCACCGCTCTTTGCTACAAGCCAGGCATGATCCTCATAAAGTGGTTTTCAACAGTGAATTTAAAGAAGCTGTAAAAGTGCTCCAGGGTCAAAAAGACCTTTCTGGAGCAGGAGGATCAATCACACACAGGCCAACAACACTGAGCAGAGCTGAAGGCTGGTATTTCCTATAATTAATAACAAGTATTTAAGAATATAATTACCCCTCACTAACCAAGAGTGCAGAGTTGCACTTTTACATACCAAAGTTCAAGCAGCAAAGTTAGATGGACTGCTCCATCCCACCATCAAAATTTTAGCTACTACCTTGTAAAAAACAAAGAAAAAACCATCAGGAGATGGATGGGGAGGACGTGCTGGGTTTGACTCACCTTGAGAAGACCTGACCAGCACGGCCACCCTTTGAGTGTGCTACAACCATAAATTCTTGGGTAGAGGCAATGCCACTGCCGCCCTGTGTGCTGTGCCAGGCTTGCAGTGTGCCTCTGTGAGGTGTGGGAAGGTGCCCTAGCTTGAACCTTGTGCTTAAGGCAAACCAGAGCTAATTTATGGATGAAGGATGAAGCAAGTTCTGCAATGCCTGGCTGCCCCAGACCACAGGCATGCCTTACTGTGAGCAGGATTTTGGGTGGCTGGTGAAGTCAGCCCAGGCTGGTCTCAGCAGCTACACCAACTTAAATAGCTCCCACCTTTGCCTGTCTCCCATCAATCACTCCCTCTGATCTGACAGCACACTTGACCCCGGGGCTTGCCAGGACACAGCACTAGAGAACAGATCAGGTTAGACTTCACTTCTAGGATTGTTTTATAGCCTGGAGCAGTTCACTGATCCAATTTACCTGCTGGCTTACCAAATGTATGCCAGGCACTGGGTCACAACAAGCAAGTGAAGGGAGGGGACAAGGGCTTGCTTTAGGCTGCTATTGCTGGTGGGGAGAGCAACAGTGGATCTGCCCTTGGGATTGGGAAGCAGCTGCTGAGCATGTGGGAATCCTTTCTGGATTTAGGTGCCTTTAGTCTCTTCTGGGGCAACCTTGAACTAAGGAATCACTAGCAGAGAGACACTTTTTAGTGTTGCTCAGTTAAGTTATTCGTAATTGAAATGTAAACCTTCCCTGTGACAATGCCACTGTGTCAGCCTTTCTAGATGCTCTTTTCCCTAAAATCCCACTAATTTGCCAGTATCATGCTGTTGATGAGTTGTTCAAAACATAACACGTTTCTAAGGGCCATAAACACAGAGCTGTTATCTTCTTGTCTCAGAATGCAGTGCCTGAGGGCACTGGACGTACTGTTTAATTAACAGCCACGAAGCTGAGAATTGCACGTGGGACAGGAGCAGCCAGTGTAGAAACACCATCTGTGCAGACCAGTTAGAACAGGGGATTTCTCATCCCTGCAGCCTGGGGAGCACAGAGGTGTCTGGGTTAGATCTCCATGGCCAGCTTAGCTAGCACACTTGTAAATACAAGGCTCCTGCCAGCACACGAAGTATTTGTGGTTTAAGGCTACGAGGCAGCTCTAGGTAAGCCACAAATGTTTGTGTCCCAGAGCAAGCATTTCCAGGTACCCAGACAATCCAGAAGAATGAGTGTGATTGAGCTGTCAGGCAGATGCACAGACTCCTGTCTAGACATACAGAGCACACGTCAGGCCAGGCAGGTGGAGGACACACGGATGGGAATGTGGGTGGCAGCAGGAGGCTGAAGTGAGCAGTGTTCCACAGCACAGCACAGCACAGCACATATCCTGCCTTTCCATCTGGCTAACCAGGGCCAGATGCCCTTGCAGGGATTATCTGGCACATGTCCTCCCTGGTCCTCCTTGAAGCCACATCCTGTCACAAGCCCATGTGAGATTGGGTGTTTGCTACAGTGTTTAAGAATGAAGAATCATAACCATGGGCACATCAGGACAAATGGATTTGAGCAGAGAAAATAATCTGAGGGCAAATTCAGCTCTTAAACATTTGCTCCCAAATTATAACTCGTTTACTTGAAGGGAAACCTATTCTCAAAAACTGGAGTCTCAGCCCTTTGTTGGAGATTCACCTCTTTGGGAACTAAAGTGGAATTAGCAATTGGACTGTAATGCACCTTTCCCTCTTGCCCCAAATTTAAGTGGGACAGATGATCCCAATCAATGCTAAAAGCTCAGGCTGGGCATATTTCAAACCATTCACCAGTCAAGATATAACGTAGCAACAAAATTTTCCTTCCAGCAAAGTATCAATACATCCAGCTGGACATCTGCCCAGACCACAGAGCTGCTCAAACAGCCTTGCTGGAGAATTCAGTGCCCCAGAAGTCAGTCTCCAAGCCAGAGTCTCCCAATAACTTTAACAACAAAATCTCTGCACCCAGTCATTAAAAGGAGGTAATGCTGTCAGGGACTGAAGGAAATGGCAGGTCCCTTGCTAGTTCAACAAGTAATTACATACCCTGCTTGTGAAAATGTTCCCTGCCAATGGAAACATCATTTTTAATAACTTTTAAGAGGTTGTTTTTTTAATAGCCACTCTATAAAGCAAGCTGGGAATAAATACCCATTAAAATCAGATCTAGAACTCAGTAATAAAGCAAAAAACAAATGGAATGGGTTTCACTTGGTAAATTTTCCCTCCCATGGTCCCAGGCCCCACAGAGCTGCCTTGTTGTGCTGTGCTCTCTGCAATCCTTTCAGCAACTCCTCCCTCTCCCCTGAAATCCAAACTGGACAGGCCAAGCTCTCCAGTGCTATCAAATCACATGGCTTTCTACAAATGATCTGGATTTTTAGCCCTCAGTCCCCTTTCCTGATTTTTTCTCACCACCTTACAGTCTCATTTCCCTCTGCAAGGAACACAAACCAGTCCTGAGACACAAACTGGACCAAACAGGTGCCATCCATCAGAGCACTTTGGACAGAACAAGCTGGGACACAACTGAGAGGAAAAAAAGCTTTAAAAAGGAAAACATGTTTTTACACCCATGTCAAGCAAATCCCTAAGCATGAGCATTAAAATACAGCCTGCCCTTGGGAATTCTGTTTCAAATAAGGCTGATCAGGTCCAGACAGAGCAGAAGAAACTTCTACCTTGCCATATGAGCAGTGCTCTCCTGCCCACATCTCTTGGGACACTGGCTCAAACTGGAGGCGTGAGGAAGCCAAAGGGACAAGCTAGTTAGATTATATAAACTTAGTTTGCTAGTATAAAAATAAACAGAATTTGATTTTTTTTTTCTGAAAGCACTTAAAGCAAACGTTGTTTTTTCAAGCCTTCCCAAGGTTTTTAAGGATGTTCCTCAAATTTTTAATGTAAATACCAAGAGTACATTTTGACTACCAGAAATGAAAAATGTTTTGAAAAACAATTTTGCTGGAAGTTTTATAACTTTTTTAAAAAAAGTTGTCATTAAAAAAAATACTTCACAGAGGTACCTTTCTGTGGAAAATTTTGTCTTTAAAAAGCCCATTGATTTTCACATAATTTTTTGGACCGCTGCTACAGGAGAAAAGCTGCTCCCATTTATAAACAGGACTTTGGAGGCAGAGGTTTTGGGGTGTGTGCAGGTAAGTGCATCCTCACCTTGGCTTTCAGCTCCACACAGCCTCATCTGGATGCATTTCCTGACAAAATAGTGAAGCCATACCTGGAGTTTCCTGCTGTAAAATACAACTTATTGGTCAGGATGCTACAGCCATCAACTAAACAGCAGGGCAGTGGTCAGTGCTGCATTTCCATGGCTGCAGAGCTCATGAATGTCCTCTCCATGCACCTGGGACCCCAAGAAGAGTCATGGCTCTTTTGAAGTGTGATTACAGCTGTGCAAATAATTACATTTTGGTTCCCTGGCTGGACTTGAAAACATGCTATTCTGTTTCAGATCCATCCAAAATGATTTTAAAATTTCGAGTGCACCACAAAATAGAAATCATCCAGCTCCCACCTGGGGTCAAATGAAACATTGCATTTCCAGAAGGAAAGAGATAAAATATCATTTAAAATGTGAATTGTTAGTCAGTGATGCTTCCCTTTGCACACAACAGCAATGAAACAGCTTCGAGGGGCTTGCAAATCAACCCTGCAAATACACAGCCCCTCCAGAAGGCACAAAGATTGTCACATGGATGGATGGATTGTCACATGGATGTCACAGCACGGATGAGACAGGCAGGAGGCACAACAAAGTGGCTGTAGGGCTCATGCCACCCTGGCACCTTCCCTTGGCCCCTGCCCTTTTGTCCCAGGAGCAGGGCTGGGCTGAGGGGTGCAGAGGATCATGCCCATGGCTCTGCCTCCTCTGGGATTGCTCTTGTGCTGCCAAAACTCCATCCACACACTGACTCCTCACAGCAGCCCCAAGCTGCAAAGCTGGGTCTGGACTGGATTTGCATTTGGCTCCTCCTCTCCTTTGCTTGCAAAGGGGACTTCTATCAAGTCCCTGAAGTTTAGGGAAAGGCCATGCAAATGCTAAACAGCAAAATATTAGATGCTAGAAGTCCAACATCAGCAAGTCCAACAGTATTATGGCAAGGTGAGTGCTGATCCCAATCACACAGTATTCCCAAACACATTTGGAAAACAAAATTTGCTATTTATGTCTTTCCTGCCAGTACCATCTTAAAATAATCTGGAAAGTGATTTTGATTTATTAAAACTATCTTTCTAAATGTGGCTCTTGTCTGGTCCCCAAAGGCTGAGGAAGCCACCAAGAGCACTGCCATCACTCACTGTGTGACCCCACGTGAGACACCAGCTGGGACACACATGGAACAGAGCAGCCAGTGCCCTGTGAGCCCTCAGGGCATGGATCCTCTCCTTTTGGAGGAGCTCCTCATGCCAGAAGAGCCCCACAGAAGTCAGCAGGAATCCATATGACTGAGATTTTGTGGCCTGATCGGGGCTTACGTAGGTGGGGTAGATGAAAGATGACAAATGACATTTCCTGACACAGCAAATGCCAGTTCTCATCCCTTGGGATTGTTATCCTAGCCTGGCTGTAGCAACACAGCTCCTGCTGTTATCCTGAATATAAATCCCCATTGAGCTTTCCTTCAAGTAGTTTGCATATAAAATGAAGCTGGCATACTTTGGCACATGAAAATGGATTTAATGAAGGCCTGGTTTAAAACTGCCTGGTACTTGCCAAGAATATTTCACCAAATCTGAGCAGGCACTGGGCCAGGCTCTTGCTGTTCCAGATGCATTAGCTCCTATTCTGAGAGTATGGATGACTCACCAGGACAAACTCCAGGCTGGGGTGGAGGAAACAGCCTGGCCCAGCCTGAAGACACAGAGTCAGTGAGAGCCTGTGCCCGGCTTTAGCAGCCTTGGATCTGCACCTGGGAGTGTTTGTATTCTCAGCATGAATTTCCCTAAAAATATCCCAGCACTGGGAGAGCTTCTCCAGTTCTCCCTCTGCCATCTCCTTGGATTTTAGTTTGATGATCACAAGTCAAACTTCTCCTGTATTTTTCCACGTTCATTCTCTGTTTCATAGCACAGAATAATCCCAAAATCCCATGTAATGTTCTTCAGACCCTGCAGACTCAAGTCCAACAGTGGGAATGAGATAGTTTAATTATTTGCCTTTTATTTAAATTGAAGCTGCCATATTGTATTGAGAAGAACTTTTCCTCTACTAATTTTTAAATCAGATTCCTAACATAACATCAATTATGATTAATTGATGGTTATCTACCTTGCATATACAACATAAGGAAAAAGTGACAATGTAAGATTCCATAATAAAAATCTTCAGGCACCACTGTTTGGAAATTCGTGATTTAGGTTTAAATTTGCCTTCCAACTCCTGGCTGCAGCAGAGGATTGAACAGAAATGGTCTTGCATTCAAGAGCTTTAACAAGGTGTGAGAAAAGGGCCTTGAGGTGAAGATGCTGGATTGGAGCAGACACAAGGTGGAGGATCAGGCACAGCAGAAAGGGGACCTGAGTGTTTGAAGATTGCTTGCACCCAACCTAATTCAGTCTGGAACTGAGGATAGAGAACCATGAAGACAACATGCATGGCATGGGTGAGCCCCTCACTTAATGCACGTGGTCTGACACCATCATGCAGCAGTAAATTGTTTTTTAACAAGTCAGTCCTTCTTTGGGCAGGGCCTACCCTGATTTCCAAAGCCACCAGACCCTTGGCCAGCAGCCCCCCAAGCCTGAGTCCTGCCCTGCTGAGGGGTGCAAGGCTCCTTTGCATTCCATGGTTTCCAGCCTGACAAAGAGAATGTGCCATAATCACAATTTGCTACTGCAGTCTCTCCTTCCCTCCTTGTGCTGATGCTCCAGGCAAAGTTTCACTGCAATGCACATACCCCAAAAAATGTGTCTGTGGTTCCTGGAAGCCTAAATTTGAACTTAATAGCATAACAAAAACAACTGAGAAGTTACTCAGTGCATCATTCATGGTATTTATTAATATTAGATCACCCATGCTCACTGGCTGCTTTTCTGAGTAGCCATCAGCAGAGATTTATTTCCTTCCAAACGATTTCTCCCTTCTTGAGTCAGAAGGGACCTATGTGAAAAAGCCATCCTTTGGAAAAATACAGTAAAAGAAAAATTCTGTCCTAAATTGCTCCTTTTCAACACAATCTGCATTACAGTAGCTTGTAGCAGAATAACTCAAGAGACAAGGCTGCCTTTCTGCCACGGAAGAGGCTGAGAGAGACAGTTAACACTTAATGTTTATATCCGTCTCTAGACAGATGCTTGTTTTTCTTGCCCAAGCAAATACATGTATCTGGCCTGTCTCCAGTGCCCCGGTGCTGCTGCTGTCATACTTCACCCTGTCTTCTCAAAAAGAAGAAATGTCTGATGCTTCTGCTAACAAACCAAGCTAGACACTATTTTCCAAGTCCACCACTTGAGCAGTCACTGCTTACTCTCTGAAAATCCTGGAAACGCAATGACAGCGGCTGAGTACTCATTACCAGCACTGTTGCTTCTTCTCATGCTTCAAATGCCTTCAGCAGCAAAACTGCTGCAGATTAATCTTCTGCAGCTCTTTCTGCTAAACAGGGGAAAGGTGTCAAGTGCCCATTTACAGCTTTCTCCATAAATCTGTTTCTTTCTCAGGGCTGAGCACTTTGCTGATGAAGAACTCCAGCAAAGGCTTTTCCCTTGACACCAGCAAGAGTTGGATCAGGCCTAGAGCAGCTATAAACATGAGACTTCTCTGCCTTAAGCAAAACTTGTGAGCTCCTGTGCTCGGAATTTTACACTTTTCAATCCAAGCTCGTCAGAATCTATTTCTGGAAGCTTTCAAAAACATCCCAGGGAGAGCCTTTCTTGGACTTGCAATCATACAATGTATCTTTACATCCAGCCACTGAAGAAGTGAAGGCAATAAATAAATAAATCTGTGAGTTCTCCTTTTCTTCAGCGTGTCATTCCATTCTAAGTGGCTCAGACAGCAGAAGGTTACAACCACAAGTAAGCTGGACTTCCTTGAAACAAGAGGTTGCAGCTCTGATTTTTATTATGGGTTGACTGAGCTATTTGTAAGGGATTTCACCTTAAAGCAGAAAATCTGCCAGCACCAGAGCATGGCTGGGTTCAAGTTCAGTTAAAGCACCACGTCCATGAGTTTCCTTGGGCCTGGTCAGGTACAAAAAGGAGCCTTTCCAAACTCTTCATGGGCTGAGTTAGACAAAAACACCACCATTAAGGTTGCTCTTGGAACATCTCTTTTCCTCCACATTAGTCACAGAGTTCCTTGGCCTAAGCCATCTGTACTTCTCCAGCTGAGGTTCATTGCTGCCTTCCCAACAGCATCCTTCCAAACTAGTAGTGATTACATGAACGTAATTAAGACACTATAATCCTCTTAAGTTTAATTAACACCTCTTAAAGTAATGGTTCCCCACCACAGATCCCAAATCAAGGGGAACTTCGTTCAAGTACTCAAATGGGTTTGGGCTGGTCTCCAAAAAGCTGATCCATGCACAATATTATGTATTTCCACAGGAGAAAAATAAACTAAAGCTATGGCTAATGCAGCATTTTCCTAGGGAATCCCCTATGTCCTTTCTCCACCACCACAAAGGATGAATCATTTGCAAAATGAGACACAAGAAGATTTTTTTAAGATGAATGTCCTATAGACACTGCACAGATAAAATGAGCATGTATTAGTCAGATATATTTACTTTGCACAGGCAGCCTATTTCACCTTACTGTCACATAAAAGCCTGGCAAACTTTTTGTGAAGAGCAGGCATGTGTATCAAATGGAATATTGGCTCCTAAATGCTCCTAAATGTAGTGTTTACAGTAAGTGGAGCTATTTCAAAGAGTGTTTTTTTTCCATTTTAAATAATTAATAAACCCCACTATAAGATTAGAAATCAGAACTTCAAATACTCTGAAATCAGAACTCCCTCCTTCATTGAAAGAATGATTATGCAAGTGTAAGCAAGCAAAGGGATAAAAGGGGAGAAAAATAATTGGATCCATTGGTTATATATGGAAGAAAATGGCACATCAGTTCAGCCCTAAGACAGGACACTGAATTCCCAGAGAAATAAAAAAGAAGTTGATATTTTTAGTGAAGAACAGAGAAGATACCAAGGAGCATTCTCAGCTTCTCACTGACGAAAGAAGAAACGTAAAATCTTTGAATTTGGCTCCCTGTCTTTGCCTCTGGACCTGAAGAACACACACTGAACATTCAAAAGGCAGCATCAGGCTGGAACTCACACTGAACATCAGGAACAGGAATGCAGAGTGGAAACAAAGATAAAGAAAGACATTCATTTGTACTGCCAGTAGAACATCAGAGAGTAACATAAACTAGCAGGAGTGCACACCACAACCAAAAAGTGCTATAACTCCCTTTAGAGAGCCTTCATCCCTCCTTCTCCTTTTCTTGACAGCTCATGAAAGGATGGAAATACAAAAATATTCCCAGCAAGACTGGGAAGCCATCTGCAGGGATGAGGTCAAACTACCTCTGCATTCACAGGCAGGTTGACTCCAGGTTTTTTTGTTAACCACTCTGAGGAGACTATAAAGGAAGGAGACAATTTCAGGTACCTCCATCAAATCTTAGAGCATGCAAGCTCTGGAGAGTGAGGGGATGAGATCCTTTAGGCTCTCCCATGGGAAGGATGCAGCACAGAGTGGCACCAAGCTTAGAAAATGAAGCTGTTATGATGTGGTGCCTCTGCAGAGGGAAGGTTGTAACAGTCCTTGGGTTTTCACATCCACTCCTTTCAAGTGTTCACACAACTGGACCTATGTTGCTTGGCAGTTTCATGAAAACATTTCCATACTTTTGGTAAGACAGCAGAAAATTCCAGTCTTTCTGGACCTGTAAGCCGTGGTTTCCTGCTGTCTCAGGAACCTCTGTGTACCTTTACCATTAAGCTTTAGACAGGAAGTGATAGGAAGTGGAGGTAAATCCTTGGAGGTGAAGCTAAACCATTCCCATCAACCAGATATTGTCTTTTCCCCTCATCAAGACCTCTGGAGCCAACTCTTCCCCAGTTTTCATAACAGCAGGAATCTGGATTCATAGTTCATAATTCCCATTTATCCCTGAAACAGATTACAGAACTCAGGATTTAGGATCCTTGTGCACATATTTAAGTTAAAGACTGTTAACTTACAAGCAGCAGCTGAGTCAAATAACTTTAGGCAGCTACTAGATGGGGACAAGGTGTGCACTGGTGTACACACACCCTCTGTTAATCAGGATATCCCAAATGAGCTGCTGCCTCGATGACTTATAAGGAGGGACTCAAGACCTTTTTTTCATCCCTAGATTCACAGACCTGCAGAATAATTGCATCCCTGCTTCCATAGGAGGCATATCTCAGAAGTGTTGCACATCAGGATATCCTGATAGGCAGGAGGGAATATTTTTGGGCAAGATTCATAATTCTTTCCTGACTGCTAACATCTGTTTGCTAAAGCCTACAGAACTTCCCTGGAGTTTTGAGGTTTAAAAACATTGCTTGAAGATGACATACTAAATATTATTAAAATGTGCCTCACAATCCACACCCAAAACCCCCCAAAGAACATTTCATATTTTCAGTCTTCAGTCAACAAAACTTTTTTGGACTGTTTTTAGCTCCTTTAATTAAAAATGAGCCCATGTACCAGTATTGAGAGGGAGCTAGACAGCCATAAACCCACAAGACCAACTTTGAACTAGGCTATGATTGGAAAACAGTGGTTACGTCCAACATCATCACCTTCTTGGGAACTGGAATAATTTGCAAACATGCTCACTGAGCCACCACATATAGGTAAACAAATGGTAGACAGGTATTTCCAATCTCAGACATCCTTGGAAGTTCTGCAATGGTGCAGCACTACTCCAGGAAACTGAAGTCACCATTCAGGAGCCTCATTCTTCTCTGGGCACAGCTGTGACTTGCCAGCATCCTGCTGACCTTCTGCAGCCACCACTCCTCCTCCTCCTCTTGGATGATATGCATTGACACTGATCTCCCACAGTCTTGGTCTACATTAAAATTGCTGGGCTTTTTCTCACTCTTCCCTTTCCCCTAAAATCAATTCCATTCACTTTTGTGATTTATGAAGCTTCTCCTTCACCATCCCTCATTTGCTTTGTATCACTGAGTGACTGGGTCAAGTAAATGGATGAGACATTTTTAAGATCCCAGGTAGAAACTCCCATGTCTGGAAACCTAGGAATTGGCAGAATGTGGTGAAGAGAGACCTTCACCAAGTAGCCAGAGAAATGCACTCCTTTCTGCTGATAACACAGAGCATAAAAGAAAGAGATGTACACCACTATTTAAACATAGGTGACTCTTTTTTTGGAAAAGTTTTTGAAGATTCTAAGTAGAAATTTAGCCTTTGATTTTTAAGTCATGAGTGACTACACACACCCTGCTGATCTCCTCCATGCAGGTCATGCAGATAAAGAGAGTTCTCTCTGGTAGCTCTCTTCAAGCTAAAACAAATAACACTTTCAGTCACCTCTTGCACAAAAGCCATTCTGCACCCTTGATCTATTTTTGTCCTTCTCTGTATACTTTATTCTCTTTTTGGGTATCAAACAGCACACAAAGTCCCTAAGGGAATGATGTGCTGGGGATCCATACATTGCCACGAGTTTAGTTTATTGTGTTTTCTGTTTTGGTAGTTGTTAAAATCATTTGATCTGCCTCTTACCTCAGCTGAGTGGCTATTTTCATACAATCACCTATTGCAGCTTTTACTGAAAAAGCTGGGTTTCAAAACATTCCTACTCACTAGGAGTTAGAGTTGCACATGGAGGTTGGTCACATAGGGGAAACAGCCATATTGATTGGGGGGATATGGCAGTCTAAAGTGACAGTTCTGTGAGCTCAGGAATCAACAGAGCATCCCAACCTGACCTGTCACCTCAACACCTGGATGTGCACACAGTTCTTACAATCTGACACCACCTCCACCAGAAAAAGACAGGGCAGGATTTCATCTTTTAGGCAGGTAACAGGCAAACATCAGCCTGGCCATAATTTGTGTTTATGCATGCATAAATACGTATATTTATATAGGTACACATATAGGGAGATTTTTAATAAAGTCACTTTGAACTTTATTTTTAGGCCAGCTGAAAGCCACAGATGAAGAGGTCTGCTTTTTGGCAGGGATCCAGCTGTGCACATTTTCAGCATCTGGGATGCTAATGAGGCCAGCTCAATTTAAATGAGCTCCTTAGCACTGCTTGTGCCAGCTTCCCAAAACAGCAGCCAAAGAGCACTTAGTGTAACACACTTCATAAAAGATGAAAGGACAGCTCAAATACCTGTTTAAGCCTTGAGAGAACCCCCTTTCTCCAACAAAATTCAGGCTTTTTAACAAGGTCAAGGCTATTTCTCATGTTTGTTTCCCTCTGACCTATTGGAGTCTATCAAAACACATTGGACTGGCTCAAATCAGCTCTGATGCTCCCCATGCAACTGGACTGAAAAACTGTTCCCTTTAAAGACTGCCCAGCACACAGCCACCTCTGGGGTTCCTCATCCCCACTTTTCCACATCAGCAGGAAGAAATCACTTTCAACCAGAGCAGCAGAAGGAATTTGCTTTGCCTGGGCATGCACTGAGTATTTGGAAGCTTCATCATCATCGTACAGTGTAGAGCCTGGGGCCCAGCTTACACAGTCACCTTCTGCCTTTATAGTTCTGAACAAGCCATGCTATCCCCATGATATAAAAGTCTTCCAGGTACAAATTAATCTCCTTCCCTCCACCATATATCTGATACCTTTGACAATTTTGCATTGGTTCAGGCTTATGTCAAGACTTGGCATGGTGCAATATTTCTTATTTATAGACAAATGGACCAAGATTTTCTCAAATATGGCAGCCTACAATAGGCCAAGTGCATTTGCTGTAATTGAACTCCAAAAAGGAGGCAGAAAAAAGTTCTCTCTTTTCTACCCCACCAGAGAAAAGCAGGTTTCTTCAGTAAGACAGCAAAAGTCAAGGCCATTTTACTAATGCCTTCCCGAACTCCTTTTCCAATCAAGCTGACAGTAATTCACGGTGCTTCATGCCAGCACCAAGACAGCCATCACACATGATAAGTATTAACTTTTTTATATGAAATCTATAAACTAGCTCTGTCTAGACAGGAAAGGATGAGTGATCAAGCTTGCCAATCAATCCAGCTGCATAGGTTTGTAGGGATATTTGTTTAGTCAGCATTTCACTTTGCACTGGCAAGTTCCACCTTCTGCTGATATTCCTAATATGCTCCAGTTTAATTTTCTGACCTCAGGCTCATGAGGCCTCTAATGAGAGGTGTCCCTTTACTCCAACTGGCCATCCCTTCCAGCTTTGTGCAGCTCCTGTTTCTCCTGGCCTAGAGAACAGAGAAAACCTTTTCATAGATAGTTAAAATCCAGTCTGGTGAGTTACTTAATACAGGAGTCATTTCAGTCAAGTCAATAGGGCAGTGAGTGGGAATCCCATGGGAGCATATTCTGCATATGGGATTGCACATATGAGATCAGCCACTCCACCCAGTGCCATTAGTTGCTCTTCTTTTTGGTGTCACCTGATTTTTCAAAACTCAGCAGAAAGTATTAATATTCTCTGGAAGACAGGGGAAGTTCAGCCTTCAAAATGTTTATGAGAATATCCTGAGTTTGTTTAATCATAAGATTTTGATCTTTGCTTTCCAATAGAAGAGTCAGTTTTCAGAGGCTGTTCAAGTCTTGAGACAATTGGTGACTTTAGGAATTTTAGGAGAGCTTAGGACTAACTACTGCTCTCAAGACACAGTGTAGAAGATGTTTCAAGCCTTGGGGCCCTGTTTGTCATCAGCTCCTTATAGATTCACTCATCTATTACCCTGAACTTGGGAGGTGACCCCATTTGTGGCCTTTCCTGTTGGCTCCCTGCAGACACATCCAGAGACATTGCTCTGAAAGGAGGAGGTCATGTTTCCAAGACTGCTAAAAGAGTTCCCCAGATGAAAAGACAACTTCCAAGAGCTTTGGTTCCCATGAAGGCACTGGCTTGGAGTGAGTGGCTAGTTGGAAGAGCTGCTCAAAAAGACCATTGGGATTCTTTTTCCTATATGTGTATATTGTAGAAGAGTACCTATGTTATGGAAGTGCTTCAGAATTTTTCTTCTATTATTTGTGGAATATAGGTATTCAGTATCTTCAGATACTGGACAACAGCCCAAATTCTCAAAGTTTCACTAGAACAGAGCCTTTGTCTGAGATCTCATCCCAAAGTTTATTATTAAGTGCTTGGTGCTGTCACTCAGAGGTGTCAGTCACTCAGCCAGGGCACAGACACAACTCCTGACGGCAGAGGGAATTCTTCCCTTCCCCTCTCACCTCCAGTGTGCCTCAGGAGAACGAAGAACAGCCACAAGCGAATGCACATTTGCCAACCCACCTGTGGGTGGGCTTCAGCACAACACATGAGATTTCATTTGTCCATGTCAGTGGTGGAAAACTACATGTTTGTGTAGAAAGCAAGCAGCCAATAATCCATATTCTCCTTTTAGTTCCTTTGGATGAGTTCAAGTTGTTAGAAGAGGGCTTTTGGCTCTGATAAGCAGAGGAAATGGAAAAGCTCAGCTCGGCCTTTATCTGAGATTTGCTTGTCTCAGTCTGTGGTAGGTTTGAAACTTGTGAGTTTTTAGGATAGCACAGTGGTTGGCTTCTGCAGCCATGGCAGGTTTAGGCTCAGCCTCAGTGGGATTCAAGATGAGAAGAGCTGGTAGAAATGAATGGCCAGATAGAAAGCTTTCTCTGGACAGTTTCCAATACTGCCACCTATGCAAACTGAACTCTGGCACAAAATCTGAAAATTAGTTGGCTTGGATTTATTGTGTTTCCCTTGTACTGTGGGAAGCCTGTAACCATAGGTGGTATTATTATCACCTCTGCTTTAAATATAATACCTGAATATAATACCTGTGATAAATGCCAGCTCAAAATGTACATTTATACACCAAATTTCATCGCAGGGTCACAGAATGGTTTGGGTTGAAAGGAGCCTTAAGGCCCATCTCATTCCACCCCCTGCCATAGGCAGGGACTCCTTCCACTATCCCAGGCTGCTCCAAGCCCTGTCCAACCTGGCCTTGGACACTGCCAGGGATCCAGGGGCAGCCACAGCTTCTCTGGGAATCTGTGCCAGGGCGAGCAGAAAGTTGGATGTGAAGGATCCTACACCATTTGTTACTTTAGGGCATAAGCTATATTAATACAAAAGAGAAAATTTCAAGGTAACTTAAAAGGGCTTAAAGGGCTCACTTTGGGAACAGGACATGTGGCTCTCCAGGCTGTTGAACATACCAAGCATCTTCTTTTCCCATGGAAACAGCAACAGAACAGGCAGTCACATGAATAAGTACATGGATGACTGCATGACAGCATGGATGAACGTGAAATTAAAAAAACCCGAAGTGTTCAAACACAGCATTGGAGAGCAAAGTCACTGTGCTGCCCCTGCTGTCCCTCCAGGCCAGGGAGAGAATATAAAGCCATCCTCCCCTTAACACTGCATAGAAATACAACCAATATTATTAAGACACTAGCATGAGAACTATGGCAAATGAAAGATGCCTAGAAGAGAGGCAAAATTTCCAGCCCTTAAACAGCATTTTTCCAAAGTGTATTTAAAATAGGCATTTCCTACCCACACAAATCTAGCTTGGAGTTAGATGAGTTTGGGACATGGGAAGTTGGAGGCTTTCAGTTCAGGCACATATTTAAGTGGATTTTGAGGCTGTTGAAGAAGCCTATATTTCAGGTATTAATATAATTCAGATACTATTTATACAAAGAGGTCTGGCTCAAACACCCCCTCCCTAAGTTTAAATCTGAAGAACTGAACTCCAGCTTAGACTACCAGCTCTTTGCATGGCACTGGCAGCATGAAAGGGATCTTTTCAGCAATCTTCCCAAAATCTTGCAGAAAGACTTCATATCTCATTAAGCTTCCAAAGTTCTTGGTTTCAACACGTGCATGACAGTAATATATTGATAAATTTTTACGAGGAATTTCAATACCCCATGAAAAGACACCATAGACAAAAGTGATAAAAGACCATAAAATATTCCCATCACTTTTCCAACAGCACAGTCATAACCAATATTTTCATCCATACTGGGTTTGCACGTGCAGAACAAGACTTACTAAGCAGCTTCTGGTGACTTTTGCAGCAGTGTTAACCTTGCACCCCTTGGTTAGTGCAGAAAACAGCCAAAACACACCAGTAAATTCCTTGCTAAGATTATAGTAAAAAACACCAAGCCTTGCTTGGAATAATAAAAGAATACTAATGATTAATAGGAAAAGTGACCACAAATTAATGATTAGACAGGCAATCAAATCAACTACAAAATGGATCTGGTTCTACATAAATCATCCATGATAGAAAAGATGCAATAGAATAAACTTCTGGCGGTCAGCAGTTGGACCACTATGGTTTCTTTTATACCAGCTGGCTAAAAGGTTATATATGAGAAAACACTATTTGATTTCCCACTCTAGGTCTCATTTTTTTTTAGACTGAATTTGGTCAGTGGCAGACATCTAAACACCCTAAAGGCTCTTGGGCACGCCACCAAATTAGGAGCTACTCTAGGCACACTAAGATGCAGAGTGACACTGATTAAAAACTATTTTTTTTTTTTTTAACTTTTAGTGCAATTATGGTCAACACATTTAAAGCATCTCAGCGACTTGGAGGATTAAGTGATTTGTATTCCCTTCAATGTATTTCAGTCTCTGAAGATGCATAAAGAACAGAACACTTAGTTTAGCTCACTCATTTTCGCTTTTCTTCCAATCATGATTATTTTTGGATTCCCCATCTGAGCTAGCTTAAACTTCAGGGAATATTAAGCACAATTGTAGCTAAAACTTAGAATAAGTATGTTGTTGCATCCTTCCATAAATCAGGACAAATAAAAGATAAATAAAAAAAGAGCAATTCTTGGCTAATGAGACCTGGTCACAACCCATACCTCAGAGCATTCTTAGTGCATTATAGCAGATACACACAATGACTGAAAATAATATTTGCAAAAAGGAAACCAAGACTCTTTTCATTTCCTGACTCCTGTTTCTCTCTCCAATAGGAGCTGGTTATCCATCTGAGTTGCTGGTCATCAGGGTTCCTAGACATTTTACAACTCCTTAGTCTGTAAAAAACTCAACAAGATGTGAAACAGGTCAAGGATTTATCAACAGCTTATAGGGTAACCTTTCATCAGCCTCTCAACTTCACACCTTTTTTATATATATTATATATGTTTATATTTGGCTTGCAGCATAATAGGTCATGTTTGGTAAAAAGCATATTCTGAGACAGTTTTGCCAAGTCAGTCATTGCACAGATTTCCACCCAAGCTGTAGTTCCCACACTACTGTTCACTTGGAACAGGAACTCCGTGAGGGGACAATTGTGCTGCTTGATGTAGATGGTGACCCCTGTATTCACTCCCTGAGGTTCTAGAATGTTCAGCTGGATGGGGGAAGAGAAGCAGCCCCACACTGCTGGCACTTTCCAGGCAGAGATATGAGAGGTACAAAATTCACACTGAAACTCCTTCAACTTGATTAAAGTCATGGTTAGATGATACTGAAGGGCAAGACTGACTCCAGCCCTGTGCAAAATAATGTGTTGAAACCTCCCAAGCTGCTGTGACATCTTCTGCAGGTTTCAGTGTCCCTTCCAAGGCAGAGACTCTGGCTGTGCCCTACAGGGAGTGGTGGCAGAGGTGTGCCCTTGGGCCCACACAAACAGAGCCACATCACTGCAGCCCAGGGAGGAAACGTCTGGAGCCTCCAAGCTGAGATGGGGCATTTCAGCCATTCACAGCAGTCAACTACTGAGCCTGTGTATTTAAGGACTCAGTAAATAACTACTCAGGGGTTGGTTTTTTCAAACATACCAATGGTATTTTCATCAAAAGACCCTTTTTACACAAGTAGACGAAGGAGAAAAACAATATTTATTCAGAGTTTGTTTCAGGGAAGCGTCACTGGCTGGTGTTTTATGGTAAATGATTTCGGTGTTCTGGGACAAACAGACGTGGTGGGCCAGACTTACTCCTGTCCTTGAACTGGGACAGGTGCAGGAGGAATAGCCTGTGCCTTGTCTGCTCAGGGACTGCAGAAGGAGAAGGGATTTTTCCATCCAGTCTGCTTGAGAATAGCACTTTAATGGCCAGAGTCACTAGAGCACAACACTGTCCCCATCATTGTGACTCTCCCTTTGCCATCTCTTACTGAACATTCCCAAGAGGTATCAGAAGTGATGGGTTCACCCTCACAACCTCCAGAACTTCTGAGCTGCTGGGTCACACAAATATTCAAATATTCAAGGAATATTTGAGGAATTCAAATATTCCTCTTTTGAAAGAAAAGCTGCAGACGCATCTGTGCCTGGTATTCAGCTACATGTTCTAGGCCCCAACAGAAGGACCTCTTAACAATATAGCCCAGAAAAGTTTCTGAAAAAGGAGAGAAAAGTTATTCTAAGGAGAAGGCCATAACCTTTCTTTTTATCTACAGAAGGTTCTTCCCTAGTTACTATTCCTATCTTTGGGCAGGAATTTTAGGTGGTCTCTCTTAGGAGCACTTAGGAAATATCTCTCTAGCTCTGCAGTCAGCAGTTCTCTAAGTCTGCCTGCAACATCAGATGCTGGGAACTGGCAGGAAAGGATGGATCCAGTTGGACTAACACCCTGAAAGCTGTTCTTACCAGGACCTTTCTCACAATTGCTCAGCCAGCCTGGAATAGTATTACTCTGAAGTGACTCATGTGATGGCATATAGTCAGTAAGGCTGGGGCCTTTCCTACAGGGATACAAGGCCATGCTTGCCTCTGCTCAAAGCAGGGAGAGATGCCACCACATCCAGTGAACAAGCAGAGACCCGTGGCCAATTGTGCAAAAAGGGGCACTTGAACCAGCCAGCAACTCACTGTGCTCTCAGGAAGGCACACAGTCAGCCAGCCTGACACTTGCAGCAAGGTCTGGAAGCTGCAGTAACACAAGCAATCCTCCACATGCCTATCTTTGGTTGATCCCAACAGCTAAATATTGAGCTGTGTGTTAGGATTGGAGACCAGACTCCTGCTTGTATAAAACAGGGGCTCCAGGGAAATCAGATTCATGTATAAATGTGTATGCTCTGGAGCTCAACATGCTGCTTGTGACCCATCCATTTTGGAGGTTTAACCTCTGTCACTCCAAGGACAGAGGCACTCTCTGTGTGACTCAGCCCAAGCAGGCCACCTCATTCAGTGACAAACACCTCATCCTGTAACAAGGCACAGAGTTCCTCTGGGGACTAATAAAGAACACTGGTCCAAGGAAAATGCAGTAACATGGGCCTGGCATCCCAGTTTGGCTCATCTCACTTGACAGAGTGCTTGGTGAGTTACACAACTTTACTATGAGGGATCACAAATGTTTATATCCAACAGATTTCCCAGCACTGGCAGTTAAAGC
The DNA here is from genome assembly GCA_013397075.1 of Rhabdornis inornatus. Classification (NCBI taxonomy): domain Eukaryota; kingdom Metazoa; phylum Chordata; class Aves; order Passeriformes; family Rhabdornithidae; genus Rhabdornis; species Rhabdornis inornatus. Next base: position 101,693 of record VWZS01007489.1, read on the forward strand.
ATGGCAAGACTCCTTTGCTCTACAAGTGTCCAACAGCAGCAAATAACCATGCAAGCCCCTCCCAGCTGACCTTTTAAGGCAGATTTGACAAAGATCTCTCCAAATTGTCCATAATAGATTGTTACTTTTCCAAGAAACATCCTAAAATCACTTACACCAGTAAGAAAAACCCCACAAGGCAGTGGGCATCAGATTTCAGCCTACTCATTCCATGATGGGGTGTTTATAATGTATGTACAAGTCTCTCATAGCTGAGCTGAAGTCAGTTACTACACAGTGAGCACCTGCCCACAAGCCAGGTTTAAATCTAAACTAAATCTAAGTGGGAAACCGACTGCTTGATTTAGTCCTGGGATAGGTAAGAAGCTGGGTTATGCACTTAAGAGTTGCAGGAGGAAGAGAGATGTTCAGGTGGCAAACAAGACCAACAGAGGATTATATCCAGATTTTCTGAGGATAGAAGGTTACTACTGACTGTTTCATGCACTATACAACACAAAACCTTCACTCCCATGTTACACTTTGCCATGTAGTTCTTGCATTTACAAACTCCCCTGATTTAATGCACAAAATGGGGTTAGGGTTTCTCTGGGAAACAGTGCAAATCTGCTCAGAAAAGCATTTCTGGGAAACATAGACAAACACTGGGCCAAAGTCTCTGCTGGCCCAACTCCACTGAAATCAGAGCAGCAGCAGATAATTCAGCCATACATTCTTAGAGCGTCACTGCTCAAAAATCTCTCCCAGATGGGAACAAAGAAACAAACAAGAGATATTCTAGTTAAGAAGAAATTAGAGAAATTTATTTAATCAGAGCTAGAAACATTCAACTCCTACCTCTCACTATATCAAGAGTTTCCCAAATGACCATCAGTTGACACTACAAAACCTCTGAACTTCAGAGGAACTAGGAAAGAGAAACAAATGAAAGGGAGGTGCTTTTAAGGGGAAAACAATAAATTGCTTTCCTCAAAGCTAATATTCTTTTTTAGGAGACCAAATTGATCATTGTTTCACTTAACTTAGCAAACACCAGACCAATCAAAAAGGATTTTAAAAGCAAGTAGAAATTGCTTAATATACCCAAATTGGCATAACTGCAAGCAACAAAACACTTCAAAATTAGTGCTGCCAATTAGAACACCACAATCTTTCAGTCAAAGGGCAACAAATGACCACATCAGTCCTGCTAATTTTTCTGATACCGTGAAAAAGGGGGGCTTCAGTTCATCTTCCCTGCCCCAGCAGCTCCCCTCCTTCCAAAGAAGGTGATGTCATTCACAGGAAGGGAAGCAGGACATTCCTGGCACCACCACGAGTGTTTACAAGAGTTGGCTCATGCCTCAGATGAGTGGTACCACAACTTTGTGGCTGATTTACCCTTCTGTAATTAAGTCACAATTCACCTCAAGGAGAAAGGGCATAAATATTCAACCAGGTAAAATTTCCCCAAGACCTGTAAACTATTCACATACCTGCCAAGTCCACTGGAGAAAATGCTCACAGCATCTAGAGGAAACCAACCTACCCCTTACCTCATGAAAATGTAGGGATGAGAACAGAACATATTCCAGCACCCTCTGCTTTCTCTGTCCACACAGGGCTTGCCTACTCCCAAACTGGTATCCACAAAACATCCAGCACTCTGACAACATCCTTCACATTAAAGGAAGCTAATTCCCTGCCATTGCTACATGCTAAGACATGCCAGTAGCAACAATAATTCAGATGCTTTAGCAGGTTTGAAATGGCCAAAAGATATATTGAAGTTGTTAATTTTTATGTTTGCTGTATCACCAACATCCAGAATATTCTCTCTTGTGGAGCAATCCACCAGATGTGCTCAAACTGTGCATTGCTCCCATTTAAACAGCATCATCTCTACACTTTGGGAGACATTTAACAGATCTCAGTGTATCTGAGGCTTGAGGTGCCCTGAGGTGTCTTGGATTCCAAGCTGCACAATGGCTTCTGGCTGCAGCCTCAAGGTTTTGCTGGAAGACCCATGGATTGTGACACCTCATTCTTCAAATGAGGGATATCTTTCAAAGGAAAGGGCTCCAGACACAGATGCAACTGGAAACAGAATGTCATCACAGGGAAGAGATGTAGGCTGAGAATATCCAGCCAAAAGATTTGAGCTCATTTCAACCTAAGTTCTGAATCCTTTGGTGCATTTCAAAGATTTTACAACACCAATGTTTTTGGTACTGATTGGGTTTTGGTTTTACTTCATTTTTTTCAGTGTCTGCATTCAGTTCCAGTTAGAGTATTACAGCTCTAAAAATCCCCCTTCAAGATACCACTAAGTGAGTTCTCAAAAAAAAGCTGACCTCTAAAAAAAAAATTTAAAAATGGAGGTTTCATTAGCTATGGTGGTACTTCAGCACTGCAACAGAGGGGGGCATTTACCTTTTTGTAGTTCCAAACAAGCACCAGGGCAACATTTCCTTCCTTCTCTGTATTTGATGGGACAGATTTCCTTTTCCTCCCTTTTGGGCACAGAATTGCTGCCATAGAAACTAATCACCAGAGTTTCACAGGTTATCAAATTTATACATAAAGTGATGATGGAACTTCAATAGTTTCAAACACTGCTATTCATTGTGAATTATTCTCCACCTTCTGATTTAATGAGCATTTGTGACAGCTCAATCAGCTCCTACTGAGACACTTGCACTGTCCCTCACTTCATCCAACAGTTCTTGTGAGGCAGCAAAGCAGCTGGACATGGAAAAATATCCACTTGTCAGTCCTTGCATTTCTCAAGAGTTATATGAGGCTCCATTAGAAACCTTGGAGGTAATTAGAGATTGGATTAATTTGTCAAATATGAGCTACATGAGCAGTTCACACACTCTTTCTTGAAAATGATTCTTAAATTCTTATTTTTCCATCAAGAAATATTTGGGAAGGACAACTAGGGCAATCTATTCTGCTGGAATTATGAGATTGAAAAAAAGTTTTATTTGTACCTAAGATGGAAGAAAGAGGTATTAAAATAAACCAAATATTATTAAGGGTTAAGATTTTTACTGCTAAATATCCCAGTTGTGGAAAACAGCAACTTGCCTCTTCTAGCAAGCAGTGAAATTCCAGCAATAGAAGCCAAAAGAATTGGATGAATTCAGCTAAGCCCTGACTCCCCAAAGCTGGTTTTGCTCCACATCTGTCTGGATTTCTGAAGGAAGTCTGCCCCCACAACACTCCACAGTATATCCAATACCACGCAATAGCTTCCTTGCCCATTTTAAATTAGAAGCATCCATATTTGGACATAGGCTAAGCAAGGTGAGATTAAATTCCTTGATTCAGGGTTAAGCTATCTGATGGCATTATTATGTGTTTTTTTTTCAGATTCAAAATATTGCCCGCATCCTCTACCACATGAGAAAATCACTTTCACCTGCTACAGCATTTTTTACCCCTGAGGAACAGCTTCATATTTAAAATACAGGTAAAACTGAGCACTAAATAAATTTATTCTCTTACTGTTCTCTTGGATAACAGTGCCTTTTTCAGATTTTTTTTTTTTGGTTTGTTTTGTTGTTACACAAAGTACACCCACTCTGGAGGGATGTGTCAGGAAGTTTCACCCTGCTGAAGTCTTTTATTCTGACATTTGAACTGGAGACACCAAGATTTCCCAAGTAAAGTTTTATTCCAAATCCATCTTACCTAGCAATCAAAGTCTGGAGGTTTTAGCTGTTTGTCTGCTTTTTCTGAAAAAGTAGAATTCAGCTCAAAAAGTGAAAAATAAGGAGAGCTAAAATCCCAAGCTCATCTTTAGGCTGGTACAGCAGTCTGTGACATCTGACATTACTAAGAACAGTCAAGCTGAACTCCAGCCTCTCAACTACATCTTATCACAACTGAAATCAAAAGTATTGAGAGCTGATGCCAGTCTGGAAACTTCTCCCAAAAAAATGATGTGGTTTCAGAGACTCTAGCTGTGTCTTTAAATATTTTATTTCTTTTTTTTCTATTGATTGCTTTGTTTGTCACATATGAAGCTTGTTCACTTCTTGGGCACTCTGCAGTTGGGTTGTTTTTTTTTTTTTTGATTACTCTTAACCCAAGGGCTTTGCAAGCAGATGGGTAGAAAGAAATATGTTCCTGACAGCCAGATGAGATCATCCTATGTTGTGTGATCTCTCACCCTCCCAGATTCAGACAATACCCTATAGACTTTGAATGTACCCATGTTATGCAAGTGTGTATCACAATTCTCAGAAATGGGGGAATCTGGAATATCTCCTCTTTTCTTGCACTCAGACTGTTGCTATCTTATTGAAAAAGGACATTGTGAGGAGACACATGCTGCTCTACAGGACAAGGGGGTAGGCAACAGCTGGATGGTATCCCTGCAAATCCAAACAGTTAGGAACAGCTTAACCCAAAGAAAGTCATGGCTGTCAATGCATTTAGAGATGCCCGAGGCAGAGCTGCCAGATTGGTGCAAAATCTCTGCCTGTTGGTGCAAAACCTCAGCCTGTTTTATCACCACCTGGTACAATTTGCTGTCAGACTCTAAGCTGCCTGTGCCAGGATGGTGTGGGAGGGGCACAAGCCAGCACTGCTCCCTTTCCATGCCCCAGGCAGCAGAGCAGAACTGAACTGTTCAGCCCACCCAGCCACTGCCACAGCTTTCTCTGCATGAAGTACAGCTCAGCAGCCACTCTGACAGCATCTACTGGAAAGGAATGCTAATTTCCTTCTTAATTCAGAGTTAAGCATCACACGGGGATTTATTGGTACAGAAGTGCTGTAAATAAAGACTACAGGCTCCAAATATGGCATAATTTGTCTACCATGAGTGCTACAGAAAAAGGAGTCTTGCCTGTAATATACTGGTTAAATATATATGAACACCACAAATATTAATACAAGAAGTGTAGTGCAGAAGAGGACTTGGAGCCAGCTCAGTTGAGAGTACAGGGAAATAACCCAGTAGATGCCCCAGGGGTGTAGAGCCACCAAACAATCCCTCTTGAAGTTTGATTATTTAGCTTTTAGTTAGGTGGACACTACTTTGGACATACCCATGCCAGTGACCACAGGAAGAAACTTCATATTTAAGAGAAGCCAAGTGTTTTTAAGAGCATTCAAAAAATAATAAAGGCAGATGGGCATCCAGAATGAAACATTTAAACTGTCCCCAGGTATGCACAGAAGCATCTTCATGCCTGATTAGCCTGGAAATCTAAAAATCTGACCTTCAGCTTTTTCTCAGCTTGGACCATTTACAAAAAGCTGTCCCTAGTGGGGAACTCCCAAGTATCCTCTGAGCAGTTTACAGCTTACAGCTAAGTTGCTCCACATATGTTGAGTAATATTCAAAACTCACATTTAAAGAGTGGTCAGATATCAGCTATTTGATTATTTGATAATTAGGCAGAGTTTTAGAACAGAGCTTTCTTTTATGATTTAAGCATCTGATAAAAGAGACGGTGTATAATGTCTAAAGAGAAACATTTGGAGATTGGGAAAGAAAAAAAGAAGCTTGGGAATGGGGTAAGGATGGCTTTCTACAGAAAATCCAAGTGTTCAAGAGAAACGTTGGCTGGCAGAAAGCAAGGAGAAATGTGTGGAACAGATGAAACTACGTGTGGATTCACCAGTCTCCTAAGATCATCCCTACTGGAAATTCACTGCTCATCTGCAAGAACAAGGCATTATTTGACCATAGCTGGATAGAAATCAAAACCCTCAGGAACATGGTCTAAAAAGCAAGACAACATCATTCTTGATATTTTTCTATTTTGCTCCTTACATAACAGCAGTAGGAAGACTGGACCCACTGTGTCTTTGAGCTTCTTATGGAATACACAGACTATTCTGCAAAGTGTTTGGAGCTGGAGAAATGCCTGTAACAGCTGGAATCCTATTTAATGACAAGCTATGGAAGGAACACCCTGATCTATGAAATAGAGATGAGAAACAGCACAAGGTCTCAGACAAGGTCACTCAAAGGATTGTAAGGCATGACAGGAGGGAAGATCTCAGGAGAAATGCCCAGGTCAAGGTGCTGGAAGCAGCAGGGTGGCAGAAGCTGGCTGTATTTGAAGAGGCAGGTCTAGGAGAGGCTGCAAGCAGGGTGGGGTTTGCCTTCCATCAGCAACTTTCTCACAGCTGCATAGGAAAAATCCAAAATTTCACTGAAAATGTCTCTAGCTCTTTATGAGTTTCGTGCTTTTTTCTAACAAAGACAATCAGAATTTATGTCCTTTTCTTCATACCAAAGCAATAGTACAAGGCTTTACATAAGTGTTTAGATAAATGTTTGTTAGTTTTACAGTCATAAGTGATGACTAAACCCGGATGGGAAGTTTTGGCAGAGAGCAGCAGCCAGGATTGAAGGAATGTTTTACCAAAAAGACAATAATAAGCATTTCTGTTTGCTTTAGTTCAGTGGATAAGCCATTCAGGGATATTTGAAATCTTTATTTAGATCCCTGCTCTATTTTGCTGTGCCCAACACACTGGCCTCATCTACAGGATTGTAAATGCTGATAGAGATCTCATTAAAAACTTCTAAAGCAGAACCTTAACTGAGGCAGTTTAGGATAAGCTTTTCATCAAAATATATATGTTTGTGGTGAAGTTTTGTGTTGGGGAGGCTTTGCTCCAAAAATATAATTTAGCCCTCAGAAAAGAAAAAGTCTACACATTGATGATCACCCAGAAGCTAGGAAATAATTCTGTGCAAAGTGTAAACCACCTCATGCAAGAAATCAGATTATCTTTGAGATCATACAAATAGATACCCCCTTTTCTATATAAATCATTGGTTAAAATTAGAAAAGTAGAAAATTAAGGATATTTGACACACACACAAGTAATAAGAATGGCTGAGACCTGCATGGTTAGGGTTGCTGTGGCAAAGTGCAGCAAGTCAGGGCAGTTATTTTGATTTCTACTTTTCCAGGGTGTTCTTTTCTGGCAGGAAACCAATGATTTTCAGAAGTGAAAAGCTGAAAAAAAGTTCTTCAAATGCTTCATTTTTGTTACAAACCTGCACCCTACTCGATCTGAACAAAAACCAGGTGAATCTGAATTCTGGCTTTGGAATGCATATTGTCATAAATCCATAGTGCCCATCACAGCATGTTTAGGGGAAGAATTTACTGCTGTTATACATAATTTTTATAATTATTTTACAGCATTTTCTTGAAGATGCCCTCTCAGGCCAAGTTTTTCAGTGTTTCATGTTTTTTAAGAGTGTAGGAATTTCAAAGCAGCAGGTATTTCCACGTGAAAAGCCCTCACTGTTGAGTTCCAAGATCTAACACTGAATCCCACAAACTCCAGATAAAACTATGGATATCACAGCATTCCTCCAAGCCTTTACCACTGTCTAGTTGAAAAACCACAGCTTGCAGACTAACTAAAGCCAGTGGGGTGAGTGTCTTATTTTAAGTCTGAAATGCACAATTAAAAAAAACCAAACACCTTTTACTTATGTTTATTTGTATTGACATTGATCAGACCAGCATTGGGGATCTGTATAAATTCCACACTATCATAGGTAAAATAGCATCCAAGATCAAATAATAAAACCTGGGATATGGTTTTTGAACATAGAGAGTTGATTTAAAGCTGCACAACTCCAAAGCCACACCATTTTCTGAGGCATATATTAAATTCTACAAACCCAATTTGTCACTGTCTTAGAGTGCATGCTCTTAATTATGCTCCTGTTCAAAAAATCTTATTAGTGCTTCGTGAAATGTGTGTATTGCAAATGGAAAAATTAAGAGAAAGAGACATTGAATGTAAGACCAAATAAAAGGTTTTCTCATGGATAGTTACACTGATTGTATTTAGTTTGCTTTTCTGTTTGTGTGTTTTTCTCTTAGCAACAAGGGGGAAAACAGCCTTTTAACCATAAGAAGCTGTAACTGTAAGAGCACAATAACTGACATTGAAAATAGGGTATCTGAAATTACCTACAGCAAATCACTTACACTGTTTAGGCTACAAATTGAAGATATTCCTCTAACTTTGAAAGAACACAGATTTGTGTAACTAAAAACAAACATTTAGAATTGTATTTTACACAAAGACATTATTCCCAAAAAGCTTTACATGTGGAACACATTCAAATCCTAGGAAAACCCTGAGGACTTTTATTCAGACTATTTCCAACTCAGTGAGATTATTCATTTATTTAAAATTAGTCACCAGTTTATGTATTTGCAGAAGTGAGTGTGCATGTAATATTTCTTATATCCCACTGAAATGCAGTCATCTCTGCAGCAAGACAAAGCTGTTCACCAGCTCTACCCCACAGAAGAAATAAAGCCATCAGGTTCAAGGGAGGCAGAACACAACAGCCTAAGTTAAAACTTTTCCAGTACTAGACTTCACATCATTTCCCCAGGCAAAAAACACAACACAATCTACTCAGCAATATGTTCACAAGTCAAAACTTTGCCTCTGCATCTCAGAGGTGTTTTATCTTAATTTAGCAAACCCCAGAGGAGAGTGCCACTGATTTGAGTGCTATTAGCATCACCTGCATGGGATGAGATATTGCACAGCAAAGTTTGGAGGGGACATGGTCAAGCATTTCCCAACCCAAAGGCTGCAGAATTTCTGAGTAACTAGAAGAGGTAAGTTTTACTAAAGTATTAGCATACAGCTGACAGAAAAAAAAAAATCCTCTGAGCCTGTTATCATCCTGTAAATCTCAGGCTGGGAATGACTGCCATGGCCTGCTAGGCAGGTCTCACAAGGCCCTAAGGTCTCCCTAACACCTCACCACAAATTGGTGATGAGAAGCTCCAAGCCAGTTCAGGGCTCTGCTTTTCACAAACATATTCCAAACAAATATTTACTGTCAGTAAACCACCGAGGAAAACATGCATACCTTTGCACCTTCCAGCATGGCTTGGAAATGAATGACCCATGAGTTGGCAGCACACCTTCTCCTTCCTTGAGGTTGGAATAACTCAAGTAAACCACGATAGCAAAGTGCAAAACAGGGTTTTAATGTGAGATTTCCCAGAGCATGGAGATCTCCAGCAAATTCCTTCTTCTTAATCTCCATTACTGTATAACCAGCTGCTGTTTGTGGGCTTTCTGAGGAAGCTCTTATCAGGTGGGGGAAATCAAGGGTCAGAAAAAGAGCTGGGCACTGCTTAAGCCTCTCCCAGGTTTTCTTTCCTCCATCACCATGCTAATCTCAGCCTGAACATTGCCCACAGGTAAGAGCCAAGCCCCCCGCAGTTAGGAGAACAAAAAGGCAAAGAAGATTATGATCTTGAAGCAAGATGGGGAAAGCAGGTGGAATTTGCTGCTGTGGCTTGAGGGGTCAGTATGGCTTTAGCAGGACCAATTACATGATTTAGGTGACAGCAAGGATGGGGTCATCCCTCCCCGTTTTGCTGTACAAACTTCAGCAGGCTCTGGGAACCTTGCAGTATCACCAGGACATGGGCTGCTCTTAAAAACCTTGACTGAGCAACACTTAAGGCTGCAAGCAAGTTGTGTACAGCCAGCATTAAGCAAGTTCTCCAGCATTTAGGACATACCTGCAGGAGCTGTTTGTACAGCCAGAAGAGACCTGCAGGTGCACCTGGACTGCCCTGCTCCTGGGTAGCATCTTAGCAACAAAGCACCTTTTTTCTGAGATTTGTGGAACAATAACTTCCTCACACAGCCTATGGCAGCTTTGTCTAAGCAGTTCTGCACACTGAGCTGCACTATCAGTCTTGGAGGAGATCCATTACCATAGAAATATGTTTCCTTTTAACAAATTCAGTGTCTCTTGTCCAATTTCAGAGTGGAAATAGCTGCTTTCAGTCTGGATTTTCAGTTTGACTCCAGCCCATAATTAAGCTCTACGTAGATTTGAGCAGTACATGCTTATTGGAAGTGGCAGGCTCTGAATGACTGGTGTGCCTCTAAGTTTGAGAAACAACCACACTCACTGCATCCTGCCACATCCAGGGGACCTTGGAACCAAGTCCCACCAGCCCCTCTAACCCAAACCCACCTCACTGTGTTTGGGCAAGCCCAAAACAATCAGTGGTACCTGTGAAGATCAAGGGGACATCAGCAGACAGGATCAGCTGATCCTGAATGCTGGAGTTTACGTTTCCTGGAGGATTTTTGCTCAACAAGCTGCCTAGATAAAACAACAGCCTGATCCCTGCTGATGTCCTGCTGCCTGTGGTACACACACAGAGCAGCTGGTTTTAGTTCTTTTGGAAACCAGATTTACCTCATTCCCTCTAATGCATTCTGGAAACAATCCCATCAAGGAAGAATTCAAGACAGAGAGGCAAAAAGGTAACAGCATGAGGGCAGGGTCTGTAGGCTTCAGCCACAATCTCTTTTGGGGTTAATTTGTGACCTAGACAATAGAGGGAATGGGATGTAAATCCTGGATCTCTATGAAGGCATTATCACTTGATGCAGTGGAAAATGATACAAGGCTGCTTCGTGAGTGCTGGGGCTACCACCATTCAAAGCTTTGCCTGCACCAGGACTGTATAGACACTCTTCCAAGGGGAATATGACTAAATTCATCCTTAAATTAGTCTGAGGTTCTCACATAGCAAAGCCAAAAGCAGTTTAAGAAAAAAGTCCTAAGCAGAAAGTATTTTGTTTGGACAGACAGATAGCACCAATAGCAACCCTACTGCTGCTGATTAACCTTTTCATTACAAAACATAAGCTCCAAGTATGTGCACGAGCAGGTTTTTAACATGAAACATGGAACTCAAAAAATCAACTGTGTATATATATAGTAGATATTGGAGAGAGAACTGGCAGGATGAATCAGAGCTGGTTTGAAAAACACTCCCATGACTTGCCTTATACAAGGCTGACAAGAAACCTTTTGGTTTCTTAAATGGTTGCATAGAGAGCTTAGAAGAAACAAAGAACACTGTAAAAACACATCACAGAGCAAAGCAAACACTCCACCCTAATAGGAAGTCTCTCCCCCCGCTTCTGATCAGACATTTCTGTGTGTTTTCAAGCCTGAATTTCAGATCCAACCTCAGAAGTTCCATTCTAATGGCTATTGGATAAGTCCCCAGTACCATGCCGTGAGGAACCTTATTCCAAGCAGTGTCATCACAACAAAAATAAATTCAGGACTCTGGCTTTATGGCGGATTTCCTGAGTGACATATCTTGCTGTAAGGTACACAGGAAAATTCAGACTCAAGCTAGTTACAAGCAACAAGTTAAAAGCTATTAAAAACTCCAAACTGAAAACAAAGCTTCAAAAGTCAGCATCAGACTTACACTGATTTTAATCCTGGCAGGTTTGTGACAAACTCACACCCATACCATACATGATCATCTGCTTCTAAACTCTGATGCAAAATACATCAGTTCTAGAACAAATAAATCATCCATCCCCTTTGGATTACTCTTTATTTGGTATTAAAAGAAACTTATGCATGGTGTGCCATAATTTTCTTCCCTGAGATCCTCCTGGAATGCCAGTGAAGCTTTTTGCCTTCACACCATTGAACATTTCTTAGTGCTGTTTAAGCCCTTCTGCACATTTCTGCCTAGGATTGTGCCTACCACTTAATTCCACTGCCAGGCTTGCACCAGGTCTTGTGGCTCACTGCATGTCCAAACCCAGAGTTAACTGCTCTAAAGTGAGAGGGGAGGATCCACTTACAAGTACAATAGCCAGAGAATTTTTTTTTCCCCAAAAAATGGTTAAGAGAAGACACTTCAGTACAATTACTGCAGTGACAAGGAGCCACACTCCCATAGCAGTCCTCAGATGACTTCCTCACCTCAAATATTAGCCATGTCCAGAGGGGAACATGAACCAAAACATTTGGACATCGAAAGAGTACTGAATTTGAATGTTTTCTCCATTTGTGCATTTGGAATAGACAAGATTAATTTTGGCTTGCAGAGTGTAAGAAAGTTCCTACTCAAAGCTTTTCCAAGAGAGAATAGGAGCAAAAATCACCTTCACACAAGAAATATTTGCTTCCAGAACATTACAGCAATTGTTGGTGGAGGCTGTGAAAAACTAGATGAGCATTAGTTCTCCTAAAAGCAAGATCAAACTCCAAATTTTCTGGAAAGGTCCATCCTCAATAATTAGTGCAATTGTTTTTTGTTCAGTTGTTTATCAGTTATTGTCTGCACTCAGTAATCATGCTTGAAAGTACAACCCTGAAGGCTTCAACGATTGAAAAATTAGGAATTAACTTTCCACTGGTTTAGCCAGTGGACCAGTATGAGCTGTCTGAACATTACCATAACAAACCACCATTACACCACTTAAAAATAATATTTGTCTACTGAAGTTGTCTGTTACAAAGTCATCAACTTTGAGCAGTTTAAAAAAGGCACTAAATTATAGGGTGGAAGTGCTTAAACACAGTTTTATTTGCAGAGAATTTGCAGGACAGTTTTGCTCTTTTATCAGGAGCTGGCAGACAAGGATTTCACATGTTTTTAAGATCCTGGCACAGAGGAGATCATGACTGATGTGACCATTTATGGCCTGATCCAAACACTACCAAACTTTGCCGTTTACTGACATTCAGTGCACTCAGACATTTACCTCTAATCTTGCAAGAGTGACCTGAAAACCCAGAGCCAGCCAAGTGCCATTAGTCTGGACGTGGGGAAACATTTTATTACAGGACTGGCATCAGCACCTACTCCACCCTTCTCACAGCACCCAGAGCCAGTGCAAAATGAGGTAGAAAATGCTGTTTCTAGGCAAGTATCACTAGGAATGCACCCAGATCTTATTTTCTCAGCCCCAACCCAAAGTCTTATGGCTGCTTGGATGGACACTGATTTAAAAAGCAAAATTGCTCAAGTCTGTTCCTGGTCCATCACGTACTTTTTGATCTAGGACAAATTTTCTTTGCTTTTTCTGCCACAGATTTCTTATCTACTTCAAGCTCCTTTGGAGAAGCCAAGGACAAGGAAGGAAGGATACAGTTCATGGTTTACTCATATGACCCAGAGGTACAGGATTCCTCCCACCTTGTGACTAACATCAGTAAGATGTATCAGTATTTCTCCCCCATTGTATCTGCAAAGCCCAACATCATCAAGAAAGCAACACTCATCTTCTGCGTTAAGTGATAAACCTCACTCCTCTCAGCATGTGCCATCCCCTGTGCATCACAGGGCTCTCACATTAACTTGTCCAAAGAGGCAGAAGCCTTTCAGTGAAGAGAAGCAGAGACCAGAGCAGACAGCTGGCCAAGGAAACAGATACATACTACAGAATATTTTAAGTAAGGGAATGAACTCCTCAGTGCTGACTGCAGTATTTCAAGGGCAGCAGGAGGCTGGTTTGCAAGGCCAGGCTCCCATCTCTCCTGCCATGCTCTGCTGATGAGTCAGCAGACTGATTTTTAGTCAACACAGCTGAAATGTTTCTTCTTTGCTGTCTCCACTCATGATGCTCTGGAGCAGAGTCACAGTCAGCTGCTGCGGGATGAGGCAACAGCCAGCTCAGCCAACAGCTGGAGAAGGGAGCAGTCACAGCTCCAGCTGTGGCATTCCCAACAGGCCTCAGGTTTGAGAGCACAACTCCTGGGACAACAGGCCAGGGACACAAACAGCACACGGGGAGAGGGCCACAGGGAGCTGTGCTCAGCAGTCGTGGACAGCAAGAGCTGTTCAGCCTGGAGGTTTCTCTTCAAGTGCCTTTCCCTTCTGCTCACCTTTGTGGCTTCCCTCACAAGCAGATTTGGCTACAAATGCCCCCATTGGAGCACCAACTTAAATCAATTCCTTCTACAGATGTTTTCTTCACACTTAACGCAACACCTAAATACAGCCCCCTCCAGCTTCAGACACACAGGAGCTCAACTGCAAGGCTGATTCCTGACTGTAACATTGACACTTGGAATTGGCACACAGTCATCAGTCACAGGAATTAATTCCTGGAAGTCACATTCTTGGAAGCAGATGTTTAACACAGGGTTTGGCCATTCAAACTTTCCTTCTGTATGTTGAACATGGTCAAAACTCCCAATCGGAGATTTCACTGGAAACCTCCAAGCTAGTTTTCATCCCAAATTAGAGAAATTTTCTGTGTCAACAATTAAATTATCATCTCAGGAAAATGTCTGCTGGAGTAAAAAAAAAAAAA
>VWZS01007489.1:115838-446492 GCA_013397075.1 Rhabdornis inornatus
AAAAAAAAAATCATTTTATTTCAATAAAATAGAGAAGGTTTGTTCAAACAATGGTGTTTTGAAGCTTGATAATACTGTAACTCAACATATTTCCAGTGAAAGCATTATTGTGAAAGGAAATCCTTCATCTTTGTTTGCTTACATGACAGAGCTACACCGATGCCATCATTTTACCATCAAAGTTTTGGATTTGTTAAAATAAATTTGTTTTGCATGGAAGCTTTCTGTCAGAAGGCTCCCTACCACATGTGCTCTCCAGAGCTGTCAGCACAAGGCTCTGTGGGGCAGTGGGCTCTGGGAAGAGCAGTCAGAAGGTTGCAGACAGCACTGCCAGAGATCAGCACCTCCCCACTACTGAGACACCATCGCTTGTGTGTCAATAAATGTTCAGCAGCACAAGCTTGGTATTGCTTACACTGACCCCAGCTTCCCTCTTACTACTTCAGCTCCATTTTTACGTGGTTTCCCCACCTCAATGATTTTGGATCAATAAACCAAGATGAAAAAATAACTCAAAGCTGTAAATACATCATTTATAAAGCTTCTCATCTCAGTTTCTCCTAGCCATGCCTCAGGGTGGTAATTATCCAGGAAACATCTCCATTGAAGACACCAATTTGCTGCCTTGCAGGTTTCAGCCAGGTGAGAAGAATGCTCTATGTATCCTTAAATCATATTTCTATCCCAGGCTTTTGAGAGACATACATAGCATTTAATAGATGCTTGCTTTTTTGTAACTTAGGACTAGAACCTTAAAATACTTACATTCAAAGAAGTGATAGAAGGCAGATACTGCTCTTCTACTCTTGTATTTATCATTAAATGCTTTGAGGAGGTAGATCTCAGACATATGCAAACAAATTAATTGCACTGGTAACTTTCCAATGAGTGGAATTTGTATTTGTTCAAAAGTAGCCTTGATATTCCAGTTGCAGAATCAGCAAATAAGCAAAGAAAAAAAAAGGCGAAGTAAAAAATTAAATGGATGGCCAAGAAAGAAGAAATAAACAGATTTAGAAGCAGTAGTACTAAGATTGGGTCTATTCAAATAGTGGAAGGAAAATGAGGAATATTGGGCCATAGACTGCAGCCTTTCTGCCTCTGCTGTGGGTGTGGTGCAAGGACAATGCATTTCAGCCACAGTTTGGAAAATGAGAAATCTTGTGCCTGGCTGTAAAGCCAGAGGCAGCTGTAGGGAGCAGGGAGAGTGTGTGGATGACCATGGCCCAATCTCCCAATTATCTCCTGACAGGCAGATTTTAGTTTGCCATCACTGCAGAAATAGCACAAGCTCCAATTCTGTTGTTCCAGCCTGCACTCACAATACACCAAACTGATTCTCAACACAGAGGGGGCTCTCAGCTAGTTAAAAAAAAAGGAATAATACTTAGTTCCATCAATCTTGTAATCTCCCAAAGCTGTGAATTGAACACTGCTTTCAAAAGCTTGAAGCTGATAACCCATCCCACCATCTGGCAGCAGGTCAAAGGATTCATTTCACCACGGGGGAGAGCTGCAGGGTGAAGCCCAAAGACACTGATGGCTACAGCTGAGTGCAGCACAAGAATTTGGAAATGCCTGGGCTGGAATAAAAGTACCAATATAGCATTTCAGCTGAAATGGGTGAAACTCAACATGACAATGGCTCACACTTCACTTCCTGTTGGGCCCTTAACAGCCAGCCTTGCCAGAGCTGTAGGAGCCAGGAGCAAGGCAGGGTGAGGCCATAAATCTTCAGGAGGGATCCTAGAACTTCACAATACATAGGAGGTATTAGAATTGGTGATTTAGTTTATTTCTTGCCCTAAATCTATCAATTCTTGGATAAATTTCCCATAAAGTACGACCACAGGAAAATACACCACCAGGAAACAGTCAAAAACTTGGACAAGACTTGCAGCACAGCTCCCTGCTCACAGATGAAGATGAGCTGGGTAATTCCCATCTGGTTTAAGAGATTATTTACAAATACTGCCCATTATCTATTTAATCTTATCAAATATAGCTCCCCAAAGAGGCAGTGAACAACAGGAATGAGAAGAAATAGTGGTTTCCATTGGGACTTCACTCTGCCTGTTCCCCAGGGACCAAAAGCATACAATATAGGCGGGTCTGTGAGTGGAAAACAGAAGAAATAGAAGATTCCTCTAACCCTTAACTGCTCCAGCTGTTTTCTGTGACACCCTCCATAAACAAGCCAGTCTTTGTCTCAGCCTGGACTTCTGTGCTTTGCTCAAAAACGGGAAGTATCTCTCTGTCTAGACCTCCTTACAAAAGCACTTTCAGTGGTTTCTGTAGCAATATTAACACTTCTCCATATAAGAAAACAAGACGTTCACCATTTGCCTATGAGAACAAAGGAGTGAGTTAAAATTTTTTTTTAAAAACCACTAGAATTTGGATAATTGACAAAATATTGTAAACTCCTATTTATACTCCACACTTGTTTTCCAAAGAAATTTGTTTCATTGTCATAAAGGCCACAAACAGAATAAATTTTTTCATTACAAAAAAAACTTTCATTTTTCATCTGTTTAACAATAGGAAGTTTTCAAGCACTGCATAAAACGTGCAAACAACTCCATCACCTTGGCCAGGGAAAAAGCAAGAAAAAACCCCCAATATCCGTAAAGAACAATTCTCTCTTTCTCAAGAGCATTATGGGCAATATTTCTGGTGAATCAGTATCTCCATGGTCAATCATTGATCATTCATTTGCTCATTTCCCACACACAAAGACATGCTGTCTTCAGGCTTCTGTATCACGAATGGTCTCAGCTTCTCCACATGAAAACATGAGCGCTGCTTCTGAATACCTGCTTTTATACAGCTTTTTCCACTCTCTTGCACATCAGCACCAAGAATAGTCATCTCACCTGTAGAATTTATGGAACTACAATGAGAAAATTCCATAAAGACTACCCAAAACTTGATGAAAGGCAGTAGCTGCCAAAAACTTTGAGGCCGCTCTCTTTGCTCAGTCAGAGCTGTAGCCAAGCACTTGCTGATATCAAATGCAAGTTTATGACAGAAAGGCACTGAAAGAGAGCACACACACAAAAAAAAAAATCACTTTCATAATTGATCTTCACAGGGGTTTTTAGCCAGTCTCACACTTCAGAGGTACTCAAAGCAAGCAGGGCAAAATGAGTCGAAGGGTTTATCTCAGTCACTCTCAGTTAGCACCAGCAGAAAACATGGCAGTACTAAAAAACAGCCAGAGATTGAATATTCCCTGTTTAAAACATCCTCCTGGGCATAAAGGAGATTTAAAGAGTCAGCTCAGCTCTCTGCAATACTTTTGAGTTTTTAAGGAGAGTGGTGTATAGTTAGAACAAAGCAAAGCACTCAGCATCTAAAAACCCCCTGTCACACACAGACACCGATTCTGCAACACAAATCGTTGTCAGAAAAAATACAGCTCACTATAAGATGTTTTTACACTTTTGAGCCTGGAGGAAGCTTCAAGCAATACAAATCCAGGGAAGAGGGACACCATTAGCCTATTCCAGGAATACCTTCTCCCAACCAGGACCCACAAATAATCTGCCACCAAGGACAACACATAGAAGAGACTCTCTCTTATAAACTGCAGAGCTTCTCCTTCATTTAAAGGTTGTGAACGGCAACCACGCGCTGCTGACTATGGAATCCACCTGGAATCCTCCCTTCCAGTTGCCACCCCAGTAATGAGCTTGCTAATGAGCTAACGAGCATCAACTTTCTGCTGCACTTGGGCACAAACGCCGGGCTCCAGGCTGACAGGAGCTGAGCTTAATTTATTTCTCCCTTCCTTTTCAAACAACTGAAAAGGTCCAGTAAATTCAAAGCTTAATTTGGTTCAAATTTTGTTCAGTACATGCTAAAATTTTGTATTTCAGAGGCAAAGGTTCAGTGCCTCTTGCACTGCTCTCCCTTTGGCTCTGCTGTCTAAGCCCCCTATCATGCACAGGGGTTTGTCCATCTAAGCCATGCCATGAGGACTTGAGAAAGAGCAACATTTTCCATCAAAACTCTGCTTTGACCAGATATTTCCAACCAGTTTTCCTTTACCCCGAATATATTAGAAGCAACAGGAAGGGGCTCTCAGTTTCAAATCACGCTCCTCACACAATTTATTTTTCATCCTATTTAACCACTTATTTCTAATCACACCCTTTAGAACCATCAGTGTTCCTCTTATTAATATTACAACCCCTTTGGTTTTAATTATCACTCATTTACAGGAAGGGCGTAGCCAAATTAAATTGTAATTTGTGAACTGACAACTCTCATTTGCAAAAGAAAACAGCTGTACAGACAGATTTTTCACCATCCTCCCACTAAGAAAAGCTGGGAAAGAGAAATCCAGCAAGGAAAATGCATGACAAAGAGCTTTATTACTATCACCCTTTAAGCAGCATATCCAGCTCCCAGAGGGATGAACAGCAAAACTCTCCCTGTTTCAGTGGCACCATTGTGTGGCTGGAAGGGAACCACAGATGATATTTCCAGGTCCAGGAGCATCCCACATCATCTGCTACACAGATGTGTCCAGATGTGGGGGTGGCAGCCTTCCGGTCTGAAGCAGGCACATTTTAATGGAGGGCAACTCCCAGGCAGGACAGACCTCTGAGCTTGGGAATTCCAAGGACTGCTCTCACCTCCACCAGCAGCTCCATCATGAACCTTTCACAGGCAGAGCATAAGTAGCAGAAAATTTTCTAGGACTAATAGGTCATGGAAGATACAGAGAGGGATTTTTCTGGTTAATCAGCAGACAAAGATAATGCTGTACCAAAACGTTCTCTAGGAAGGCCCAAAGGAAGGCTGCACAAAGGCCCCATCCCATGGCTGCACAGACAAAAGGGCTTTGAGAGGAAAATGTATCCACAGAACTGCAGGAATGATTGCTTCCAGAACAACATAGGAAATCCTCACCAGAGGGAGGACTGAGGCCACTGACTCATCTGGTGCAAGACAAAATTACTACCTCACAGTCATAAAACCATTTATGTTGGAAAAGGCCTTGAAGATCATCAAGTCCAACCACTAACCCAGTGCCACTTCACATCAGTGAAATTATGCTGATTTGCAGAAGCAGATTTTCTGTATCTAATGAAGTTGCACGGACAAGTTTTCTCAGCCAGCATTTTTCCTCACCCTCTCCAAGAACTTGTGTTTCCCCCTCAGATTGGTTGGTGGGTTTATTATTTTGGTAACATTCCCCAACACCCCATGGAGGAGAGTTGAAAATTATCTTGGAAATATGCATTTACTCTCAGTTAGAATCAAAATATCAAAGACTCTGCATCAGACAAAGGGACACTCTGGAACCAAATTTGTCACATTTCTCACAGACAGTCCTTGCCAGTAATGCTATCAAAAGATGTTACCATTTCTTGCTATTTTAATGGTTCTTTCAACATCTGGTTATTCTCCTAAACACCCCAACTTCTGCATAACATGGTAAAATACTGGGAAATTCCTGACTTTTTTTTTTTTTAAGATACATAATAAAGCTGGAATCTAATCTAACATCTTTAAAGACAACACCCATTAGGGAGGAAGAACAGGATTTTTTGAGCCAGCAATGTCCCAAGAGTAGGAGCATCAGGCTCAGAGGAGCATCAGGCTCAGGCTGATATGGATGGGAGGGAATTTCTGGAAGTCATCTGGTGCAACCTGCCTGCTCTTCCAAGGAGGACAGCTTTGCTCAGGTTCTTAGAGGCCTTTTCTAGGCAGGGTTTAACATCTCTAAAGCCACTTCAGCTATTGCAGGAAGCACAGAGACACCTCAGAGTAAATCCAGGGAGGCAGGACAATAAGGCCATTGATGGGAAGGTATAGGAAAATGGATGGAATTGTATCTAAAAAACATTATTATTTTCTATCAATCTTACTCAAAATAATGACCACAAAATTGTTTTCTGAGACTTCATGGATTCATGGAGCTCCTGTGACACATCACTTCTGGATCTCCATACTGTTATAATCCAGTATTCTCTGAAGACCTCTTCTGTGCCGTCAACACCTTTAATTTTACCATTAATCTCAATTTATTTGGCATTTTTCTTAACAGCTCAGCTTCTAAAGGCACAGAGCACTAGAACAATGTTGACTTTCATAGTGAAAAACCCCTGCTAGATTGTGGAGGAAAGCAGAACAGAGAACCTTACAGATTCCAAGGCCACAAGTCAAAAGCACCCCCAATTAATTTTATTAGTTCAACAAGCAGTGAAAGCTGGTTTGCTACCGAGCCACGTCGGATATGGGGATTCTCAATCATTTCCCCATTAGTGGAGCTTTCATAACATCTCTCTTGGGCACATTCAGACTTACTCACACCTGAGCTCATGCTTCAATCTTTCCTTTCAGCCACAAGATCTCTCTCTCTCCTACTCAACAATTTATTGCTGACCCTTACAGTTACAAAATTATCCTTGACATTTCTGACCTTCTGGTGCAATTGGTTGGCTTTAGTCAGCAAGTTCAGAAGTTGAGGGGAGAGGAGGATAATCACCTAAGGAAACAAAGTGTAGGCGACACAGCTCAAAAGATTTCATGATCTGTAAACCAACCTCATCTTTTCTAAGGATATGACTCCCTCTTTAAATGACTGCTTGCAAGTAGCAAGACTCAAAGCAAGGCTGAAGCTGAGAGCAGAATTTATTACAAGGAGGCTGAAATGGGAAATGTGCTATGTTTTAGCATTATTGTATGGATGCATAGACAGATAATATAATGTCTTATCTTAGGAAGTGGGAGGCATGGGAAACATCTGCTGAGAGCATGACCACTTCTTTAATATATTAAATACAGGCATGCTATAAAGGCAGATCACCCCTTGTATTATTGGATTAAAAAATAAATATTGCAAAGATTTATATGCCGGTTTCCTGTTGCTCAAGAGACATTTGTGATGAGGTTTCCAAGGCAGCAGTGTTTCACAAGCAGCTATCTAATTCTAGCTGCTGTGTCAGTTATAGAACAAGATTTTCTTCAGTGTTGGACTCACCACCCATTTGTCTCAACAAAATTTCCTACAAATCTTACTCCTTTTTTTCTCTCTGCTACCAATTCTGCCCTTCCTATCAGAGTGATGTCTCTCTATAAAGAATGAGAAACCCTGTCTTTTCCATGATTGCTTCACTCTTTTTCTAATAAACACCTACTGCTATTAACCACTAGCTGCCTAATTAAGCACTCTGCTTAATGTCCTATGGTTGGAAAGCAAAATGTTATTGCCTGGGTTTCTTTTTCCCTTCCACTGTGGAAAGTGTTTAGCTTTTGTCCTATCGTGACCCTGCCTTTTGCAATTATTTTTGCCATATAAAAGGCAAATTCCTAAATCCTTGTTCTCAGAAACTTCTAGGGTTCCCAAAGCCATGAACAGAACAATGTCTTACTGCAGGAAATGGCGTAAATCTCCCCCATTTTCAGACATATTGACTGGTTTTATACTTCTATCCATTCATCCAGCATTTAATTCAATTAAGAGTCACTCCCTGGAGTTTTAAGATCTCCAGTGTACTCACCTCATCCTACCTCTCTGATTTTATTTTATCTTGGTCCATCAGATATTGCACTGTATTGCTTTCACTTGTAATTCTGCTCTGCCTAATTCACCCCAGTAGGGATTGTTATTTCATTTGTGTGGGTCCATCTCTTCAGGATTCTTCCTCCTGTTGCTGAATCACTTCCTCTACAACCAATCCTTTTTTTAAAATCAGACTATGTAAGAACTGAAGGTAAAGCATTTTACAACATGCTCTTAGAAAGACCCACAGAGGGGAAAACTGTTGTATGACAATATTTCTGAGTGCAAGTTGCTTGTCAGCAAGGACTCCACTTAAAAATCATGTTAATGGAACCACCCAACTTCATAAAGCCAGTTTTGGAGGCATTAAGTAGACCTTTGGTGGTCAAGATCAGCTGAATGTATTCCAGCCCCAGAATACTGAGTAGGCTGTATAAATGGCCTCTGAACTGCTAAATTACATGGCATTGTTTTTACTGAATGATTAAAACACTCCAACACCCACAAAGAACTTCCAAAACAGCTGAGCAAATGCTTTCAGAGGGTGTCACACTTTTTCCTTTCCATTTTTCAGACATGCTCTTTTCCAGTTTTATAACTGTTGTAAATAAAAATGGTCAGACAGATGTTTGGAGAAAACAAAGAAATGGGGGGTCATAAAGCCAATTAAAGCAAAATCAGCCTGTTCAGAGCTGAAGCTATGGCTCCCAGTTTCTCTTAAAAAATAAATGCAGATTCATGTGTCTTTATTTCAGTGAACACAACCCATGCTCCTTTTACAACATCTTCTGAGCACAATGAAGAGCAACAAGGCATCACCCAGAGAAGGAAGAGCACAGAGGAAAGAATAATAGTAGAGTAGAAAGGCAAGAAATCCTTCTAAAAACAAAGCACATCATTAAAGGAGACAAAAGCTCCATTAAACACAATATCTGAGACAGCAATGTTTTTTTATATCTTACTCTAGCACTACAAGGCTTAAAATGATGATCAAGAACCCTAAAGCACGATGCTTTGTAAAACAAACTGCAAGACAGTCCTTGCCTTGAACTATTTACTGCTTCAGCATGGAAGGCAAGAGGCAGAGGAAAAGAAAATCCAGGCCTCAAAGAGTTGTAGGAGAGGGAGTGGGAACAGCACCCTTATTCCCCTGACACCAGTTAGATGTTCAGTGCAACAACTCCCTAGTCTGTTATTTTCCTTCAGGAAGAATAGATCTCTGCCACTTAAGAAGTGTTTTTAATTTAAAGCTATTTTTATCCAAAGCCTGGAGTGCTGTTTTGTAAACCCATCAGGCAGGTCTCTCATCAGTGAATTTTGGTATCAATAAGGAAAATAAGAAAGGCAGCAGGAAGGAATTGACCAGAGGCTATCCCAGGACACGGAATGGCCCAAGAAAGCAGCACTTCTGTGGTCACAGAGCCCAAGGTTTTCCAAAATCAGTAGGTCCACAGACAGGATTGCCAGCTGGGCTATCCTGAGATGGGAATCAGTGTCACAGTGACATGACCGTGGTCATGCCACAACACAGCCCCAGTTCTCAGCTGCCTTTCATCACCATTTACAACCAGCCATCAGGGCAGGGGATTCCACACCAGCGTGTTCCTGGAAACTCTTGACATTCCTGCAGCAATGAGAGAGAGAGGAAAAAACACCTCTGGTCTTCATCAACTCCAACTGGTGCCCACCAGGACAGAGCTGAAAATGAACTGGCATCAGCTGAACCTCTTGGCACTGAATGGCCAACTTTGAAGAAATAGAAGTGAAGGGAATTTTGGTATCCACATGGCAAGCGTGAAAATAACCCTGCTTTGTACATATATATGCAGCAACAATGCCCTGCTCTAACAACTGGGACCAACACTGAGTTGTGTCAACATATGACTCAGAAGAGGAGGAGGAGGAGAAGATGGAAAAACAGGCCAAAGAAAGGCAAGGCTGCTGAAAGAAAAGCAAACAAAAAGCAGCAGTGAAAGCAGCTGTGTTCTGAAGAGAGTGTGTGCGACTCGGAAATCGCTTAAATTAGGGCAAATTCACCTTTCATACTTCCTAATGCTCCCAACAAGCCTGCCTCACATTCTCAGAGGGGGGCAGGGGAATGGAAAACATACTTGGGGATAATTAAGCAAACATGGGATGATTAAGAAGGTAAAGCTGCTCTCCCTTCCATCCAAACCACCATTCCCAGCACCCCAGCTCAGAGCACATTCCATCCTTAGTTTTCAAATCAGCCCCCTCCTGAATTGCCAGCTGCTTCCCTAAGCAGGGAATACAGCAGGTTGTGGCAAGCAACTGGGACAGAAGTCCAACCATGCAGGAAATCCATCAGGAGCTGATCAACCCCATATAGCTATGAGATTTCAAGGGAAGCAGGCCCATCCTAAATGTTACAATCCTATTTAATAGAGCAGGGCAAAAAAATGCCAGAGATCTCACGTTTCCACCATTTGAAAGATCCTGAAAAAATAGAAGTTGCTTTTTTTTTTGCTGGCCTCCCTGAGACTGCAATACAGAAGCAGCATTTAACAGATTCAGGGATATACCTGTGCAGAAAGTTAGCCCTAACTCATTGGAATTTCTTACATGTTACCAAGGCTCAGTACAGACCTGTGTTTGAGGTAATAAACCAGCAATCTGACTTTCCAATCAGAGCAGACTCACACCCAAGACATTTCAAAAGCCATGCATTTTCAGCATTTATTTTCATTCCAAGTCAAATGGGAATATTTCTTTTCAAGATTCTGATCAAAACAGAAGCAATCTGACTTTCACACCAGGTTTTAAAAGAAATTTTCTTTAAAATTTTTAAATTAGCATAAATTTTAAAAATCAGATTTTCTGCTTTTTTCGGGATATTTGATATTATCAAATTGTTGGATCTGATTGTTTGGGAATTTTGTGGACATTTTGCTTACATTTCCAAAGTTCTGACTTTGAGGATACAGTACATTCCAAGAGCAAAATATTTCATAATGGCATTTGAGTCCCACAGATTCTCACTCAGGAGTGCACTCAACACCTTGGGTCATGAAAGAATTCAAAGTAATAGCTATTAAGTTAAGTAAAAAGAAATAATACAGATTCCTAAGAGACACACAGGTCATTGCCCAGCACTTTTGATGTCACCCAATGACAAGGGCACAGGATAAAATGCACTAAGGAAGTAGAAAAAATCAATTTATGGGGATCTTCCTGCTTCTCCCAGGAGGCACCACTCTACATCAACTGTATCTCATCATTAAAAACTCCATCCCATTTGCCACAAGCGTAGGAGTGAAAGCCCACAGCCCTGGCTTAGTTTCAAATGGGATTTTGCCTGCTTATAATTTCACTTGTGGTTTCAACCAGAAGAAGTTGCTGTTCCCCTCTTGTTCCTGTAAATGCTGCTCTGCAGGGATGGTGTGTGGATATGCTGCTTCATTCCTCCTGATCCTACTTTCTCCAGAGTGATTATTTCCCTTGAATAAGTGTTTCCTTGAATGGAGTGATTATTCTCGTGAATAATCATCCTCATGAATAAATAACAGCACTTCAGGACCTTGCAGCGTGGAGCACTTCTCCCATCCTAACTTTGGAACAGCTGGAATAGCTGTACCCTTGGTCTCTCTGCTGACCACTTCATTTGAAACCTCTTTCAGAGTTGCCTATGGCAAGAACAAAGCTCTGTAAGAGACATCTTATGAATAGTGAGGTCCTCGGTGCAAGACTTTAGGAGGATTTCCACCCACTCTGTTTCAGGGAGAGTGGCTCCTCTGGAATCAATTAAATGACTCCCAACTGCACCAGCTGAAGATCTGGTCACGTTATTCTTGTTCCTGCCTCTTGCCCCAGCTCTGCAGCAGAGGAGTTCATGCCTCCACAAACACCTTTGGTCATTCTCTCCATGAAATCTGTCTCTGACTGGTTTGCCCTGCTTTGCCTACACAACATGCTGGCTGCTGTAACATCAAGGTACTTGCATTACCAGGAAAGTCTTGGGTGTGAAAGGAAATTTTAATTTCCTCCTTAGCTGAGCACTTTACAATATGTGTTTTAATAAAACAGAGAGAGTCAAATTATTGCTTGTAAATGCCAATGCGCAAGAGAATTAATTAGGGCAGCAGCAGTCTGGCTGTGGAGCCTCTCTTGAGGGTTCCACGTGCTCAGGACAGCCAGAGCATGGATTCCCTAAATAAATGTCTTCTAAAATTGCAAGCTTACGCATTTAATCTTGATGCAAAACCCCACTGCTTTTGAAATCAGACTCACGATACACCAAGGGCCAAGTTTATCTCTGCTCCTACAGTATCATCCATCAGCCCTGAAGGAAATAGTGATCCTGATATGAGGGAGGTGTGTCTGCTAATGTGTCTGTAACCTGGAGGAGATTACAAAATATTTTTTTATAGCTTCCAATGGGAATAAATCTTGAGAGGTATTAGGCAAGATGGCATAATAGTCCTGCTAATCTTCTCCTCCAGAGATTGGATTTAGGCCAGTACATAATGGTTTAGTCAAAATAACCCTCAAAAATGTAGAGGACAATCATCTGCTATGAGCTTAGATCCAATAAATACCCTGGGTGTATAATTGTGCATCGTTTTACATGCTGTAATCCCTCCACCAACACCTCAGTGCAGCTCAAAATGCTGTCAGTCATCTTAAGCTTTCACAAATCCTTCAGCTGACTGCAGGAGTGAGAGACGCTTTTTCTGTCTCTCGGAGGTCTGTAGAAAATCTGGCCCATCTACCATGATTAAAATAATGTGGATACAAAATGATGTGGAAGTGCAGGATGGTGGGATAGGCAGGATGAGCGTGGCTCCAGAGAAGGGAACAGGAGTGAGCAGGATCTCGTGGCTGAAGGTGCCTGGGGTGGGTCAGAGGATGGAGGATGCACGCCTGGAGGCAGTCTGGCTGCATGAGAAGATGCCCAGCAGGACAAGCATCACCCTATGGGACTATAAAGTGAAGGGAAAACCCCCTCCTGATTCGTGCAAGTGAAAAAACAATTGCTATCTCTACCTGCCTGCAGGCAAGGGGCTTTGGTGTGAGTGTGCTGTTCCAGGCTTGGCACACAACACAGCCTGTGAAGCTCTTCCAATGTGATTCAGCCCCAGTTTGTTTTGAAAAGCCCCACATATACACAAACACATGTACAGGAGGCACGTAAACTGCAGCTTGTGTTGGGAGCACAGTCGCTGGGTTTATACACTTCAGCCAGAAAGAAAGGAATTCTTGTTGAAACTTGTTCTGTCTATTGCTCTGTATGTAAACTTCAGATATTTAGTGGGATGCTGTGTCCACAGAGAGTAATCACAATGCTTGGGAAAAAATAAAGGAAACATTTGCAAATAGTCCAGTTTCCATCTCTGCTTTGCTGCTGCACATTATTAGCACATTGAACATAACTGCTAGCTCCCACTTAAAAAGACTAGGAATAAATCACCCCTTTGATCTCTTTCAAAAATCAAGAGAAAGAAAAGATAGGGTAGGATAAGGATTGCATTAAATCTGACAGTGTTTAGAATTTCTTCAGTCTTGAACGCTCTTTTTTCAGGGACCAACATTAAGTTAAAAATTCAAATTATTCCCATTAAAATATGGTTCCTTGGTACAGCTGTCAAGAATAAATAGAACATAACCAAGACATTTGTTCTGGCTAAAAATCACCAAAATTTCCAATAATTCTCAAGGAGAGTGTCAGAATCCCAAATGACCTTGACATCACCTCTGAATCAATAACTTGACATCTGATAGAGACAAGTGGAGAATGCTCAGTGATAAAGGGAGCTTATATGGTTCAGCAGCAGAACTCAGGCAAAGAATTAAGGGATAAGGAGAACTTCAGACTCTAAAAAAATCAATGAGATGCTGTTGCCAAAAGTTAGAATTCTTACTTTGGGCTGTAGGAAGGGACAAAAGCAGTAGAATAGTGTGGGCAAGACTCAGAAGCTGATTCCCATCCTCTGCCTGATCAGCTGTGATGCCACTCCTGTTGTTCTGAAGCCTTTCAACGAGTTGTGTAGGGACAAATTGTAAAGAAGGGAGCAGTAGGAAAGGAATAAAAGATGATCAGATATGAAAGTGAGTTTTATCTAGGGAAAGAAGGAAGGAAAGAAGGAAAGAAAGGGAAGGGAAGAAAAGAGAATGAGAAGGAGAATAAGAGAAAGAGAAAGAAAGAAAGAGANTAAGCTATGTCACTCTGAGGTTGGGGAACACCCACAAGGAGGATAATTTAGCACAGTTTTTATCTTTAGTGGTTGAGGAAAAACTTTCTGCAGTACCAAAGTGCAACCTTGATTACAGAAGCAATCTCCTCCACAAGAGGTGCTCAAGTCAAGGTTAAGCCAACATCTTCTGGACCACTTTACATCTCTGGTTGTTTGAACCCCAGACTGGAACATGTGATTTTTTGGATCCTCTAACCTTACTTTCCAACAAGTAAAAGCACCTGCAGTAAGCAGGTCTACATGCAATTCCTGTCTGTAGTCAAGATTAATAGCTGAAGTCTTGAACGTCTAAGAACTGAAGGAGTTCTGCACCAGACTTGAAAGTAGTCCAGATCTCAAACTTTGAATCCCAACATGTTTGCTGTTAAAGTGAAGGTCAAAAATCTTCAGTGAAATTCAAAGCTCTCATGTCCATCCTTTCACCAGTAAAGCTGAACATATATAAAACTGGAGACAGAAATGACAGCTCTTGAAAAATAGTATGTTGTTTTTTGAAATGCAGAGGGATTATTTTGAAGACTCAATTTGTCTTCTGTATTTGTTCCCAAAGGGGATTTTTTATAAATCTAGATACACTTGGGACACTGAATGTTCTTTCTATCTTGAAAACAAACCAGTGTGTATGCACACAGACCCAATAACAGACTAAATGGTTGACATCAGGATCTGCAGAGCAGAGATCTCCATCTTTTCTTTCATTTGTTGTACATTATGTCATTTCCACTCACAACATCCAAAATAGCTGTGTTTATAGCCCTCTGCAGGAAACAATCCTTGCATTGACATCTTTCTTCCCTGAGTCCCCTGAGTATTGTTTTCCAAGTGAGTGTCAAGATGCTTAAAAATTGTAATGGATATCTGTGTTATTTTTTTCATTTATTGCTAAAATTTGCCATAACATTGAAGTTGAAACATTTCTCTTTTTTCTCTACATAAATGATACATTTATTTTGTTCAACAGTAAGGCTTTTTTTCCCTACAAAGATGGACATAAAAACTGATTTTCTACCTGTTAACTTTCAGTTTTTCAAAGGGGAGAACTGCCAAATTTTGCTGACTTGACAAAGACTAAAAATTGACTTCAAAAAGAATTTCAGATGTGGAAAAGAGCATAGTTAGCATCATGCTATTCCATGTAGCACCTGACCCTAGAGGAAAGTGACCTGTGATTCTCTGAGATGCATCTACTTCAGAAAGGGCAGCAAGCTTTCAGAAGCATCTGGCCACAAGTGAATTCCTGTGGAACACAGGGGAACAGTCTTTGCAATCCAAGTATTTCAGTTCTCTAAAAAAAAGGAAACATATTTCTTAATGCTGCAAGTTGGATAAGGGAAAATCTGCACAATAACAGAGGTGTGGTCAAGGAAGGAATGGGACAGGAATGGCTGAAAATACAAAACACAGAAGGAGTCAAGGTATTTCACTGTAGTGGTAGGAGAGATGATTAAGACAGAGATGTGCAGGCCAAGGTTTGCCCATAAAAGCCTTTAGTCTTTTAAGCAAAATGAAAACAAGCTGTCACACCAGCATAAAAGATGGTTATTACTGTAGACATAATAGACCCACTATAAATTCACTTTTTGTCTGGCTTGGCCCTCTGCCATAAACGTGTTGCAAACCATTACAATGATGGCTCATAGCCTTCCTTGACATAACATCCTAAATTTCTTCCTTAGAAAGTGTGTCTCCAAATTTGCATGTGCATGCTGCTGCTTTCATTCCTCTGGTCATTGAGACAGAAAATAGTATTTTTCAGATGTCATGTAGGTGCAGAGAGGTAAGTGTATACCAGATTAGGAGAAATCTGATTTGTTCTCAGGAAAACTTTTCCAAGACCTTGGATATTAGATCCAAGCCATATTAGAACTTGTCCACCAGAGCACCACAGAGCAATAACACCACAGTTAGCAGATAAAATTAACACCTGCCTGTGTTACTGCCTCCTGCTCTGAGCCCACTGCAGCAAAAGGGAACATTTGCTAAAAATGTCACAACCTTAATTTTAAAAGAAGTTTTGTGGTCCAATGTAGCAAAAATTTTATTTCAAGAAGCATCTGGACTTTATTAGATGCAAACACGGTTGGTAGAAGTTGAGGAGGGGGGAGAGATAAAAAATGTTCTCCCTGGAATATTTTAAACCAGAAGCATTCATCATGCACAGCATATCCTTATAATCTAACACAGGGCTTTAGGGTGATGGTGCAGTTCCCTGCAAAGCTATTGCTACTGCAGTGAGTTATTGTATTTATACTTCCATTGCCTCTGGCAACTTGCAAATGGTGACAGGTGAAAAGCTTCCTTTCTTCTTTGCAGGGTTCAGCAGTTGCTTGCAGCCTCATTCAGATTCCTTTGCAGCAGGAAAGACTGAAGACTGATTTCTGTCCTTTTGAAAAGGCTCAACAAATGTCCTTTCCAGACAGTTATGGACATTTGTTGAGCCTTTTCAAAAGGCTCATTTTTCATGTGTTGAGCTTTTTACAAAAAAAAAAAAACCTTTATTTTTGGGAAGTCATCACTCACAGATGATGTTTGTGATGCTCTCCCTGGTGTTGACTCTTCTGGCACCAGTTTAACAAGGCCATGTTTTCTAGTTCCCACTCTATACACATTATGTAATTTGTTCATTTATGTTTAGTAGACACATGAATGCACATTTGAATATGATTCTAAATTTAAAATTCCCAGGTCACAACACTCTGAAGTTATGCTTGGATTGAAAATCAGTTTTAAAAACCAGTTTTGTAAAGGAAATTTCTTCTTCTTCTTTCAATAAGGCAAAGCAAATTGGTGACTGATATTCAGCATGGCATTTGAACATCAGAAAGTGTTACCTTCCATGGAGGTGAATGTAGTTCAGTTTATTTATATCCTATCATTTAGGAGAGAATTTCAGCTAAAAGGACTTAAAGATGTAAGCAGCCACCCTTAGCTGAGGCATGTCTGCAGTGTCCCTGTGCACTTGTAAAAATAAATGGTGTGCATAGCACTGGACACACTATGGGGCATAGTTTGAAAATTAATTTTATCTCTATATGACCCCTGATTTAAAATGCTGTGACTTGCAAAATTTTTTCCAAGTGTGTGCCCCACCAGCAAGGCACAAGTGTGCCTGGTGCCATCCCTAAAAAAAGGCAGTAATGTATGCAGCACCAATATATAAAGAGATTTCTGGAAGAACTCAGTAGCACTGAAACCTGCTGTGTGGCACTCGAGGACAACCACAAATTAATCATTTTAAGATTGTCCTGAGCATGGATTAAGCTCAGGCCATTTCCTCCTTCCTCCTGCAGCTTGGCTGTAAGCAGTAGTGTTGGAAGGCACATTTTGTGTATCTGAGAAGCGGATCTAAAAAGCCATTTAGTACCACTCATAAAAGCCAACTAAGAGCATAAGCACACAAATATTAACTCATGAGGTCTCACTGATTCATGGGATGAACCTACAAAGCTCTCCAGGGCCAATATGCTTAAATCATGGGAGGTATTTTTCCAGATGCCAAAATGATTAGGACGCTCCATTTTCATTAATAACCAGGCACTGAGCAAGGACCCACAATGTCTTTCAAAATTCTTCTCCACGAGTTCATTTCAGTATGAAATCATCTGGTGGGCTGCATCCTCCAGTGGGTGCATATCTGTTTGTTTCTTTTAAAAAGTTTGACTGCTTCCAAGAGCAGGAATAAACTCTTAGAAATACCTAATCAGTGTATTCAGATCATAACCAATACAGCATTACGGGTTTTTATTTCCTGTTCTGTGTTGATTTTTAATTAACGTTGACATTTATATATAAAATACTTGGTTTTCAAAAGGCCAACTGGAAACCCTCTTGTGGATTACCTCATCCAAGCACAGATTTTTTGGTGTGCATATTTGTAATTGTTTGAAGGTTTTCCAAGCGTATCTTAAAGTCACACCACAGTTTTCAAACACACTTAAAAGAACGTTATAAGCGTATGAGACTTCAAAGAAAAAAAATTAATTTTACACAGTAACGGTGCTTAGAGTTTGTGAAGGACACTGGATGTGGAAAGAATATTTAGGCCCATATCCTGTGAAGGCTAACACACAAATTTAGGGATATAGCTGCAGTCCATGGATTTGGAGATGGGCAGGGACAGTATGTATGCTTTTGTGAGATTGCTCTAGCCTGCTTCAAAATCAGTGGCACTTTATGGTTTTGAGTTTGGCTTTTCTATAAAAAAAGGATCCATTTCTAATGGTCTTAAAGCAATCCTTCCCTGAGAGCTGACACAAAAAGAAAAACATTAAACAGAAATTAGGAGACTGAGTCTGCTCCCAAAGAAACCAAGGTCAGAAATGGTCTCATTTCAATGGAACAAAGTCTAGTGGTAAAATTTCTGCCTTCCTCTTAAATATTAGTCTTCCTTTGCTTCTCTCCTCATGTGTCTGCCACAGCAGCTGTGATCTGCTGCCAAGATTTGCTCTACTCTACCTGTAATTTATGAGCCTGTCATGCAGTTTATTCATACAGACTTTCCCAGTGGCAAGGCTGAGGATACCAAGGTATCTAAACGCTGCTCGCAGAGGTGCAGGGAGCGAGCTCTGCATAGACAAAGCACATGCCTGCCTTTATTCAGGTGACAGCTGAGGTAAATCAAATAGTGCAATAACTGCAACAAGTAAAGCTACACACTTTCATTGGTCTTTTCAGGGTCAGAACGTGAGCCTTTCAGCTGCAAACCCTCGCAGATCTCCAAGCTGAGAGCCAACAACACCAAGGGATTCGGTGATTGAGCTGCCTCTGGCCTAACCACATTTCCCCCAGCTGATCTGCTTCCCATTGGCAAGATTTCTATCAGACACTGGAGCCAGGGGCAGAAATGACAGGGCTGTATGGACTCAGGTACTAGGACACCAAAATTGACTGTCTTCCGATGACATTCAGGCTCACAAGCCCCTGGGACCTGGCCTATCAGACAACCTTAGCTCATAAACACATGGGAGGTAGATGTCCTTAGACCAGCCGGAGCACCCTGCATTTCAGAGGGGCTTAAACACCAGTGCTCCAGAGCCCAAAGCTCTAAAACAGACTCATCTTACAACAATGTTGGTAAAACAACACTGATTTTTTTCTATGGTCCTTAGGATTCTGTTGTCTTAAAGATTTCTTTTCCATGTGCAGATGCTCCATCTTCTATGAAAATTCCTAGCAAAGGTATGTGTCTCCCTTACTTTGTTTTCCCTATAAGAAATGTCTCAGGATGTTTTATTTCATAGAGGAAAAAGAGTAATTTTTAAAATTTATATTTCAGGCAATTTTTTTCTAAAGAAACGAGACTTATACAGGCCCTTTGTAGCCTTCCATTTCTATGTCCCTGTGCACCACTGAAACAAAATTTGAAAAAAAGGGAGAAGTAAGAGTCTGCCAGGAGATAAATTCTTTGTGTAGAACTAATTTTCAATACTACACATGACATTTTTGACTGTAAATTAATTGAAGAGACCTTCTGTCAAAACTTTCCCTGCATTTTATGAGCATGTAATCTTCACTTTATACTAATGCACTCTATGGAAAATGTGAATGTTGTTCCTGGAAAGTGAGCTACGACCTCTTTCCACATTGCATATAAATCTGGAGACAATAATCAGATGCAGAAGCAATGTATATCTCCAGGCTCTGAAGCTTCTACCTTCCCCTATAAATCTTTCAGATGTGGAATGGACAGCAAGTGGGTTTACACTAATCCTGCCAGATTAATACCCCAGTCTGATGATATGTATTTAGGTAATGTTTACTTCAATTTCTGCATGACCTGGCTAAGCAAAAATGTGCCTCCAATAAATATAGCTGGCTTGGGACATATTCGATCAGTATAAACACCAAATGCATCATCAAGAGCTTTGGGATATTTGTTTTTAGCATATGACCACAAGATATGATGCATCTTTGAAACACTTCCTACTTCACTTAAGAATAATGTTCAGCTTTTTTGGTGTTGCCAGAAGCTATCTTGGACAACATAAAGAGAAACGTTCCTCTTCAGACAGTGTCAAACTATTCAGGCTTTTTTTCTTTTCCCCTTTAAAACAGCTTTTTCTCCCCCTCTGTTTCCATATCTATGGAAATGATAATCATTACACTAGATCATCCTGCTAACAGGCTGAAATTCTGCTCCTTTTAAGAAAAAATGTGATTTTTTTTTGCTTAGTTCAGGGGGCTGGACTGTAACCACCATATTGTAAGGTAAAAGATTTTGTTTTCCATCCATTACATGCCTAAGTACCTGCCTGGCCACTGCTCCCATGCCATTACAGGAAAATGTAGCCAATAAAGTGTAGGCCAAACTGTGAAGCCATCCCTCCTCCCAGCACTCAAAACTGCTGGCTGGTCTTGAGAGGAGAATTCTGAAAGAGAAGAGATGTGTCTGAATCACCAGTTTTCCTGCAAAACACTTTGAAACTTTAAATCAGTAATGTAAGCATTTGGAAGTAGTGAAACAGATTCCTGGAATATGGGCATGGCTCCTTGTTCCAGGCAAACTGACTTGTTTTCACTTGTGATGTCCCAGTGGAAAACCTCTTGCAGCATCTCTAGCTAAGCCAATCCCACACACGTCATGGCTAAATCCTATTGGTGATAAAGATTGCATTTCCACACAAACTCCTTTAGTGTGGCTCTATCAGGGTAGATGGCAGAAAGAATTATGTAAAATGGCCCATGAAAACGATGTATATTTATTGTTACTACAGTACTTCATCATCTCAAGAGTGAGGACATTGCAAACTCTATAAATACTGTCAGAAAGGTAAATGAAGTGAGTGGCAGCTGTTGGAATGATTGTATGATTTCTGTATGATTTCATGGATAGGTAGCTCACTACAGACTGAAAATACGAGCTTCAAGTCAGTCCAAGATGCAAAGAAACCCCAAAACCAGAACAAGGACCAGAATTGAAAAACATATGCAGACTTTTATCAGTTTTGAGTGCCAGAAAAAAAAAAAAAAGTGTGACCCACTATAATCAGCAGTTGAGAGTAAAGAAGGAATTCAAAGAATTAATGACAGAGCAGAAATTTTCTGAGTCAGTATAGGAAGTCCTTTGCCATAAGGCCCAGCTTTCAACCAAAATAAATTTAAGCACAACTAGAAGATAACACAAAGCCACCTCAGAAACAGTTAAGCAGTAAGACATTAGGACTAAGGCAGCTCAATTTGCCAGCTTGATTCTCATTAGAGGTGTCCAATGGAAGTCATGGGAGGATAAAAATAATTTCAATACTGATGCCTGTGAAGAACCAAAACTGTCCCTTGGCAAAGCTCCCCAGAGAGGAATCATACCTGTAAGAAGCCCTGGCTCCAGACTAATTATGAGTTGACAGATTGACATAGAATGAAACTCCAGCCTGCTTTATTACAATTTCTTGCTAGAAGC
The DNA here is from genome assembly GCA_013397075.1 of Rhabdornis inornatus. NCBI lineage: Eukaryota > Metazoa > Chordata > Aves > Passeriformes > Rhabdornithidae > Rhabdornis > Rhabdornis inornatus. The sequence goes on from VWZS01007489.1 coordinate 136,966, forward strand.
TCAGCCTCCACAGAGGGTTTGAATAAGTCAGAAACAGCCCTTCTGCCTTATTCTGGGCCTCTCTCTGGGCTGGATTCCCATCCACAGAAGAGAAGGAGTTGTGAGAGTCCCACAGGAGAAGTGACACTATTGCTGGGCCATAGAAACAGCCAAGTTAAAATAAATACAGCAGAAACCAAGGAACATCTTGCTGGCCTGGACTACCGGAAGGCAGAGGGTGGGAAAGCAAGAAGAAAATGAGAATGAAGACAGGGAGAAGACTCAAGTTCTACCCCAGAAGCTGGAAAGTATAGAGCAGGAGGCCAATGAGAACTTCTGGGCAGGGCTGAAAAACAAGTGAAAGTGAGAACTTCTCTCATCTCTGAGAATGCAGCCAAAAAATCAGATTACTTACAGTAAAAGAAGGAGAAGGAAACATGAAAAAAGAAAACCCCCTCAAAACTGGCAGCAAAGTACTATCCACACTCCTTGGCTCCATGTCATGCTGGGTAGAAGGGGTAAGAAAGAAACAGGGGACAAACTGCAGCTTGGAGCCAAAACATTTCCCTTCTGGATGCTCCTGGATCAGTTCAGCCCTTTGTGACTCTTGATTTCAACTCCATATGCACTCCCCTATAATCATCATAATATGTGGCTGTTTGCTTGCTCAGTGTATTCAACTTCCTCACAGCAAGCCAAGCTCAACCCAGCACTAGCATTTATTTCTGGATTAACCAGGCCTGCCTAAAACCAAACAAGACTCAGTGTGGTTTGCAATATTCACTGGGAGAGAATACCAGGGTCTGTGGCCAAGTTCACCTCATGCTGCTGGTGGTGATATCACCGTATTTCACTTCACTTTAGTACTTTTAAAAATGCTGTGGAAAAAGGGAGGGTTTCAGCTCTGTTTCTGGGCTTTGAGGGAGATGCAAGTGATCCTAACAAAATGGACATAACTGACTGTTGCCCTTTCATTAAAAGAAGAAAACCCTTTATTAGTCAAAAGTCAAATTATTGTTAGAAACCCGTAATGACTAAATAAAAACAGCCAACAGAATGTGAGCAGGGCAGACATCATCTGGGAGATGGAACAGCCCTCGAGACAAAATAATTCCAACTCTGCCTAAAATAACATTTTTCAAGAGCTAGCCCCACTGTGCTTGGTATGGGACACCAAGCCAGGTCCCACAGTCCCAATCAGCAGGGCTCGTGACACATCCTGAAACGCTGGCTCAGACTTCCAGAGCTGGCCTGAGAGTTCCCAGAAGTGCTGCAGAACTTCCTGTAGGAGCATCAGGATGGGGCATGTAAAGGATTTAGGGCAACATGGGTAGGATTCAGGCATCTGTGAAAGTTTCTGCCAAACGTCTCAAAATGTGATGGAGAACAGGTTTTCAGCTCTTTGAAGCTGGTGCTGCCCATCCAGAAGCTTCACTGGGAATGAGGGACTGTTCCATGTCACTTGCCTGCCAATTCCCATTGTCGTGGGTCTGAGAGTTCTCATTTTTGTGGATGTTTTGGCAACAGGGAGCATGTCAGGATCTCAGTTTCTGTTCTTAAATCACTAGTGTGTGATGTAAACACCACTGAAAGTCAGGAGAACGAACAAACAAACAACCTGAAAGCCCCAGGAGAACTCCTCTACCTGGGAAAGAATGGAAATCTCTCCCCCCATGCCCTCCAAAGCTGCTCCTCTGATTTTGCAAGGAGTGGCTCACGAGGGTTAAACGCCTGGGGCTGACAGTACTGCAGACTCTAATGCAAAACAAGAGCTGTGGCTGCAAACTTCTCATCATTGGCAAACTACAACAATTTGCGTAGACCAAACTAAATATCCTAATCCACGGACAGCTAGAGAAAGGAAATGCATTTTTTTGTGTTCATGACACTGAACAACTCTTTGGGAAGGACTAGGGAGGAGGGAGAAGAGAAGGAATTTCCACGGAGAGTGCCAAAGATGCAATTAATGTCCTGTCAGGGAGCATTTATACCCGATGAAATTCATTCCTGTGCTGAGAGCCGGCATAAAGTTACGTCTCCCTGAAGTTGCAGCTAACGGGCAGAAGGAATGGATTTCATTTCAAGAGCGATGTTCCGGATTCCTGGATGAGACACTCAGCAGTGAATGAAGCACTGTGCAGTAGAGCCTCAGCAGCCTTGAAGTGAATTTTGCTGTGACCTAACAAAAACCACAGACTTGAAATTGTGATGATTCAGAAATTTTCAACTTGCAACAGGGGTTCTTGCAAAATATTTGGGAACTGCAGGAAGTGTTTAATGGTCTCCCTACGTCAAGGAGAGGAATCCTGACCTTTTCTCTTCATGATTCTTTTTCCTCATAAGCAATAATTTTAAAAGGAGATAATTAAGCTCGAGTGGCCTTTTTTTCTAAGGTTGCTTATAGAATAACAAGTGCCTTGGATTGGTCCTTTATGTACTGATTCATCCTCTCTTTGCTGTTGGAATTTGCTGAAAAATGGCTACAAGGACAGACCATGCTCCCTGTCACACATGTGGCTCCCCACAAGAGTGTGCAGTAAAGGAAATCAGGTGGAGAGGTTTATCTGCAGAGCAATACCATGGAGCAACAAAAGTCAGGAGAACCTTATAAGGGTATGTGCCTTTCCTAGCCAAGAGTCAAAAAAGGTAGGACTTCAGTAGGAAAAAAATCTGAATAGACCAAGAACATGAATCAGAATACCAATGGCTAAAGTAGAGGTTTGGGACATTCCTAATCCTTATTTGGATGCAGAACCCATGAACGGGTGGTTTATAAATTCAAACTGATGTCATCTGAAGGAAGACTTCAGGTGAATCTTCCTTTCATTTCCTGTTAGCTTGAGGGACAAACTCACAGAGGGGCAGATGAAGCAGCTACATCCATTTCCTGAAATAAATAAGATACATCTCACAAAGTTTAACAGCGTGCAATATAATAATGACTACATGCTTGTGTCGTAATTACTGTCAGAGATTCCCTTAAAAAAGAAACCAGGCTGTTCCAAATCATCTTGAAATACTACACATAAGACTGTTTCTGCCAACTTGTAAATGATGGCTATGCAAGAAACTAATTTGAGCAGCACTGGAAATCATAATTTTGTTTTGTGTGCTCCCAGTAATGTTTTCTCAAACAAGGATCTTACATTTGTCCCTGTACTTGTGTAACTAATTCTGTGGAAAGCATTGGACACAGTCACATGCTTGCTGACACTGTCTTTTCTCATTCAAATTTCAGACAATACAATTTTCAGTTTGTGTAAATACTTATATTGCCCTTGAATACCAAAGTGCAGTGCAAAACGGCGTGAACTGGACTTAAAATAGACAGAAATGAGGTCAGTGTCAATGGTTTAAACTTCATGGGAACTATACCTGATACACGAACATTTTATATGCCACTTGCAAATAACTGCTGAAAGCAGATTATTTCTTCCTCATGTTTGCTTATTCCACTACATCCTGTTCTTTAGGTACTTAGCTCTTACATTTAAGTGGGTTTCCCCGAGCAAATTTTACATATCATAACCCTGCTGTCCTTGAAGACTTCTCATAACCCTTCCCTTTTCCATGCCAATTGAGCTTAATTAGCAGCTTGAATCAGCAGCAGGATCTGTTCACACATTCATTGGCTCTATACTCAGTAACTGGAAAAATGACCTCAAATTGCCTCCTCGTTGCATGTATGTGTTTCCTAGGATGGAAACTCCTCTTTTCCACTGATTTCCACTCAGTAATTGTTCTTTGGAGCAGGCTAGGTAGAGTTCATCCAACGCTCAAAGAGCAACATTTTCTGACTATGTGCTTTTCACCTGGCTTTTATCAGAGAATTCCAGACATAAGGTGGAATGTGAGATGGAATTTGAGGATGACACGTCATATCTTAGGTCTCAGAAAAGCAGGAATAGTTTCTGAAAGCAGGTCCTCATTTCAAGAAACTGGATATTTACTGGTTTACAGTGTCCCACTTCAAAAGCTAATACTCTCCCTTGCTGTGGGCACCTTAGTTCTATGAGTATTATGAGAGATAATGTGTGTCTTGTGACTCAGAAAAAAAAAACAGATAAATTTTTAAAAAGGCAGTGCAGGGGATCTAAAAATAAAAATTAGGAAAGGTGGGAATTAGCTCACCACAGCTCACCTCAATTTCCAGGTCAGGTTTCAATTTCCAGTAAGTTTTCATCAGAGTAGCTTGTGTAAATTTATCTGTGGGCACTCCTCATACAGGGGAAATTTCCTTGAAAACAGATACCTGACATCACAACGATGTGTTTTCCTGGAACTGAGCACACTCTGGATCAGTACTCTACCTACTGAGTCTTCATCCCAAGAGTGATATTACTGCTGGCATGTCAGTAAAGAGAACACAGTGGGCTCGCAGAGAGCATGGTGCTCAGCATGCATGGAGAACTCTTATGGAGAGCTGTGGATGTTCACCTTAAAGATGTCTGGAAACACTGTGGGCTATTTCACACCCAGGTTTGTCTGAAGAGTTGGTTTTATACATCAGGAACTGCAGCAGACTTTTTAGATTACCAATCCCTTTGCCAAGACAAAATATGTGTGTGAAGCATGAAAATGGTTATCAACACAACCTTCCTTTATGATCTGAACTTAGGTGCTGGTACCAGAATGGGGCATGCACTGGGCTGTGTTCACTGGCAGCCTGAGAGCCACACTTACTGTGCACACTCTCAGCTTGGCAGTATTCCTTCAAACTAGGGAAAAGAAACATCCCCACAACAGCAGAGATGCCAATGGGAAAAAGTCGGATGGAAGAGGTGGACAAAATCTGTGTACAGCAGGGTCACATTAAGAGATCACACTGAAGAACCCTTCTACTTAATGAAGATTCAACACTTACTATTTCTTTTTTTCACTCTTCTTTTGTTCTCAGAGTTGATTTTGGACACCAAGAAATAAAGTCAAAGAAAGAGGGTGTTAAATTTATTTTGAATGGAATGCAATGACACCGATTTTTCCAAGCCAGGTGTGAAAGCTTTTAACTTTGAGTTGCCAGCAGTAGATAAAACATCACTCAGGGTTTCTATTTCCAGCCCGTATGTTACACCTCACCTTCTCCCTCGTGCAGAACATTACTCCTCCCGAACGGAGCAGTATCCGCTTACAGGCAGCGCTGCTCCAAGGGGAAAAAAAAAAGAAAAGTTTGCCTCTCCCCTCAAAAAAAGCCATTTTGTTCAGCCAGATGTTCTACAAAATGGCACGGCCGCTGTGCTTGAGGGGGGCCGGGCCTCCCACCCCGGCGGGGCTCGGCGGGGCGGTGGCGGCCCCCGCCCGGCCCCCGGCGGCGCCGAGGCCAATGGGCGCTGGGGCGGCGGCGGCCGCCTCCTCCTGCCCAGCCCGCCCTATATAGCGCCCGGGCAGCCGCGCCGTGCCGTCCGTAGGGCTGCCCGTGCCGAGCCGAGCCGAGCCGTGCCCAGCCCAGCCGTGCCAGGATGCCGGGCCGCACCGTGTGGCGGCTGGCGCTGCTCGCCCTCTGCCTGGGGGCCGCGGCGGCGGGGGGACAGCGGCGCGGAGCCGGCGGCAAGAGCCGGCGGCAGGCGCAGACACAAACCACCTCGCTGCCGCAGGGCAGCGCCGCGCAGGGAAAGCGTGAGTACCGCCGGCGGGCAGGGCACGGGGCCGGGCACGGCAGCGCCGGTGGCCTGGGGGGCTTTGTGTGACCCCCGCGCTCGCCCTTAGCCGCCTCTCGGCTAGGCGCACCCGCACGCGTGTGCGCCCCGCGCCCCTTCCCTCCCGGCTGCTGCCCTCGGTAACGCCGAACTTTGCGTTCTCTTCCCCTTCTGCATTCCCATTCCTCCTCCTCCTGTCCCCCCAGAGACCTGCTATGACAATGGACGGTACTATCAGATAAACCAGCAGTGGGAGCGCACTTACCTGGGGAACACTCTGGTCTGTACCTGCTACGGTGGGAGCCGAGGGTTCAACTGCGAGAGCAAGCCCGAACGTAAGTTGGTGGCCCCTTTTGTCTGCGGCGAGACCCCAGCGCGGCTTTTGGTGCCGAGTAAGCCGAGCCTTGTACGAGTTAGGGCTGGCAGCCCAGCTTTTCCGCTGAAGTTTGGTGCTTAGGGTCAGTAATGGGATCTACACTCAATTACACTGAAGATCTGGCTTGGGATTTTAAGAAATGCTTTTCATTAGTGATGGGCCTGCCACCAGAACCCTGAGCCAAACATCACTCATCTCTCTGGAGGATTGGATCTAAACACTAATTTTGGAGCCAACCTCTTCTTTATAATGAACTGAACTGACTCCTGGACTCGCACGGGGAAGTTCAAATCTGGAGTCACTTTGCAGCTCTGGCTGTGCTCTGTTTGATTGCTTCACCCCAACTTTTCATAGCTGTGCAGTGTCGTCAGCTTGTTTAAAAATATTTCAACTTACAACTTTCCACAGCCTCCCGGCTGTGCTGTGAGCTTTCTATCATTGAGTGTAAAATGAGATTGTTTAGTCTGTGCAGAAAAAGTTTAGGGGACCGAAAAAAGTTTAAATGTAAGATCTGCTGGAGGATGCACTCTCCAGGGTTCGGTATAGTTCAGTTTATCAGATGCAATCTATCTATATTTATTGGTCTGAAACCACTGGTTTGCCATAATTCCTTTATGTTGCTCTGGAGATAGAAGAGATGAAAAACTGGTTCCTGGCTGACAGTGCTCATGTAGGACAGATGTGAGTATCTCAGCTGTCTGCTCTGCAAGGTTTGTGTGCTGTCTGCCTCATGACTGGAGTATTTTAACCCAGTTTTTACTCAGTCTCCTTACTCCATAAAAGAGGCTTCAATCTACTTTTCCTTCCCCTGCAGAGATTCCCAAGTTTTACAGTTTTGAAGTCCAGTAGGGAGTTTTCCTTATGACACAATGAACTTTATTTGCCCAGCAGTGAAGAAAGTTGTTGTGCTTCATATATTGAGTCTGGTGCCAGCACTGATGTTCTGTAATTACTAATCTATGCATGAATGTGAGCAATACACACGCAGTGAACTTTGCTGTTGACTTTGGTGGGACTGCTGCAGAATTTGGGATTAATCTACTCAATTTTTGCTAAGTCAGAGCAAGGAGGATTAGCATGACAAAGCACACAGTTTCCAGGGGTTGTTTGCTCCCTCCTGTCTTCTCTGATGTTGTCTTCAGACAGCTGGGATTGATGCTTTCAGGCATGCCTGCCATGTGCAACTTTTGGTTCCCTGAGGGAGGGAAGAAGAGGTTGAGGTTGTTGAGCATCATGGGGGCCTTGATGGGGCAAATTTCACCCAAATTCCCCTGCTGTTTTGTCCCATGAGGAAAGAGGAGACTGGTAGGCATTTTTCCCCAGGAAAAAAAAGGAGTATCTGTGCGAGGAGGCAAGGAATGTGTTTCTGTTGACTGAACATCTTGCTGGTGTGGTTACATGAAAGTAATTATTTAAATTTTTTTTCCCTCGTAGCTGAAGAGACCTGCTTTGACAAATACACTGGATCCACCTACCGAGTTGGGGAGACCTATGAGCGCCCCAAGGACTCTATGATTTGGGACTGTACTTGCATTGGAGCTGGACGTGGGAGAATCAGCTGCACCATTGCCAGTATGTAACTGAGAGCCTATTCCTAGAGCTATTGTTCCTTAGTGTCAGATTTTCCAGAGCAATTTACACAGTGTTCCCAGTGCCTGTTAGCTACAGTTGAGTGGGGTTTAATCCAAAGCTCACTAAAGCTTTGAATTTAAAAGTCTTTGCCCCATATATGTACATTTGCACAACCAAACTCCTGTTTTATTTGGAGGTCAAGTGCTACATGGGAAAACATGGGCCAAAAATTATTGTTAGTGACCACCCATACAGGCTAGTGGTTTATTATGTACAAGAGTGTGTTACATCTTCACAGGTGCAGTTATAAAAGTATTTTTTTGACTGGAAAAAAGTGTGCTCTGCAGCTGATGGGTTGAAATAACACCATCAGCGTTAATGGGACTACTTGGAATAAATGATAATGAATGAATGCCACCTGAGAGCCAGTCCTTCATCCTCGAAAAATGTCACACAACACTTGTCTGTAAGGGATCTGGCATTTGATATCCAGACAGCAGCTTAAAGTGTTTCTGCAACTCCTTTTTCACTAGCCTGACCCATACTTTCCTCTTGCTCTTCCCTCTCTTCCCATGGTCCTTTCTCCCCAGCTCCCCTTTCACGTCTCTGTCTGGAAATCCTTTCCTTATTGAGTCACTGAATTGTTCACAATTTCCCTTCAGTTCATAATTGGACTTTCTGTGAGTACAGAGGAAGATTGCTGTGTGTCAGGATTTTTAGAGTGAGATTTCAAAGTCTCTGAGGTACCTTCTGAGAAAAGTCTTGCTGTTAAAAGTATCCAATTTCTTGTTTAAGAGACACATGCAGATCCTAGTGGTGTTGCCACAGAGGACTCGGAAACCAGCCATCATTGTGACATGGGAAAAAAAATAATGCATTAAATCTAACAAGTGTAGCTGGAGCCCTTCTGAATTTAATGGCATTTTATTGGGCAGGGATGATAAGTGTTGTAAGAAAAAGAGTCAGTAAGGAAATTGCGAGTGTAAGAGCAGCCTTGTTTCCTCATCATCAGTCTGGTTTAGAGCTCACTGGAGAGTCTCACTGACTGCAACTGGCTTTGAATCAATCTTCAGAGCTCTGAGATTCCCTGCTTTCATAAATGAGCCCACAAAACATTTTACTGGCTCTTAATAAATGGTGGGATATGAGTGTTTTTTTCATTTTTTTTATTTTCTTGGCTTCTTCCAAAGAAACAAACCCGGTGTTTGCAAGCTGCTCTGCACCATGAGCCCGGGCTGCCTCAGAGCTGTGGGGCACTGATGGGCTGGAATCTGCCTTTCCAGGGCAGGCTTTCCAAACCCCAAAAGAAGTCTGATTTCCCACTGGGCTGTCACACCAGGCACCTCCTTATCCTCCACGTGCTGTCCTGGCCACTGTGTCCCTCATGAATGGCTGCAGAAAGGCCCAAGTGGCGTTACCTCAAACAAGATGGAGGCAAACCCTCTCTCACCAGCCCTCAGCCTGAGAGCTGGGTCTGAGGCAGAAACAGCACCTCATCGCTCCCTGGAATTCCCTTTTCACCAGTCAGGCTTTGGCTGTGGTTTGGAACATGGAGAAGTTAGCTGAGGGAAGAGGATCGGGCCGTGGAAAATGGCGGGTGCCAGTGCAAAACACTGAGTGCCATTTTGCAGGCTGCTGTCCCCCCTCACTCTCCTCAATGTCCCTCCTCCTCCTTGCTGCCCCTTACCCCAGCTGACCCCCTTTGCCCCTGGCCAGATGGCCCTTACCTTGTCGCCACCATGCCATCTCTGTGTTCCTCACCTGGGCTCCCCTGTCTCCCACCCCAGATCGCTGCCATGAGGGCGGCCAGTCCTACAAGATTGGTGACACATGGCGCCGGCCCCACGAAACAGGCGGCTACATGCTGGAATGTGTGTGCCTGGGCAATGGCAAGGGCGAGTGGACCTGCAAGCCTGTGGGTGAGTGGCTGCTCCTTCCTTCTCCCTCAGGGTGTGTGGGCCCTTTCTTCTTTGTCTTCCCTGAGGGCTGTCCCGGTGTGGGAATGCTCTCCATGTCCTCCCTGAGGGCTGTCCCGGTTCGGGAATGCTCTCCATGTCCTCCCTGAGGGCTGTCCCGGTGTGGGAATGCTCTCCATGTCCTCCCTGAGGGCTGTCCCGGTGTGGGCCCTTTCCCCTTTGTTTTCCCTGAGGGGTGGGAATGGCGTGGGTGGGCCCTGATCCGCTTTCCCCTCACAGCCGAGCGATGCTACGACAACACGGCTGGGACCTCCTACGTGGTGGGAGAGACCTGGGAGAAGCCATACCAGGGCTGGATGATGGTGGACTGCACCTGCCTGGGTGAGGGCAGCGGCCGTATCACCTGCACCTCCAGAAGTAAGTGCCAGCCTGGCAGCTGCCACCTGATCCACTTTCTCTACCTTACTTTTTTTTTTCTGTTTATTTTCTCATCCTGCATGGGAAAGGGAAGTTATTCCTGTGCAATTAACAGTATCTTGAGAGAGACAGCCTTCCCCTGAGAAATGGCTGGGAGCAGAAGAAGGGAGAGAGGCCTGTGTGGTGCCCCAGTCACCATGTGGGAGCACTCCCCAGAGCTGCTCATAATCAGCTGGATTTTTTAGGGATTTAATCTCATGGAGAGAGAAAGGTTTAGGGTATCTGTGCATCAGCTGAGCCACAGCCAGGCATCTCCCAGAAAATCAGGGAAATCGCTTGGCCCATGAAATGGCAGAGGATTTAGCCTAGCATGTCCATTTCTGTGCTTTCAAGGAGCCTTCTGAGGGACAATCAAGTGGTTTTTAAGCTAAATACCCTTTACAACAGCAGGATCTGCAAGATTAAAATATTTTCTTACTTCTTTCTCTCTATTACTGTTCAATTGATGTGTTAGCTAAACCAGGGTTTGTTTTGCATGCTCTACCATCTCGCCTATCACTTTCCCACCCCAGCAGCACAGGTGATTTTTTTAAAAAAAGTTTTTGCATCATTCAGGGACATTACTGTAAATACTCCATTTTATTTGTATTTGCAGAGCAAACAGGACTTTTAGAACCCAAAATCTTGCTTGTTTATTTACCTTCTGTTGCAGTCCTGTTAGCTCCACCACAGTGCTTACTTCTGTCTCGGGTTTACACCAGTTGCCTCAAGAAAATTTAACTTTGTACCTTACACCTTGGTTATGCAAGGTTTGAGAAACTCTTCTGAGGCTTTTCGGTTGCCTCATATTCAGTTGCCTTGGGGCACACAAAGAATGGATTTTTGCTGATATAAACAGCAGACCTGTAAAGAATAAGACACTAAGGAGGGTTGAGATTAAAATGGAAGATCTGGAGAGACTTGGTCAAGAAATAAGATGTAAAAATCAACCCAGCCTTGACAATATTAAGTCTGTTAAAGACATATGGGGAAAAAATCATTAGCTGTCAAATGGAAATGAATAAAACAGAATGTGTTGTTTGTGAATTTTGGAGGACTTATTATTACTAATAAAATGTATTTGGCAGTAGCTTTCTTTCCATAACTCAGGTCTGTGCTGTTGTGTCATGGGGGAAATTGCAATATAAGGACCTGTTCATTTTTCATTTTGTTTTTCAATTACATTTGAATAGAGAAATTCAAATTTATGTATATAAAATGATACCTCTAACCCACAAAATGCCATTACACTTCAAGTGTGTGCTGCTATTATGTATCTTTTATGGCCAGCGTTTTCCAGAATCACAGCTGGTTGCTTCAGTGACATTTCAGCTTTTCATTGAGAAGAGTGTCCATTAGGCACATTTTTTTCACATTTGCAAAATTACATGATGAATACCTCACCAATTTACCATACTTCTGGCAAAGGCTCAATTTCTGGCCATTCTGGCAGTTTGAATCAGTAACATGTTTTCTACATTCACATTCTATCCCATGTGCTCTCTCAGTGGCAGTCTGGCTTAATGTGTATGTCCTTCCACAGTTCTTCATAAATCCATGTTCATTGATCTGTGATTATATTTGAGCCACTGTATCAAGTTTCCCTTGAATAAGAAGGTGAAATGTTGTAATGGAAGAAGAACTAGTTAATCCATGTGGATCTGGCATCCAGACAAAAGTAGTTTGTTGTGCTGTCCTTTGAACCCATTTGCTGAATTCATTGGGGGCTGTGGGTTATTAAAGAGATTTAGGAAGTCTGGTACTCCTGGTATTACTTGAGCAGCTTGTATTTACTTCACTGCAGCTTCTTTTGGAAGAAATGGGATTATGTGCTACCCTGAAACAGGTTTTAGTCCCTTTCAGATGAGAGCCCTTAACTTGAACTGTGCCCTGTATATAGTATGAAATGACCAGGCTGCAAAGACAAAGACTCCTGGTTTTGTTTTTTTTCTTAAAAGAAAAGAAAGGTCATTAAAACAAGTTTAGCTTTAAAGGTGTGTGCTAGACAGAATGGGTTTAGGATGACTTTAAAAAGTAGCTCGTTTTGACAATGGCTGCAAAGTGAAAGCACAGTTCTGGAAATGAATGGAAATATTTCCTTAAGTGAAGCACCAGGATTTTGGGATGCTCTCAGCCTGTTTAGTTTAGTCCATGTAGGAATTGCAATAGTGAGCTCCAGAGAATGAGGTGGGCCTTTAATTCAGATTTTAAAGGATGAGGTTGTTTGATAGAGTTGATGGTGGAGTGCTGGAAAATGCCCAATGCAGCCACCCAGTACAGGCCCAGCTGAGAGTCCCATTCCTCCCACAGATCGCTGCAATGACCACGACACCAAGACTTCCTACAGGATTGGGGACAACTGGAGCAAGAAGGATAACCGTGGGAACTTGCTGCAGTGTGTCTGCACTGGGAATGGCAGAGGAGAGTGGAAATGTGAGAGACACACATCCCTGCACACCACCAGCACTGGTAAGTGGGACATTGTGGCATGGAACAGAGGGAAGGGGAAAAGTAATGCCACATTTTGACAGGTTAGGACTTGAAGTTGAGTTGTTCCATCCTAATTCAAGTATTTCAGAGTCTTGTGTGGGAAAGATGAGCAGAGAGGGTCTGAGTTCAGAAGATGCTCCTTGTTTGTGTGTGTAGAGATAAAATTAATTGGTACCTTGTTTCCATGCACAAATGCGGCTGGCACGTACAGATGGGATTGCCTGCACAATCACAGGGCAGTAAATCACATCCAGGGCCCTGCATCCACAGGAGCTATCTTTGCCTTGGGAGCATGGCACTCTGAGTTAATGTTTGAACTTTATGTATTTGCCTCAGGGTAACTTTCTTGAAATGTCCTTTATTTAAACCCCACTGAGACCATCTGGTTTCTTTGACATGATAAATACACCTACTAATGGCTGAGCTTAAAAAACCCAGAAATGTTGAGGAATGTATACAATGCTGTTTAATGAGTGCACATGAGATAGCTTGTAATTTCAGTATGAAATATTGCCTAGTTTACAGGTAGCATGTTTTTTGTGCCCAAGGTTTAAATCTTCAGCTCCTAAATTATTTTTTTTGTCATTTTAAGGATCTAGGTTTCTTATCAGTGAGTGTGATGTAGAACTTCTGTTTTCCTGCAGTGCCTGCACTAAATTTTTCTTGGTAAATGATTTTTAACTGTTTGGTACCATCAGGTTAACTTAAAACTCTCAGAAAGTCTAGACTTCAAGATATATGACACTTCAAGGGTGCCAGCATTTTGTTTCCATTATTACTTCCCCTGTTTCAGCAGAGCTGAATTTGTGGAGGTTCCTGTGGGAAAAACGTAGCAAAAATTTATATGATGTAGACAACAACAAGCCTCTTTGTCTCTCAGTATTATTCCAAATGATAATGTGCCAAAAACTTTGATTCAAAATTCAAAATATTTTGAGTAAAAGAATATATTTTAAGTTTATTCTTCTTATTTTTCAATGAAAAATTTAAAATTAATCCTTTTATCCTTATCTCCCTACTTCCTTGGTAACTTATTCTCTGGTCACTGATCTTGATTTTTCTATTGGACATTTCCTTCAACTAATTTTTTTTTTAATTTGTTTTTTGAATAATTTGTATGAAAAACAGTTTCTAAATCCTTTCAAAAGCCACTCTGCAGGGTTGGAAACCAGAAGCTGTCATTAACAGAAAGGGGGAGTCATTCTTCTAATTTTGAAATTTGCCAAGTGGAATAATTAAGCCATGTCTCAGGAAGCTTAAGAGTGTTGTGCCTTCCATCTGATGGAGTGCCTGAGGTTTTATTATCTCAGCATTTAATGGCAGCCTTCTGCTGCTGAGCTTTATGTGCCACATGTCCCTTGTGTTATGCTTCAGGCTCTGGCTCCCCCAGCATCACGAACGTGCAGACGGCGCTGTACCAGCCCCAGCCACAGCAGCCCCAGCCCTACGGCCAGTGCATCACGGACAATGGCGTCGTCTACTCTGTGGGCATGCAGTGGCTCAAGACACAGGGCAGCCAGCAAATGCTCTGCACCTGCCTGGGCAACGGAGTCAGCTGCCAGGAGATAGGTATGAGTTGGGGTGTAGTGCCTGCTCAGTCCAGTGAAGTCTCTAGGACTGTCCTGTGGCTTAATTTCCAAGTAGAATTTTGTGTGCGTGTCAGAAATCTCCTCTGATGGAGAAAGGTGCAAGGGGGGAAGAAATGGTTTGGTTATTTGAAGCCTGGTTCTTTAGGGCAGGAGCGTTTCCCAGTGAGCTATATATAACCTGCTGAGGGGAAACAGAGCCCTTGGGGAGCAGCGTTAATAACTTTATTCAAATGGAGGTGCAATAGTACATGTTTGGAAAAGAATGTGAAAGAATGCCACAGCTGTGGAGCTGTGTGTTGGTGTGTATTGGCCTGGCTCCATGGCAGTCAGTATGGGTTCCCAGCAGCCAGCGACTTGGTTGTTGTTTTAGAGCCCTGAGATTTGGGGATTGCTTCAAACCTTCAGTCTAATGCTGTGATTTTCTTCTTGAAGCTGTGACCCAAACATATGGTGGCAATTCTGATGGAGAGCCCTGTGTGCTGCCTTTCACCTATGATGGAAGGACCTTTTATTCCTGCACCACCGAAGGCCGCACGGATGGGCACTTCTGGTGCAGCACCACTTCCAACTTTGAGCAGGACAGGAGATATTCCTTCTGTACTGAGCAGAATGGTGAGTTCCTCTCAGAGGGTCTTCTCATGCGTGTGACCCTGGTGTGGGGATAGAGGAAGGAGCAGAGGACACAGGAACAGGCTGCCTGGCCAATTCCAGCAGTCTGGAAGGACTCAAGGCAGTGCTGTGAATAGCTGCCTGATGACAGAGCACTTGTATGCTCTTGGCATCTTTGGAGGGTGCTACAGATGTACCCTTTGAGTTCTGTTCTCTGTCCTCTGAGCTGACCTTAGATTGGGAGTACCTGGTCATGGTGGAGCTTTGGCCCAAAGGATGCTTTTCTTTGGCTTTGCTCTGGTGTTGCTTCAAGCAATGCCCATATTAGGCTGCAAAGAGGAGGATATCCATGGAGTACAGTCTGTGCAGTCTTGTCACTCCCTCCATCCTGGCTGTTTAGCCAGGCTGCCATATATAGCAGTGATCTTGATGTGATTTGTGGTCACTGATCAAGAGCTGGGGCATGACTAAGGCAGCAGCATTCCCTCTTGTCTGTGGATGGTCAGTGTTCCCTTCACACCACACATCTACCTACCTGTGTGGTTGTACTTCCTGGAGTGCCTGTCAGACAACCATGGAGCAGTGTGCAGGCAGCTTCTTGGAAAGAAGATTTCGTGTTACCACATGAAAATACTGCTCCTTACACTGTATAGACACGTTTTTAAAAATTCAGTTCCACTTTGGTTGTTTTTTTCCCGATAAAAGTCAAGCCTTTCTCTACAGTGCATATAATACTTTCTTTAAAAAGAAAACTAACAAACTAACCCCCAAAAACACCCAAACACTGTCGCTGTCCATGCACACATTCATGTTTTAGAGAGGCTTCTTGTGATACACTCTGGAAAGGAGAAACGTGATACAGAAAAATCTCAGTAAATGTCTTCTTGTTCTCCAGTATTTGTAAAGCAGAGTTGCTCAAGAGGTGATTAGTTCAGGTAGATTACAGCCCTCTTTCCACTGCTGCTTGCAAAACATGAGGCTTCGAGCCTGCAGAGAGGTTTTTGCTTGTCCTGTTGTACATAACTGAACTGTAACCCTTTCCTGAGGGTGAAAGCTTCCCTCAGAGCTGAAGGGCACCACTGGGAAATGGCTTCAGTGAGATAATACTGAAGGTATTTCATATACTGAGGTATGCTGAGAGCTGTGAGTTTTTCATTCCCTAGGCCTTGGGAGAAGGGATCTACAAAGCTACTTCCCAAACACAGTAGGTCTTGTTTTTCCCTGTTTCCTGGGAATTCCCATGGCTGGCTCTGCAGCTCGTTCCAGAGCAAAGCTTGAACTGAACTGACCTTGTGCAAAGCTTACGTTTCCACATCTGAATTAATTAAAGCCAAGAAAAGAGGCCTGTGGATTATATACAGGGCACATGTGGGAAAAAGTAGTGCTAGTGGTTTGTTTTCCAAGCTCTTTCATGCATGCTAAGAGAGAGTGCAGGCTGCATTTGCATCTGTCCTCTTTTCATTTGTTTGTACAGTTTTGGTCCAGACACGTGGTGGCAATTCCAATGGCGCTCTGTGCCACTTCCCCTTCCTGTACAACAACCGCAACTACACCGACTGTACTTCCGAGGGACGGAGGGACAACATGAAGTGGTGCGGGACCACTGAGAACTACGATGCTGACCAGAAGTTTGGGTTCTGCCCCATGGCTGGTAAGGCTGAGAGCCATAAAGGGTTATGGAGCACCTGTATGTGCTTCTTTGAGCTGCCAAGTGAAGATCTCTCTGTTGGTCACATACTGATGACTTCTAATGGGCTGCATCTCAGCCCAAAGCCCTTTAAGGCATTTCTTGCGTTTTCCCCCCGCGTTTTCCCCCCGCGTTTTCCCCCCGCGACCGCCTCTAGCAGAGATTTAGGCAGTGCCAGGAGAAGGCAATTTTCATTACGCTGGTTGTAGGCATGCTCTATAGCTGGTGCAAACTGGTGTAGATCTGCTTGAGAAGCTAAATTTGAGTGTGTGCCTAAAATTTCCTTGTTAAGATGCAGAGACCACTACCTGGTATGGAGGAGCATTGCAAATGATCTCAGTCCCTAAGGTTTTGTAAATTCTGGCTTCATAAATATCCTCTTGCTTTCTTCTCATGCAGCTCATGAAGAAATCTGCACGACCAATGATGGTGTCATGTACCGTGTTGGGGACCAGTGGGATAAGCAGCATGACATGGGCCACATGATGAGATGTACTTGTGTAGGAAATGGCCGTGGAGAATGGACCTGCATTGCCTATTCACAGCTCAGAGGTACTGATTTTCATGTTGATATTACCACTTCAATCTAAGTGGGAGAAATTGATACTCTTTTCTGTTATTGTGGGCTTGAGCCCACACTCAAGAACTGCAGTTTACTCTGTGGGGTAAGAAGGGGATTAGAGGAGCTGTGAAGTTCTTGTCTTGTTTATGTGCTGGAAATGTATATTCCGGCCTTTACAGGCTCTCAAGCAGAAACAAACCTTGATTATCTCTATCATTATATCCCTCCCTCTTTTTGTCTACGTTTAGGAATTGGCACCACTGTGATTTTTACAGAGAGCTCAGTATAGGCACCTCCCTGCATCAAGAACAGACAAAACTCCAGACTAGTCTGAAGCTTGAAAGCTGTTCTGTTTTATTGTTCTGCAGTGAAATTTTCAATTCCTCTGTGCTGGATTAGCCTTTTGCTGGCTAATCTATATGAAAAGCTGGCAGGAAAGCGTGGAGATTACTCTTATTTATTTACTCATTTGTGTAAGTGATCCAAGTGGAGAAGTACTTAAGCAATACCAAAAAAAGAAGACTTAAAAGCACAGACATTTGATCATCCTACAGCTAGCTCACAGCATTGGCTTCATGTCTGGAAAAGGCAGGGGGGTTGCTGTCAAGAGGCCAAGAAAGGACTCTTTAACACCACTGCTGAAATGGGATATAATTTATAGGGAAAGGCTCACTCAAGGGTTTTGGAAGGGTTTTTTTAATGTGTTCCCTTCAGAACAGTGTGAAAGGCACTGCGCAAAGTTCTGGTCTGTGCAAGTCCTGTTTCCACTTACACAGCTGGTTCTCTGCAGTTCTATTCTGGAATTGAAGTGGCCTTTCTTGATGATGAGAGGTTAGAGGTACTTTGCTTTTTCAAAAGGCAGAGGTTATCTGAGTAGAGCTGTTCAAACACAGCAGCCAGACCTTGGTGCCTGCAGGAGAGTCTGAGTGCTCCTTGGTTTATCCTGATGCTGTGCCCATGGTGTGGGAAAATATCGTGGGGAATGAAATCATGGGAATCATGGGCTCACTTCCCCAGGGACAGCTGGTCCAGGATTGACTCTGGACCTGAACTTGGGTCTCTTGGGTCCTACTTAACAAAACAACTTGCTTCTGGGCTTGTTTTCATGTTTGTTTTGTCTTTCTGCTCCTTGCTGTGATTAGACTGGCTTTAGGAATTCTGGGCCAGATCCCAGATGGACATTGAACCTAATAGAGTGATACCATTGTACTAAAGCATGGGGTCTGGTTATGTGTTATGTCTGTGTTATGACAGATGAGTAGACTGGTAGGCACCAGCAGCATCTTGTGCGTGTAAAAGATATACCTCTGCCTTCAGATTACTACAGAGGATAGCAGAGATACCCAGCAGAATAACATTGTGAGGATGGCTGTCCTTATTCATTGTATCTTTATAAATTTGGAGCAGCCCTTTTCTCATTGTGTAGTTGCAGTGATTTGAGGCTGAGCAGTTTCAGCTGAGATGTTCCTCAGAGGAGATGGTTGGAGTCAGTGTGGTGGTTTAGATTTTTGTTCACACATGGAATCTGTCTGAAGAAACAGCAAGGCAGTTCTGGATTGTCCTGCAGACCTCTTTTCTGCAAGTGTTGCTTATTTGTACAGTGCTAATAGATGGACCTGGGAGCAGGGGTGTGTATGCAGCACTGTGAGAGTCAGATTAGAGGAGGGTTCCTTTCTGGCTTGGATGGAGCTGATCGTGGTCAGTCTGTGTCTGATCAAGCAGAGGGAATGATGTTCCAGGCAGAAGAGTTCTGTCTTAATGCTTAGACCTATTGCTGATAACCTCTACTCTGTCCCCCAGACCAGTGCATTGTGGATGGCATCACCTATGACGTGAACCAGACCTTCCACAAGCGTCACGATGAGGGGCACATGCTGAACTGCACCTGCTTTGGCCAGGGCCGGGGGAGATGGAAGTGTGATCCTGTTGGTGAGTGGCTGTTCCCACCTGCTGAACACCCTTTGTGGCTCTGTACAAACTGGCTGTGGTGTGGAGAAAGTGGTGTGTGAGTTTGGGCCCAGTCTTTGTCCCCTTTCTGTCCTGAATTGTACAAAAGCAAAAAGAGAAGCAGTACTGTGTTTGCTGGAGGGTAAGTGAAAGGGCACCTGTTAATTTAAGGACATATGCTTGGGTTATTACACCTGCCACAGAAGAGCCATGACTGTGGCAAGCATATGGTGTAAAATGTGGCAGGTTGTGGTAGCAGGGCAGTTAGCCCCAGGCTGTGATGATTTGGCTGGATTGTGGTACATGGGCTGTCAGCAGGACTCTCAGCCTGAACACTGATAAACATGCAGCTGGGCACTGATGCTAGGATCGGTTTTCTTGCCTCTTTCTATACTAAAATCTTGTGGAGTTTTCTCCCTGAACCGAGGAAGGAGCACCAGTGTGTATTAACTTACCTTGGACTGAATTGATTTTTTTTGGCTGTACTTTGTTCTAGCAAAGAGGGAAAGCTCAGGATGAGAACACATGTTAATAGTGCTCTGGAGGTTAGCTAAAACCGTCATGGTGCTCTGCAGGAATGAGATTTCATGTCTTCTGCCTCCCCCCCTTCCCTAGCAAACCTTGATTGGAAGATAAGACCTGGCTGTTTGGTTTGCAGTTACTAAGTACAAGAGAGCTTCAAACTATTGCCAAGAAAATGTATTAGAAATTATTAGTTGGGAAGCTCTGCTTTATCTACAGTAGTATCTGCACGTGTTTACTCAAGGAACACAGATTGTAAAGCTCCTGAAAATTACAGGTTTGAAGGAAGGTGTGGGGGGATGATTTCAGCTATCTGTGTAGGTACAATTAAAGTTTTAATTTTGTTGGCTCTCTCTAAACAGAGCTCTTATTTATCCAAGCAAACACAATGCTAGTTCTCACTGGAAATTTCCATTGAGCCAGGCATATATGCAGTTGTCAGAGCAGAAAGTGAGTGCTGTACTGTGCTGTATTTACACTAGTTAAGCTGACTTCAGGATCTGATCTGTCCCCCTTTGGTTTATACAATGGTAAATCTGGAAAGATTCTGCTGAAAATAAAAACATTCTGGGGACTATTAAAGCATAAATGAATTCTCCTGAAGGCAGGAGGAGTGTTTGCCTTTGATCTCCTTGAGTGCAGCATGGGAGATTAACTCAGTTGGCCAGCGCAGAACTGAGCTCCAGAGTGGATGAAATTCTTTCTAGAAGGATCACCCCACTGAAATGCATCACAACTGAATTAGCCCCGTAATATCCAACTTCAGACATGCAGTGCTGTATTAAGAACCTTGATTTGAGATTCAAGTTCTGTTGCCACTATGCCTTTATGTACCTGTATTTGCAAATAAACATTGGTGTTGCATTTCTCTGTGCAGAAGTCTTTTGGGACTTACTCTTCTGTGTAGATATTTCACTGTGGTTTCAGTAACAGGCAGTGGTGAACTGTCTCTCTTGTGCCTTCAGACCAGTGCCAGGACTCAGAAACCCGCACCTTCTACCAAATTGGAGACTCCTGGGAGAAGTATGTCCATGGGGTCAGATACCAGTGCTACTGCTATGGTCGCGGGATTGGAGAATGGCACTGCCAACCTCTGCAGACCTACCCAGGTAAGAACCCCAACAGAAAATGAACTCATCTGCTGAGTGAGACCTGAGGAAAGCCAACTTTCCATCCCTCACCTGTTCAGGTTTTTGTACCTAATGCCTTTTGGCTTCCTTTTAAAACAGAGCAGATTCTCCCTGTCCCTTGGCAGACACAAGCAGGTGTCAGGGGGTTATAAAGAGGGCCCCAAGCTGTTTGCAGCTATTCCTGAGGCCAGGCTTAGTTCAGAGAATGACCCTCAGTGCACACAAAAATTTGGGTTTACATTGCCTCTTGGTATTTAGTGATATCACATGTGTGATCTTCAGCTTATATTGCCTGAAACTCACACGTGTAGTTCTTCCTTTTCCACTCATTACAGAAACAAAATCCATCATGGAATGAAACGTTTTTCCTGATCAGTGCCCTGAAGAAATTAAATATTTGAACTCTTGTTTGTCCAGGCAATTCCAGGAACTCTTTATAGCAATGGGCAATGCCTGTTTGTTGGTTGTTCAGCTTCAGTTCCCCGAACAGAACATAAGGGGAACTCTCTACCTTCCTGTTTAAGGTTGCAGCTGCCACTGTCTTAATCTGAATAAGATGGAGTATTAAGGTTTGCTGAGCTTCATTTATTCCTGTTGAACTGCTTAAACAAACATCTCCCTGAGCTATGTGAAATATGCATGCCTCCAGCCTGGAGACCAGGCCTTTGGGCTGCTTTAGACGCAAGAGTGACTGAAAATGTGTAAATAAACCAAATCTAATGTTTCTGAATGTAGGTTTGGGGTTAGGTGAGCTTTGAAATTTTCTGCCTGTGGGCACAGGTTTGTTTTTCTAGAAATCCTGTTAAATGGGGAACAGGTATATATGTTACATGGTTGTCCAAATAAATTATTATTAGAAATGTTGGGAATGGGGTGAGGGTGCAGCTATTTAGTGGCTAAAACACTTTCCTGCAGATTCCAGGGATCTCTTTGCTGGGATTTTCTGAGAACTAACATCAGGACAGTGCTGCTGAGTGTTCAGTGAAATCTCCCCAGTGGGACTGGGAGGGACTAAAAGAGAGCCATGGGATCATAAAACCTGTCCTTCTCTGTTGGGGAGCATGTTGGAGGAAATAGGTCTGAGCCTGACCTAGCTGAATGCAATCAGTAGCCTTAAGCATTAGAGTGTTGCAGAACTTGTATTTTCATCAGTTCATGGGCTTGTTTTGTCTCAGGACTTCCACCAACCCTTCTGGTGGGGTTTAGAAGAAAAGCCTCATTATCTGTGGGGTCCTCCACAGAGTCACGAAAATTCAATGTTTCAAATGAACTGATTAAGAAATTCAGTAAAATAGTAGATTAGTGTCTCTTTTCAGGGTGTATTCGGTATCAGATCAGAAATTTTCCCTCATCATGCTGCATGGTTAGAACTAGATTTGGCAGATGGTTTTTATCAGCTTCCCTGCTGCCATTGCAGAAGATATTTATGATGAAAACAGTTATTTGCTGAGAAGTTCCCCCCATCTCTTTGAACAGCAAGGCTTTGCTTTGCAGACTTTTTCTGTACTAGACCTCTCCCATTTTCTGTTTCATTGATAGCTTACAGGACATGGACCCAAGCAGTGCATATTAACTCCCTCAGAGATTTTATTATCCTTCACTGGTTTTCTAGGTAGCAATGAAGCATTAAGACAATAAAACTGATTTCCCATGTATAGAAATACTGTGTGAGCCATGCAGCTTTCTTGATTTTTGATGACTCCACAACATCCCCATTATGTTGAAACTGGCAGTTCTTTTTTTTCAGGGTCAACTGGGCCTGTTCAGGTGATCATCACAGAGAGTACAAATCAGCCCAACTCCCATCCCATCCAGTGGAATGCTCCTGAACGATCTCACATCACCCAGTACATCTTGCGCTGGAGACCGGTGGGTGCCACATTTGTCATCATTTCTTCAAGAGTATTTTATTTGGCTTTTTCTGGTGTCTGAAAGAAGTGGCTGACACAATTTCAGCAAACTTGAGTTGCTTATTCAGTGTTTTTGTCCTCTTGAGGTCAAGAGCTACTCTTGAGCATCAAGGAGACCCAGTGCTGTATAAACACTTAATGTTTTCTTGCCCAAACTTCACTGGTTGCTGAGTTCATGAAGTGTTTTATTAAACAAAACACTACTACAGCAAGCAGACAAGTTTATATCCTTCCTTACCTTAGGAATGTAAATCCTTGTAGAAGCTTCATCCAAAGAAATGCTGTTTTAGTAACATGTGCATGTCCAGAGACTACTGGGATGCATTTTACTCTATTAATGAGGAGGTAAAAACGAGTAGGATATGAAGTCATAAACAACTTAGTGTAGGATTAAATAAACAGTCACTCCCATCTTCTCCAAAGTATAAACCAAAACTGGTTAACCACTGCTTGTTGGCTGATTCCTCTGTGAGAAGTGACTTGGTTTAACCAACGCAGATGAGCTGTGTTCCAGCTCCCCTGAGTACAGCTTCACAAAAGACCACTTAATGATTAGTACCTCAATGCTGCCTGTTATTAAGAGAACAATAAAGGCCCTGATCCAAAGCCAGTCAAGGCACTCAAGTCTTTTTACTGACTTCAGTATATCTTGGATGAAGGCCTGAATGAAATGGACTTTAAAGCACTGGAGTACAAACCTCAGAGGATGGAGCATTATTTTAAAGCTTCCCATAGAGTTCAAACACGGGGTAGAGGGGAAGAACTTCTCTGTATATTGTTTTCAGATGATGGCATAGACTGTTATTATGAACAGCCTTAAAATGTGTATTTTCCAGCCACTACTTCATGCCTTAGTGTGCTTTTGATGAAGGAATGAGTTGAATTTATAACAAATAATGCTCCTTTTAAAGAGTAAAGTTAATAGCTAGGTTGTAAAACCTAATAACTCAAGGCCATTGGTCCTCCTTCTTGGCATACTCTTCTCATCTCCTTCGACTTGGCTCTATCTGTGCATTAAAGCCATTCAAGTCATACCTGTGTTTGGATATTACAGTGAGTAGTAACCACACAGGAGGTTAGGTCACTAGATTCCCCTGCTTGCAGCCTAGGGAGTCTCTCACTATCTGAGTGTCCTTTTTCTTGCAGAAAAACTCAGGAAGGCAGTGGAAGGAAGCCACCATCCCTGGCCACCGGAACTCCTACACCATCTCAGGCCTGAAGCCTGGTGTGATCTATGAGGGACAGCTCATCAGTGTCCAGCAGTATGGCCACAAAGAAGTCACCCGCTTCGATTTTACCACAACCAGCACCACAGCAGTGACAAGTGAGTTGGGCAGGGGCACATCCAGGAAAACATCATCTCCTTCACCCACGTCCTTGCTTTGTGCATCCCAGTTAACACAAAAGCAGAGATGCTAAATGCAGCCTTTTCCCTTTTTTGTAGGCAACACTGTTTCAGGAGAGACAACTCTTCTTCCTCCTGTGGTTGCTACTTCAGAATCTGTCACTGAAATCACATCCAACAGCTTTGTTGTCTCCTGGGTTTCTGCTTCTGACACCGTGTCTGGATTCCGTGTTGAGTACGAGCTGAGTGAGGAGGGTGATGAACCACAGTATCTTGGTGAGACAACACTGCAGTGTGCCAGGCCAAAACATTGCTCACAGTCAGTAGAGCTGGTGTGAACAGTGAGCATCTCCCTGTCTTTCAGTAGCATTCAATTAGGATATGACAGTGGCAGGACCAGCTCAGATTAAAACCTCACTTAGTTTTTAATTGTCTTTTCTCCATTAAAAGCTGTAGGAGAACAAGGCAAGTAAGTAGCAATATCCCTTCAGAATACTGTCCCAGAATTCTGCACAGGAAAACTGCCTGAGCCAGCAGTGGTGGATGAGTAATAACTCTGGGTAGATATAATTATTCTTTTAATCTCCATGAATTTTTTCCATTTTTTTTTCCTTTTACCATCATGTAAAGTTACTGGCTTCCACAGCATCCTGGAGTGAGCAGCAGTGCAGATGAGAAGAAAAGCAATTCTGTTTTTTTGAACCTGCCTCCTGGCTAATTTCCTGTGGCATACCTTTGTTCTTCTATCAGAATGGACAGAGAGAAATCTTTCCCAAATGCCCTCTCTTGGCTGCTTGTTATCTCATGGATATCTCATGTTCCAGTCTGCCCTGTCAGTTGTTTTGTTTGGATCAGATCTTCCTCATCTTTGATAATATGACAATGTAGCTGAGCTGGGAAGCTGGTTAAAGGCACTGGACTAAGACACAGGAATTGAAACTGTTTTTCCAACATTTACTGTAGAGCCCATGGCACCACCACATGTAATTTCATTTTAACTTCTTTTTCCTGATTTCTTGTTTTAACAATGGTAATAGCAGTATCTCACCTCAAATATTTGAGGTTATAATAGTTATTGGGACATGAGTGTGGTAGAAGAATATGACAAAAAGAACAGCAATCTCCTGACCTAATAATTCTCCCTGGACTGTTGCTCCCCTGACCTCACAGTCTTGGCCACTGAGCAGAAGTGGCTCTTGTGGGGACTGACAGCACTGTCACCCACCTTCCTTTCTGCCCAGACAGCTGAGCTGTGCTGTGAAGCAGCTCCTGAGCTCATCTGTCCACAGACAGAGGTTTACATGCAGATTGAAAGGCAATTCCCAGTTTCCCCTAAGATGCTTGACTTCAGTCTGGCCAGCAAGGAGCTGCTTCTTGGGGAATTTTCTGCATCTGGCACGTAGGTGGACATCTGGGAGAAGGGAGAGAAGTTCACCAGCCCTTTATAATGTCATTCTTCTTCACTCATGAGTCAGTGTTTCCACATAACCTACTCATGTGAAAGTTCTTCCATATATTTCTGTACTGAAAGTTCAACAGTCAGGTTATGAAGTGAGTATTCAGCTGAGATGGCTACAGTGTGCAGGGGGCTGCTGCCCAAGCTGCCCTGCAATATCCCACATCAAACTTTGCTGCCCTTGGTTGCCGGTCCCAGCTCTCCACATAACTCTTCTGAGGTGAACCCAAGACAGTGCAGAGAAACTGTTGTTTTATTGCAGGAAGACTGTGCTTCAGCCTAGATTAGAATAGACTTCTCAGTTATTTAATTTGGAGAGAAAGCAAGAAGATGGAATTGCTAAAACAAATTCTTCTCTTCTGCCTTCCTCAGATCTTCCAAGCACAGCCACTTCTGTCAACATCCCTGATTTGCTTCCTGGTCGTAAGTATATTGTTAATGTCTATCAGATCTCTGAAGAAGGAGAGCAGAACCTGATCCTGTCTACTTCACAGACTACAGGTATGTATGGGTGGCTGTTGCTGTACTTTCAAAGCTATTGTTTCTGTTTGCTCAAACATTTTTTGTTACAACTTATCCTCACACTTGCTGTTCTCCTCTGTTTATTCTCTTAAACAGCTCCTGATGCCCCACCCGACCACACAGTGGAAAGTGTGGATGACACATCCATTGTCATCCGCTGGAGCAGACCACAGGCTCCAATCACAGGTTTGTCCAACTGGAGTGCACTTACTCTGCATTATTGGTAGAATCTGAAATGTAGGTGAAAAACAAAATGAAATATAACTCTGGGACAAAGGTAGTGCAAAATTCTGTCTGGTCGGAGAGAGCAGCTGGAAAGCATGTGGCCAGTTTAGCATTTCCTTGGCTGCAGTGACTGAACCAAGCAAGGCAGAAGGCTGGGTGCAAAACAATTCCTTCTGGATTTGTGGTAAATAAAAACAAGCCCCAAGACCTTATATTTGTATCTGTCATCCAGACCATCCCATAGTGAGCATGAGAACAGTGCAGGCCTAAATCCACATGTCAGACCTCAGAGATATTCTAACCCAGGTCAGATTATGCTTTGGAAGGTGGTGTGAGTGTGTGGTCTGCAGATGGGACGTGAGCACAGGCAGGCCACGGGTCCTGCTGAAGTTCAGGACTGTTTTTATCAAAGCTCAGTAGAGAGATGAGTTCAGCCCTCATTTCTAGCATTCTTTGTGCTTACTGTTTGTGCTGAGGATGATGTATTTCTCTTGCTTCAGGCTACAGGATTGTCTACGTCCCCTCTGTGGAAGGCAGCAGCACAGAGCTCAACCTGCCTGACACTGCCACCTCTGTGACACTGAGTGACCTGATGCCAGGGGTTCAGTACAACATCAGCATCTATGCTGTGGAAGAAAACCAGGAGAGCACTCCTGTCTTCATCCAGCAGGAAACCACTGGGGTCCCACGCACAGGTAATGCTCATCTTCTCGGTTTCAATCACTGAGATGTCTGCTGCTAGCTCAGTGAGTGCTTCAATGAACTCAGTTATGGTTTTGTGAGTTTGAGTTTTAAGTTTCACTGGTATTGAAGTTGTATTGTAAAATCATACTCATTGACACAGTCAAGGCAGCCCTCTGCATTAAGAGGATTGTAATTCCTAGGGATTGGACTGTCTGCAGAAGAGAGATCAATTTCCCAAGTTATCTTAGGGGGATTCTGCTAAGAAATCCTCTGAAGGGCCTGGTGCATCATTTTGCCCCAGCACTTGGCTTGCAGATCTTCAGGGTTATGTACTCAGACACTGCAACACATGTTCAAATTGTTCACCTGACTTCTTCCTCTCCCTTCTAGTCCTGCCCATTATTTTCCTTTGCAGTCAGTGGGGATGGGAAATTGCTCAGCATTGACTGATGTGCCCAAACGACACCGTAGGATCTAAACTTGAGGCACTCAGTATTTAAAAAACTTCTGGTTTCAGGGTTCTTTAAGTATCCAGTTGGACTGAATAACCAAACCAAAAGAAGGGATAGTGAAAGAATTGGGATTTGATGTGGTAAGCAGCGGAATTTCATGGTCCTGCAAGTTGCAAGCACGTGTTTGCAAATGGGAATTTGCCAGGAATGAATTCAGCTCCGTGATTTTATGGTTTGGCGTCTGCATCTTCCAAAAATGTGCACTGGTTAACCTTGGGGCAGTATCAGTCCTAGTCTCAAGAAACTTAATTTAAACACAGGAATTCAAGGGTGCAGTATTGTGGCCCGGCACTGAGGGAACTACATTTTGTATTTGACTATAGTAAGGCCAGATCAGCCCCTGTACTTGTTTAATTATAAAAGGTGGATTTCAAGTTAATCATAGACATTCAGAACATGCTGTGGGTTTTGAAAACCCTCTCTTTTAATTTTAGAAAGAGGTTACTGTTTCCAACCCCCGGAGTACATTTTTTTCCCCTCAGGCTTTGGTTCTGAATATACTTAAAGTTCTGTAGCATATTACATCTGGTCTTTCAGTTCTCTTTCTGTCACAGCAAGATACCTTCTGAAGACCTAGTGTACTTTAAAGTAGATAGTGATGTTTGGAATTGTAGTCTGGTTGAATATTGTCTGGGAATGTGTGTAGGCATGTTTACAGTGAGGTTACCCTGACTTTTCAGTTTGGCAAATATTCTTGGGCTAGCCATTGTTCAAGCAAATTTTACTTTTTTTTTTTCTTCCATGGAAGCCTATAACTTTTTCTATTGAGGACTCTCTCTGACAGCTGTTATCCCCTGTGCTTTCAGATGAAGTGCCTTCCCCCAGAGATCTGCAGTTTGTGGAGGTTTCTGACATCAAGATCACCATCATGTGGACCCCACCCCAGAGCCAAGTGTCCGGCTACCGGGTGGAGGTGATCCCTGTCAACCGCCCTGGCCAGCACGGCCAGAGACTGCCCATCACCAGGAGCTCTTTTGCTGAAGTCATTGACCTGATCCCAGGAACAACTTATCTCTTCAAGATCTTTGCTGTTAACCAGGGCAGGGAGAGCAAACCTTTGACTGGAGAGCAAACCACCAGTAAGTGTCTTTCCTCCGTGCTTTTTTCAGCCTTTAAGTGTGTATTTTTTGTTGCTTGGAGAAATATATAAACAGAGCACTTGAAGTGCAACAGTTCTAGCCCAGGAGGTATCCCATCAGTAGGATGACAGGGCTGGGAATTCATTCATTCTAACAATGATCTCTTCAGCAGATTTATCCTCCTCCAGGGCTTTCCAATGGGAGTTTAAGTCTCATGGTGCTTTAAAACAATTTTGTATGGCTGGAATTCAACTTTTTTATTACTGACTGAGAATTGATGGACCCTGCAGTTGTTTTACAGCACAGATCACAGCCTGTGATTTTTATTTTTTTTTTTTTTTGCTGGTACCTTAGGGCAGATTTCAGTATGACTTAGAAGCCTTGCAGAGATTCCTCTGAAAATCTCCCATCTCCCTTCTGACAGCACCATACCTATGTGGCTCTCCTGGCAGCAGTAGCAATTGTGCCTGCACTTGCAAGGAAGGATCATGCAGGATCCCTCAGAATCTGATTGCTAATGATCTAGTGGCAGTGCTGCACCTCACCAGTGTGATGGAAAATGCACTTTGTCAGGCATTATTTCTTGCTTTGCAGCAGTGCAGAGAAGGAGCAGTGGCTGGGCATGATGTAGGTTTTCAGATGGAAGAGGAGGAGCTTTTTCTGGGTTTGGGTGGTTATCTCCATTTTTGATGCAAGAGGAGCAGATCAGACAGAGCATGGGACATAGTTTGTTGATCAGATCCTGTTTATTGGGCAATAGAAAGGTGAGTGGGTGTTTGTGGTGTTCTATGGCTGGGTCACTTCATTCAGAGGGACAAAATTCAGCTATGTGAATCTGCTGCTCTTCTGATACTTTTCAGCAAATAACAGCAACTTCTGAGAAGCCAGCCTGGCTCTTAGTAATATGAGATGGAGGGCAAGGAAATGGGATAATCTGTGAGTATAGCCATGCTGTTTGAGAAATATCCTTACTTCCATCCATAAAGTCATGAGCAATGAATGGTGCCTGTCCCTTGACTGTGCAGGGAGAATGGGATCCTTATGTCCATCCTTTGCCATAGGTGTCTAATTTGAGCACAGCACAGATGGTGTGAGCACCCTCCCTCCTCTTTCAAGTGAGGCTTTCAAAAGCGAGGATGCGACTTAGGAATCTGAACTCTCTTGGACGCTTTTAGAACAAGAAGGGCTCAGTTCCCAGCTAGATCTGTAATTTTTTGTGGTTGTTTTGAGGAGCCTGAGCTAGGTGTAGGGTTCCTCTGAAACTCCACACAGAGGTGTACATTGGAGTATAGACATTTAATTCAGACAGCACAGTGCCAGTCACAAATGTCTGGAATCGTTTTCCATAGGCTGTGATCATCTTCTTAACTGCTTTGCCTAAACCACATTGCAGAAACTATTCACATAAATTGCATCCTGTAATCGAAAGTCCTGGGAAACAGAAATCATTCAGGGTTCCCAAGGAAAACCCTGCAGCAAAAGTCTCTTCCCACGGTGTAAATGTGATTCTCTTTTTGGCCTTCCGTTAAAGAGCAGTCTACAAATAAACTCCGAGTGTGTGTGTGTATGGCTTTTTAATCTTCTTCTCTGTCTTCTGTTATGGGGAGAGGAAGTGTTAAAAGCCTAATAGAGCTGGCAAATTAAACTGGGCAGAAAGGAACTGACTTTAGGCTACACATTTTAGGAAGATGCAATCTTTTTCAGATGAGACTTAGCCCAGATCTAAGTACCAGCAAGTGATAAACTTGACTTCCAGCCTGATGGGCTTAAGCAGGGTCACACTCATCCTTTTTTTTCTTTTTAAATTTTCCCCAGTTTTTTCCAGTGGTGGAAGAAGGAAGACCTCACTTCCTTTTTCCTCTCCCCTCAAAAATGTAGAAAACAACTGGGGAGAAAACAAAAAGGACAAAAGCGTTTTCCTGCTGAATCACTGGGAGGGTGATGAAAACATTAATTTTTTTCACCAAAATATTATTTCTCCCGGAGGAGAAAAAAGCATTTGTCAGCAAAAAAGAGCACTGATGAAACTTCACTGCTCTTCACTTCAACGTATGGTTAGAACCTAGAAAAGGTGGGGAGCCTTGTGAACACTGAGCTCCTTGCTGCAGCCAGTGCTACCCTGCCTGCTGTGGGGGCAAATTCCCCTCCAGAGCCTCACCTTGCCTCAGCCAAAGGCAGTGGCATCTCCACCAGTCACTGTGGCTCCAGTGAAGGAGCTGTGCTGCCTCAGCCTCTTGTTTATGTAGTTATCTGGGTTATCAGCTTCAGCAGCTTCCCAGGGGCACTGATAAAAAGGGGAGCATGCCTGGTAAGAGCTGTTCCCTGAGTCCCAGGGGAGAGATGAGCATGCTTGGAATTGTTGCATAGTCGGTTCCATGGTGTGAATATTTTTCAGTAGATCTAGGAACTGGTTTTCTGCAGAAAGTTGCTGACTATTACTTATTTTGACATTCAAATGACAAAGTGAGGGTGGTTTATTTTGGGAAGGGATTTTGAGAGGACTGGGCAAGGATTTAAAAGAATAAATCTTTTTCATGGAAAAGGTCTAAAATTAGGTTTCCGTGCTTACACTGACAAGTCTAAACTGAGCTGGTTTTTAAAAAATGCTCAGTGCTCATGAGAAACTGTTGAAATTCCTGAGTGTGTTGGGGTCATCTGTCTTGTTTCAACCTTTAGGCTGCCTTCCTCATGGGATGCAGAGATGGCAGCGACCCAAATCAGTGCAGCCCAGAGCGCTCAGGTCTGCCTGTCTCGGTGTATTAATGAATGGCACTGAGGCATGGATGTAGAAGTGAAATAACTTTCCAGGTGTCTCAGGGTCTGTCTAGGTTTGAAAGACAGGTGTCTGCTAAGAAAGGCAGGAGCCTCTTTTTGAAATGGAAAATGTAAATCCCCTCCTTCCAAATTATTATAATTTTGAAATTAAGGGGCTCTCGGGCAAAGATATGGGAATAGGAATAACAGTTCTTTACTAGGGAAATTAAAATAGAAATACAGTATTACAGAAAACAAACCTAAAACACTGACAGAGTCAGAACACAGCCTGACACCCCATCAGTCAAGCTGTTGGTAGCAGTTCAGTTAAATGGTGGCTGCATCCTCCTGCAGTGACACCTGTGGTTCTGTTGAAGCAATGATCCTGTAGAAGGGTGCAGTTTTCCTCCAAAGGTCCAGTGATGATGTGGAAAGGTCTGATTTTCCTCTGGAATCCAGTGGAAAATGTCTGCCTTGGTGTTCCAAATCTCAGATTTTATCTGGGTAGGAAATGCTTGGCTCCTCCCCCTGGGTGGGGCATCTCCCAGTGGAATGATGTAATTTTATCAGTCATGCACTGTGACCCAATGGCCCATTAACAGGAGATATCTCCCTGGAGGAAGGATGGGTTGTGGAAAAGATAAAGAACATTGCCCCACCTGATTTTAACAGATGGCCCATTAGCAGAGAATATCTCCCATGGAGATAAGGATCACTGCCCCACCTGGTTTCAACAGATGGTGATAGAATAGATACTTTTGGTTACATCCTGTATTGCAACTTAAGTTGTGGTGCCACCTCCTCTCTTCCCTGCTGTTGCCCCCACACAATACATCAGACATACAGGCCCACTCATGGTTTGGGAGTGGGGGTGAAGTGGAGGTTCAGCTGGGAAGCTGATGGATGTTGTGCTTTGCCTCCCCAGAGCTCGATGCCCCCACCAACCTGCGGTTCCTCAACACCACGGAGCACTCGGTGCTGGTGCTGTGGACGCGGCCCCGTGCTGTCATCACGGGGTACAAGCTGACAGCAGGGCCCACCAGAGGAGGGCAGCCCCGCACCTACAACGTGGGACCTTCTGCCACCAAGTACCTGCTGAGGAACCTGCAGCCTGGCACGGAGTACACCGTGTACCTGGTGGCGGTTAAAGGCGACCAGCAGAGCAGCAGAGAGACCGGCGTTTTCACCACTTGTGAGTGAGACACACACAGCACATACTCCTCTTCCTTTATACCCTGGCCCTTCTTCAGAACTTGTGCTGAAAGTGCCTATTGTGAGTTGATTTTACGGAGCAGCCTTTTGAAGTAACGTTCCAACAGCTTGGGAAATGCTCGTTGTTGTTCTTTCTGAACCTCGTTGGCAGGAAAAAGTTATTTGCATCAAAAAGCTGTTAGTAAAATACATCTCAGCTTTCCTGATGATTAAAAACAAGAGGGAGAACTTCTACTGGTACCTCACTTTCTGCTTAACTGGATGTCAGAGAAATTTAATTTTATTTGATATTCCTAATTGCTTGGTTTCGGCATGACAAATTAAGGAAAGCATACAACTCCCTTAAAATGGGCAAGGAATAATTAGTCTGGTACTTATATAAAGCTGAAAGCAGTCATTTCTCAAGCCCAGATATACCATTCAAGGCAGCTCAACTGCAGTTACCCAAACTGACACAAACACTGTATTCTATCTTTTATTCTATTTTATTTGCATTTCAGTCAACGATATTTGTGATGCTGGTTTGGAGGAAATGCTAAGCAAATTTTGGAAGCAAAGGGAGTTCTATAACAACCCCCATAACTTCTGAAAAGAACAAATAAATTCAGTGTTTAAATAATGATGATGCTGTCATATAAACTAGAAAAACTCAAAGCCACCGAAGCCCAGAACCACATCCTCTTTACAAAAGAGAATGTGGTTTCTTTTAGAACAATGTGAAACTAAAATAAGGGCTCAAGCTTTTAATCAGGGTAACATTGTTGACATTGGCAAGGTGCTTTTTGCTGACAGTCTTGTCTATAAATACTCCTCGATTAGAATATGATTTGATATCTTAGCCTTAATATTGCCTTCAAATTCTGGCTTGTCTGAATGAAACCAGTTTGAGACTATAGATTTGATGAACCAAGCCTCTTCATTAATAACATTACTAACAAGGCCATTGCAGATTAAACTCAGTGTTGCTATTTAGGCTGATTCTGGCATGCGCAGAGGCTTTGGCTTCTGTGTGATGCTTCTGACAGATATCAGTGAGACCACAGATGCCTCAGACTGATGTTGGCTCCTTTCTGCTGACTTCACAAGATGTTGGTGAGGGATAAGATGGGCCTTGCTGGGACAGCTGGGTGACAGATAGGGGTGTGGTGTTCTGCTGATTGGAAAGCATACGGTGGGTGAATCAAAAAAACAGCTGAGTTTTGAGGAAATCATGCCAAAAATCAGGATTGCCCAAGTTCTTGGGGCTGGATGCAGAGAGGGTCATGCATCCAGTTGAGTGTTTTTGTTTTCCTCAGGAACAGAAGCCCACTTGCATACTGTGTCTGTCAAGCCCAGCAGCAGACAAATCATCTGTCAGATCCTTCCCAAATCACTGGATTTTCAGAAGTGATCTAGTTCAGCACTCATTTCATGCCTCTGACTATTTGTGCTGTATTAGGTCAGGTTTTCAAACTGGAGCCATCACAGCAGGTAGACTTCAACTCTGGTCAATTCACTCCACAGATCAGCCTGCTGGCTCTGTTCCTCCTTTTAACACAGAAGTGACTGAGACCTCTATTGTCATCACCTGGATACCTGCCCCAAGGATTGGTTTCAAGGTAGGAGAAACCAATCCCATGTTGGTTTTCGCTCTTGCTTCAATGTGGAGGGGAGGGCAGATTAAAGCCATTTCCTATGGACTGTGGTGAAAATGGCAGCACAAAGGGGAGAGGTGCAAAGGGCCTGTTGCTTACAGGGAGCAGGTTTAGGTGACAGAGGTCAATGCAGTCATGGGGCTTCAGGTCAAGTGGGACATCTAGACCAAAGTTACAGGACTAACAGCTGGAGTTCAGCACAAGGACCTGTAGTGCTGCTGTTGGGTGATCAGTCAGGGTGCTGAGAGGCTGTGACTGAAAAGCAAACCTTGCTTCTCTGCAGCTGGGAGTGCGCCCAAGCCAGGGCGGAGAGGCTCCTCGGGAGGTGATCTCGGACTCCGGCAGCATCGTGATCTCCGGGCTCACCCCTGGTGTGGAGTACACCTACAGCCTCACAGTGCTCATGGATGGCCAGGAGAGAGACACCCCCATCGTCAGGAGAGTCACTACACGTATGGCACTTGCTTTTCCACCATTATTCCTTCTCCCACTCCCCACTGCCTTCCGGGAGGCAGCTCTGCTCTTTCCTCCCTGTCGCGGTCTGGGTTTTCTTTTTGACGCATAGGTGCGTTAGTAGCACTGCCTATGCAATGCAGTTTTGGGGAGTGTTTTGGCTAATTCCAAAGGTTGGGAATATCATGGGGAGAGGGGTGCTGGGGCAGCCAGCATGATTCTCAGTGTCATCATGATTCTCAGTGACCCATTTGTCTGAACACTTGTAGCACTGGCTCCACCAACCAGCCTGCGCCTGAAGTCCAATCCTGACACTGGCATCCTTATAGTCTCTTGGGAGAGGAGCACATCTCCAGGTAACCATGTGAACTCACTCTGTGCTCAAACCTCTTGTAGCAGAATCCTAACACTTCTGTGGTGCCTTGCAGTTTGGTGGGAAATTGGTTGTTGATTATTTTAAAGAAAAATGTACATGTTTCTAGATGTATCTAAGGATATAATTCACGATTAACTACAACTTGCCGTAGGACTCTTAATGATTTACATTCTGTGTAAAATGCTATTTTGGAGCATGAATGTGTTAGAATATTTCAGATATTTTAAGGATTTGAAGGGTTTCTTCAGGTATCACTAGTGGTTGAAAAATAGTCTGAGGAAAGGAAAGCAGAATGGACCACAAGGGTTTCTGGAAGTGACAGATGACTTTTTTACTATGAAAGCATGGAAGTTCTGACAATGTTCAGTATGATCTCTTCTCCCACAATAGCTGATGGGAGCTGCGCAATCACCTCCCATAAAAGGTGGATTGAAAGTTTTTGAAAACCTCTGTTGGTAGCTGAATCTTTTCCTGGTGGAGTCCTGAGAGAAGTTCCTCTCAAAACTCTTGAGATTTTCAGTTTGGTGAGGTCTCAAAGGGAGCAGAAATGCCATGAGCGTGGCATAACTAGCTCCCAGGAAACTAATTTCAAGGTGCTTGGCAAAGAAAGCTCTTTCCTGCTGGGCTCAGGGTGGAAAAATCCCTGGTAAAATGTCATGTGTTTGCTTCAGCTGTTGCATGGAGGACTGATGTAAGTGGATGCAGCAGGAGACTCCTGACTCTGTCCTCTGTATTTCAGGCATCAGCGGGTACCGTGTGACCACTGCTCCCACTGATGGGCAGCAGGGCTCTACCCTGGAGGAGGTGGTGGGTGCAGATCAGACCACCTGCACCTTTGAGAACCTCAACCCTGGCGTGGAGTACAACGTCAGCGTCTACTCTGTCAAGGACGACCAGGAGAGCGCCCCCATCTCAGAAACCATCACACCAGGTAACGAATGGATGAGCAGCAATTTCAGCTGCCCGAGCTCCAATGGGTGAGCCCAAGAGCTCTGCATTGCAGAAATTGTATTAGTTTGATGGTAGGGGACTTAGAAGTCACACTTAGTCTCATGAAGCTGAATAGCCATGTTCCAACATGTGACAGAACTTCTTACATACATGTACTTCTCTGCATGGGCAGTTGTGTGTCACAGGCTGGTGTTCTGCACGTGGATCTGCTGTATCAGTACACTGAGCTGGGCAGCAGCAGAGATTTGACTTAGCCCTGAAGTGCCCAGCATCTGGAGCACAGCTGGTGGGAGCAGGAAGTAGGTGAACAGAGGTATGAGTGGGAAGTGATCACAGGAGAAATTCTGGCAGCAGCAGTGGCAGAAGATGACTTGAGCGCGATGGAGAGGAAAGCCAAGATGGAAAGATCAACCACTGTGACACTGGAGACACAGTGGTGTGTGTCACCTCACATGACATCTGTGGGGACTGCAGAAACTGCCTTTATAGCCACAGTAGCAAAATTAGTATGCATTTCCCCAAATGGTTGCATTTAATTTTCCTTTGTGAGGGCTTCGTTTGTTTTTGTTTCTGCTCTGAGATGATGCCAGCTACTATGTTTGCTTGCTCTTGTAACACTGCTTTAAAATTTCTGTGCTTCACTGAAGTGCTGTGTGCTCCCTGGGGTGAACTAATACTGTGATGCTGCATAGTTATTCAGTAATAGCTTTAGCCCTTCACCATCTCCTGGTGGGGGAAAGCTAAGAATGTATGTGTCTGGCTTTTACAGCTCTTTAAAGGTGATATGGTACATGCATTCCATGTGGATAAACAATTATTTTACAGAAAACTGGCTCTCTTTTTTTGCACCTGTTCTGTAAAATAAATGTTTTCCAAGAGGGGCATCAAAATAGAACATAACCATGATTATTAAAGCAATATTTCTGTCCCGTAATTACTTTTCAAACTAACTTGTAATGAACAGAATGGATACAGAGTCCTGCATCTTTGACTTACTGATGTCTGATCCTGAGTGAGGAAGAACATCCATTGGTTCCCACTGATTTCAGGATCACCCTGATAAAGTTGCACAGCCAAATCTTGTGGCTTAAATCAATACCAGTTTATTGACTTGAGCAACTGAAGGTTTGGCCATTGTCAATTAAAGATGCATCTAAAATTCCCCATTCCCTGCCCAATTTTGCTGGCCCTAATATGCAGGAAATGAGCACCTTTGCTAATGGAATAATATCAATAGGGAAAACAGTCACAGCTGTGCTTATTTTCTCTACAGAAATTTAGGCAGCATCTAAAAGGTCATTACAGAGCATTCTTGTTCAGTGGCTAAAACTTGAGATTTGGAACAATTTTAGCCATATATGTCAGGCTCTTGGCCACATCATGTGCTGGGCAAAATATCTGAATTT
Organism: Rhabdornis inornatus; assembly: GCA_013397075.1. Classification (NCBI taxonomy): domain Eukaryota; kingdom Metazoa; phylum Chordata; class Aves; order Passeriformes; family Rhabdornithidae; genus Rhabdornis; species Rhabdornis inornatus. The sequence goes on from VWZS01007489.1 coordinate 173,953, forward strand.
GGGGATGTTCAGGATTAATACCATCTAAAGGTAATTTTTAACCATTTACCCTGTTTCCAAGGAAGTGTTCTATTACTTACTGTTCCATATCATTTATTTTTAGCACATATATTGCAGCAGTTAGTTGGTAAGTAGAACTTGAGGAATTCTGGGCCAGATCCTCAAGCCATTGAAGGGATTTGAAGCTTTTTTCCAAGTGCAGTGTAAATAGTTCAGACAGTGGACGATCTACCCTAGAACTTTGTGAAGGTTCTCACCAGATGAGGGTCCAATTTAGCCCCTTCAAATGAGCTGATATTTTTGTGATCCCGGTGATAAAAGTTAGATTCACCATTTGAACAAAACCATGATTTTAGAGGGTCAATCAACTATTATTTCAGAGTTGTTGTTTTATTTATACTTTAGTAAATTTTGCTCTCTTGTAGTTTACCTGTAAAAAAAACCACAGGGCTATATTTTTTCTGCTTCTATTTTTATCAGAAAATGAAGGGTCTGAGTGGCTTTATCATTGCTCAAAGTAAATTTGCTGCAAGTTAAGTGCCTCTTGTAGGGCTCTCTGAAAATTATATGTCTGAAGAGGATTGGGGTTTCAGCGTCTGAGGGGATTGGGGTTTCAGCTTTTGTCTGCCCAGGGAAGCAGCTGGACACTGCATTGAAGGGTAAATATAAGAAAACAAACTGAAAACAGCAAAAGCAAAAACACAACAAGAAAAAACCACCCACCAAAATCCTTCCTTTTCTCCTGAACCCCAAGAGAAATTGTGCATATCACCGCAATTGCTTCCAAAGTTCTGTCGATGTTAATAGTGATGAACACTGCTTTTTTCTCCCTTGTCTTTCTTTTGCCCCCGTGTGTCTCTGCCTCTCCCATTTGCTCTTTAACTCATTAGAGGTGCCCCAGCTCACTGACCTAAGCTTTGTTGACATAACTGACTCGAGCATCGGCCTGAGGTGGACCCCGTTAAATGCCTCCACCATTATTGGGTACCGCATCACAGTAGTTGCAGCAGGAGAAAGTGTCCCTATTTTTGAAGATTTTGTGGACTCCTCAGTAGGATACTACACAGTGACAGGCTTGGAGCCGGGCATTGATTACGACATCAGTGTAATCACACTCATTAATGGCGGAGAGAGCGCCCCTACCACTCTGACACAGCAAACGGGTGAATTTTGAAAACTTCTGTGTTTTGTGACGTGGGTGGTGTCACTGGCTGTCACTGGCTGTCCAGGTGCTGGGGCTTTGTCCAAAGAGGAATTGAGCTGCTCGCTGTGGGGAAGCCTGACAGACCCAGCTCTCTCCTTTCCCCAGGTGGCAGCTAGGGATGGATGTGGGGCTGCTGGTTTTTGAATTGGAGGCATTTTAATACTCTGACTGCAGACTTGCCAGGCTCATTCACCTTCTGTTATTCAGATTTCCAGGATCCAGTTGGAACCAAGAGCCTGAAACATGAGCTGTGTGTTTGCCAGACTTTAAAACTGTGATTCCCCAAACTAGGAGTGCTAAAGGGCAGAGCAGATCAGCAGACACCCTCCAGCCTTGACAGCTGTTTGAGCTTCCAGCAGCCCGTTTCCATGGTGGCCCCACTCTTTCCACAATGCCCCAAAGGAGGCAGATGGACACCACTCCCTGAGTACATGCCAGTGACAGCCATGCCACACTGTCAAGGGTCTCTATAGTGCATGAGCTGAAGGCAAGCTGGAAACTGGTTCTTGCATGAAATCCTGTTGTGTTTGAAAGTCCTGATGCTGTAAATCCTTCAACATGAGTAGAAGTAGAGTCATAGGAAATTAGTGATATACCCTCTCGTCTCCTGTGTGTGCATGTATGGATTCTAGATGAGATTACTTTTCCATCTGTAAGCTGCTGTATGGCAACTTTAAACCTCTCTTGGCACCACATCTGTAATACAAAATCCATCTGCGAGAAGCACATTACTGAAACTTGCTACCTTGTTTTTAAATTAGCCCCACGGGGTACATTTAACATATCAGGAATTGCTAAGAGGTTGAAGCAGCCTGACAGCAGTGCAGACACATTTTTCTCTTAACCATAGTAGAACCAAATGTAGTTTAGAAGTCTGTTTGCATGAGTCTGATGCCGTAGTCTGTTGTGCATGAGATACTTTCTCTGGTGATTGATTCCCTGAGCAGACATCTTGATGGATGTGAATCTGAGAACTGAGGTGGGTTTGTTCTTTGCTGTGTAGCTGTGCCTCCTCCCACTGACCTGCGCTTCACTAATGTGGGGCCTGACACCATGAGGGTGACTTGGACTGCCCCGACTTCCATCGTGCTGAGCGGTTTCCTGGTGCGCTACTCCCCTGCCAAGAAGGAGGAAGATGTTGCAGAGGTGACAGTCTCACCCTCAGACAACATGGTCATCTTAACAAGTAAGTGGGTTACCTGCATAAGTCAAACATAAGAAGCCCTTCATCATAAACTCATAATATTACTAAGAGAAAAGACCTCCAAGGTCATAAAGTTGAACCATCAAGCCAGCACCACCGTGCTCACCACCAAGTGCCAATCCACACATCCCCCTGAACACTTCTAGAGATGGTGACTCCACACCTAACCAACCTTTCAGTGAAGAAATTTTTCCTGATATCCAACCTAGACCTCCCCTAGTGCAGCTTGAGGTCTTTTCTTGTCCCATCGCTTGTTACCTGGGAGAAGAGACTGACCCCCACCTTGCTACAGCCTCCTTTCAAGTAGTTGTAGAGAGTGAGAAGGTCCATATGACACAAGATAAGGCAAAAAAAAGTTGTAGCTGTCCAAATTCTCAGCTGATCTAAAGTGATGTTGCAAGTAGCCTCATACAAACTCATACCCAATGGGGTTTGGCCTCTTGCTTTGCCCAAGTTAAAGCCAGACCACAGGCAAGTTTTTTTCCTATCAATCCAAGGACAGTGATGAATCAGGCTATGAGGCAATTGCATTGATTTGCAGCCTGGTTAGGTATTAACAGTAAATACATGTTGTTTGCCTGGTTTGCCAGTAGTGTCAAGGACTTGCAGTGCGGAGGTTCAGGGAGAGGATCAGAATATGCAAAAGGTCATTTGATTTTGTGTTCTCAGACCAGAAGAGAAAAACATGCAAGGTTCCAAAACATCCTGTTTTGGAACCTTGCACGACATGGCAGCAAAATGTGGGCATCTTCCAAAAGCTGACATCAATTTTTGGGGCAAAAGCTGAGTTGTATTTATAGTTGGTTGTTTTTTTTTCCCCCCCTCTATCTGAGAATCTGGTTGGTTAAGTGAGAGACAAGATCTGTTTTCAGAATAAAAAACTAAATCTAGAGCTTGTCTGAGTTAGAACAGCTGTGTTAGAAATCCTTGGCCCTGTTTCAGCTTAGATCTGCTAAGGCTTTGGCCTGGTGCATAATTAAACTAGTAGATAACTAGAAGGGACCCTGTAAAAAGTAACTGCTTCTAGTCAATCTCCACAAACTAATGAAGCAATGACATAGGATATAATGCTCCTTCAGGCTAAAGCACTGCAAGGGACCATAATGCCACAAAAATAACTGATTTAAACTTTTGATTGTCCTGGAGGCTCAAACTTCCATCAACCAAAACCTGATTGTCTCCTAAGAAACACAGTTCAAAATGTGTAGGCTGATTAACTTCTTGATGTTAGCAAAGAAACATGCCCAAATTTCTGTTCTTCAACTCCACAGACCTGCTCCCTGGCACTGAATATCTGGTGAAAGTCTACAGCGTTTCTGAGCAGCATGAGAGTGCACCTTTGTATGGAATCCAGAAAACAGGTACTTGGATGCACACATGGTTAATGCCATCCTTTAAGAATTAATTGATGGGACATTACTTATTTTTCCCTGTGCTGATGGCAAGCAGTTTGGTTGAGCTCAGCCTTGTGTCTGTTGAACCATGCAGGTCTTGATTCCCCCACTGGCCTGGACTTCTCGGACATAACAGCGAACTCCTTCACGGTGCACTGGATCGCTCCTCGTGCCACCATCACGGGCTACAGGATCCGCTACCAGCCCGAGCAGGGCGGGGGCCGGCCCAAAGAGGACCGTGTGCCCCCCTCCAGGAACTCCATCACCCTCACCAACCTGCTGCCAGGCACTGAGTATGTGGTCAGCATCATTGCTGTCAACGGCAGGGAGGAGAGCCTGCCCTTGGTTGGCCAGCAAACAACAGGTGAGCCTGGAGGGAATGCTGGATTTGGAGTGTCCTCTAGCAAAGTAGTTGCTGTTTTAAACCACATTTCTCCTACCAGCTTCACTTATGAGGAAATGCCTGTGTGCTGAGGTAGGGCCTGATTTAGAAAAAGGTGGGAGGACCCATGCTGCTTTCAGATGTTTCTAGACCAGTAGAACTATTTTCATTAAATCCAGTCCAATGCCATGTGATTTTTAACTAGATACATCTCTTTGGAGAGGGCAGACAGATCAGTAGCAGAGGAGCATGATATAAGTGGAGTATGTAGCTGATGTTACAACTATGTTTAAACTCCCTTGTCAATTCTGTGTTTTTCTAGTGTCTGATGTTCCAAGGGACCTGGAAGTCACCCCTACCAGCCCAACCAGCCTCAAGATTTCTTGGGATGCTCCTGCAGTGACAGTCAGATACTACCGGATCACTTACGGTGAAACAGGTGAGGGCAGGCTGCTACAGCTGGTCACAGACCAGAAACTCTGTTCTGAGGCCATTAGAAAGCAAATGGCAAAGGCACCTTAGGCTACAGCAGACATATTGGTGCCTTTGTTAAAAAAGAACAAATCATATTTTTCTACCTAAAAGAAAGAGCATCTGGAGTATTGCAATAATTTTGGAGGTGGTTCTGTGTACATGTTTTATTATTTTCCTTGGAATGGTCAAAATAATTTTGACCCAACAGCCACTGAAATCAACAGGGTCCTGTCTTCAGCTTGATGCATATAGGACTGTCCTGGTTTTTGTAGAGATTTTAAATGTATGCTTATGGATCCATCACATTTCTTTCTTAACCTACTCTTCCTAGGTGGAAGCAGCCCAGTACAGGAGTTCACAGTGCCTGGCACTGTGTCTACTGCCACCATCACCGGCATCAAGCCTGGTGTTGAATACACCATCACTGTGTATGCTGTAACTGGCCGTGGAGACAGCCCTGCCAGCAGCAAGCCAGTCACTGTCACCTACAGAACAGGTGAGACCTGGTTAAACCAAACAAGACAAAACCCCCCACAGCTTTGTGTTGGCTTTTCCCCATAAATGTGTATCACTGGTTGTTTTAGAAGCCATGGGCTCTAAGGCCATCAGTTTCAGTGAAGCTGTGTATCTTGGTGGCCCAAAATGATAACTGACGTGCCACAGGAGGAGACTGTGGACTTGGAGAAGGGAAACCCTGTGGAGTCCAGATGGGGATAAAAGCAATGCTCAGCTGCTTACTGCAGAGTGGGAATCCTGTTGGGCTCTCATAATGTGGAGTCTCTGCTGGCTTAACTCTAGTGCTTCACTGTCAGATTATGTGATCCTGAGGAGACCTAACTTTCTAAACAAAGACTGTTGTCTCACTCCTGATTTGGATATAGCCTAATCCTACTCCTGCTGTAGCTGCAGATAAAGGCATTTAGTATCCTTTAAAACAACAAAAAATTCTCAACTAACCTTGATATGAGATCACTCACCCACACATCATGGTTAAGGCTTTTTTGCTCTGGGCTAGCATGAGAGATAGCAACATGTGTTTTCTCTTCCAAGCAATGCAGAATAAAATTCAGCCAGGACACAACAGTGGGGGGATGGTTTCCTGTACCAACATACTCAGAAAAAGTATTTTTGTTGCCCAGAAATAGACACACCATCCCAGATGCAAGTCACTGATGTCCAGGACAACAGTATCAGCATCAGATGGCTCCCTTCAACATCCCCAGTCACAGGGTATCGGGTGACTGCTGCCCCCAAGGACGGACGTGGGCCCTCAAAAACGAAAAATGTCCCTGCAGGTAAGAGTCATGTCATCCTTCACTTGCTCTGTAAAGAATGCAAGACGTGACCACTAAAATCCTGCTGCGGCTTGTACCTTTTTTTGCCATTCTGCTGATTTTCAGTTCTGTCTTATCCAGGACAGATGAGCTCAGGCATATTTTTGCCCCAGAAGCTTCATGTTTCTTTGACACCACTGTACTGCAAAAGTTTGTTCTTGGCAGCCTCAGTGTGCATGAAAAGCACCTGCATTTCAAAGATTTCATTGGATTTTCTAGCAAAACTTGCTCTGAAATCCTTCTGGAAGTCACATAACGTGACACTTGGTCACAGCATGGGTTCAGTCACATACATTATGGGTTTGTAGTGTAGTACCTGTGGATCCTGTGAGCCATGTCAGCTCTCAGGAAAACTGCATTTTGTGGGATCAGCAGAGGACTTGGGGATGCTTGTGATGCAGCTGAGTTGGTGATCAGTCCTACCATAAAAAATTATGAAAGCTAGTTTCCCTGTACTTTGTTTTACCCATTGTGCTAACCTGCCCTTTCAGCTGTGGAGCCTTGCAGCAGGTACAAATTGCAGTTGTGCACTGCCAGAGGAGCATGGTGCAATTTAAAGGCAAATTTAATTTGTCAGTCCCACCTTGTTTTAATGACATTTATGGCTTAGACAGGCCATTCATTCAAGGCTACTTTGAGGCCAGCTCTCTGCAGTTTTTGTGCTGTTCTTTCTGACTAATGGTGTTCTTTCCTGGCAGATCAAACTCAAGTCACTATTGAAGGTCTGCAGCCCACAGTGGAGTATGTGGTCAGTGTCACTGCTCAGAATCAGAATGGGGAGAGCCAGCCTTTGGTTCAGACAGCTGTCACCAGTACGTATTTCACTTCATGGCAACAAACGCATTTTCTGTTGATGTCTGAACCTACCACCACATTCCCAGGGAAAGCAAAAGCCAGGAGTCTCCATGGGGGCCATGAGGTGGTCTGCCCTGTGAGAAGTACCATGCACCTTAACTGCAGATGCTGGCAAATCCGCAGTCCCTCTGCCTCAAACTCTGCCAAAATGCAATTTCCCGCCCCCTGAAAGCACCGCGCTTCGTATTTTCTTTCGCTAAAGCCACAAAGTCTTTTGGGGTTTTGTTTGCCATCAGCCATGGATAAAATATGCCAAGATCTCCTCTGTGTGGAGCTAGGTGGCAAAGGTGGTTGCTGCTAAGGGTCTGGACTGGGCTTGGGAGCACTTGGCCTGTGAGAGGGAGTAAGGGAAACCACGTGGGTTATACCAGAACTTGGGATGAAGCACTGCAAAACAAAGAGTGATTCCAGGACTGAGGTGCCGTGTACAGAACAGCAGTCATGCTCAGTCACAGAGGGGACACAAGAGGGGCCTTGTAACTCAGGGATATGTTTGAGGTAAAGTGCTTTTGAGGGATACCTCTGGGGTAGGGATTTATGTGATTCTTATTCCCTTGCTCAAGCTTGTAGTCAAGACCATGACTCAACCCCAAACACTACAGACATCAGGAGCTTCTTCAGAGCTTTGCAGAGATGAGTGAAGAGTCCACATTTAAACCACCAAATTCCTGGACAAAAATCACCTTTGCCATCTAGAAAATGTAGAAAATTGAGGACTAATACAACATGGCAATTGATTAAACTTTTTAGAAAAGCATGATTTTGATCCAATATAAAAATTATATCCCAGATCCTCCCATTTTGTGTAACAAATGGGTGTATTTCTGTGATTGCCACTCCAGACTTCTGAGGAACAAGGCTCACTTCCCCTGCTCTGAGCTCCCACCTTGCCAGGAAAATCCTGTGAATTGATTTAATTGGGAGGTGTGCATATCACCCAGTTGCACCTATGGACATTCCCTGTGCACTCAATACAAAGCTGAAAAGTTTGTTTCTAACTGATTTTACAGTATAATATGCCGAGTAATTTTGCTTTCTTGATGAGTGTGTTAATTGGATATTAATTTATGAAAGAAAATAGTGGGGTGGCTTCTCCTTGGACTGGCACCTTGCACAGCAGCTCACAGTAGAGAACAGCAAGTTCCGAACTTACAAACTTGGGTTCCAAAGAACCCAAACTTACAGAGCCAGGTGGGTTCTCTGGCTGCCTTTGGCACTAATAACCATTTACATGAGAGAAATGGGTCTTAACATTCCCATTTCTTTTTTTCTCTTGTCCACTTTTAAGGCAGCTTAATACTACTAGAGTTGTGTGAAAGGGGTTTTGGTGCCAAGGGGACTCAAAAATAGGTGAGAATTGACTGTTTCGAGGGGGGCAGTGCAGGTCCTTTTAGTTTCAACAAAGCCAAGATTGCCTTCCTGCTGCCTGGCACCTGCAAACTCAGGCTTAGGGATGTAAGCATGTGTGCAAGGTGCAGCACAGAGGAGAATCCAGTGCCCCCTTGCCACGCCAAACTGAAAACCGCTTTGCATGTAATGGAAATGCTTTTTATTTTCCTCACCCACAACCTGCTTTTTATCACTTAACCTCTTACCGTTAATTTGCCTAACAGACATTGACCGCCCTAAAGGACTAACATTCACTGAGGTGGATGTTGATTCCATCAAAATTGCTTGGGAAAGCCCTCAGGGGCAAGTCACCAGGTACAGGGTGACCTACTCAAGCCCTGAGGATGGAATCCATGAGCTATTGCCGGCCCCAGGTGGCGAAGAAGACACTGCTGAGCTGCATGGCCTCAGGCCAGGTTCTGAGTACACTATCAATATCGTTGCCATTTACGATGACATGGAGAGCCTGCCCCTCACTGGGACCCAGTCCACAGGTACAGCTCCCACCACCACCCCCAGCAGGCCATGGCAGCAGCCCCCAGGGGTAAAGTGTGCTTCCATGTGCAGCTGGTGCTCCGCGCCGGGACAACCCCAGGGGCAGCCCAGGGAATGGGATTGCTCCTCAGGGGTGGCTGAGCTGGGGCCAGAGAGCTGCCTGCCAGCAGAGTCAGGCTGCATACACATCAGGGAGGGCAGGCAGGAGAGCAGGATTGCAGGAGCAGATCCTAGAGAAAGGAGGGAGGGGTGCCTTGTGGTGTCCTGTCCCTGGTCACGGGGACTGATCCATGGTGAGCGCTCTCACAAGGCTCTTGTCTTGCCTTTAAGTTATGGGACACCTGAAAGCACAGGTAGTGGCCAACAGGAAAGAGGAGGGCAGTTTTCATGCCTCAGGGACCTTGCTGTTGGAGCCAAAGATCAGCAGGAAGGGCTGGGGGATTGCTGAATCCTCTGGTCTTACAGAGCCTGCAGATCCCCCACTGGCACTGCCCTAGGGACCACAGCCCACTGCATGCCCACACCCTGCACCCTCATCACCTCCACAGGAGAGTCCCTTCTGTGCCAGGCTGATCCAGCTGCAATTCCATGCATTGAAAATTCCTTGATGAAAAAGGAAAATTATTGCAAGGAATTAGCTTAACATTGCTTCCAGCAATATGGAATCCATTGCAAGCTTCCAGCATTACCAGATGTGACTTTATTACAAAGACAGGTAGCACCTGTGTAATAAAGGTCTCCCATTCATTTGTGGCTGAGAAGTTGGCACTTTAATTCCAGGGGTGGAATGAATTCAGTGGGTCCTAGTGTACAGATCTGCTGTGCTAAACTGAAGCAAAGTGATGTAATGATGGAACAGCTGGCTGACTACCTGCCAGAAATGCAAATCTAATACTTTTTCAAACCTACCCTCTGTGGTTTACCTTTTGTGGGCTGCTCAAAAGTGCATTTTAAGTCACTCAGGAATTTCCGCTGACTCTCATGGGCTTTCGACTGAGCTCTGAGCAAAGCCAGAAGGAAGAATTACCCTGTATTTCCACTTTGTAAAACTGGAAAGCTTTGATAGCAATGTGCCATAGTGGGCACTGTGCTAAGGTATATCTTTGCTCTGTTTACAGCCCCAGGCTTACCAACAGTAAGGCAAGAAAATATTTCAGTGGACACTCCTTTTTTTTAGGCAAGCATTTGTTTGTAAGGATAGTGGATGTGTTAGCTTGTGGACAGGCTCTTGTTTGATGAGCCTTACGGCCACCACAGCTCTGCTTTTCCATTGCCTTGCTCGCTGTGTAACTGGCTGTAAAATGCTTCCCCTCTCCATTTGCAGTGTTTTTGTATCTTCCCTGCAATTCCTGAGCCTGCTTCCTACTTACTTTTGTAAACCATCTGTTGTATTTTGGAAATGAACAGACAGGAGCCAGTGGAGCAGGACTAAACCATGAGCTGTGTGATGAAAAGCAGAGACTGGTAAAATAATTAAAACAGACTGGCCTACTGGAGATTTGAGCGCCTTCCCAAGCCTTTACCTTATATCATAGCAAATGTCATTGCTCAGTTGTCATTGCCTTCAGGCTTGAAGCATCAATATCTCCTTATTTCTGCTGAAAAGTGTTACTGTAGATTTGAGAATCTTTCCTTGGATAACATGTCCCCTCCCACAGTGCTTTATGCCTGTGTTTGCACAAGGCACTCCACTTTCCTGTCTTGTGTTCAGGAGAGAATGTTGTCTTATCCAAGACTGTCTTCTTTTAAGGTAACCATGACTGTCTTTTTTTAAAGTAACAGTGTGCCAATCTGGATTTTTTGCAGCAATTCCACCTCCCACAAACCTGAAGTTTACTCAGGTGACTCCCACCAGTCTCACCATCAACTGGAATGCACCCAACGTTCGCCTCACTGGCTACAGAGTCAGAGTGAACCCCAAAGAAAAGACTGGTCCTATGAAAGAAATCAACCTTTCTCCAGACAGCACATCTGCAGTCGTGTCTGGCTTGATGGTAACTTCTTTCTTTGTTTTGTGGGAAGGAAATTTTGGAAGGAATTTCAGATTCCTATGTCAGGAGCTTCAGTTGGAGCAGATCATTAGAGCTCCTAAGGGTCTGGCTCTGAAGCTCATGGCAAGTCAGACTGCAGCTACTCAGTACTGTAGCTTTCTTAAGAGGCCAATAATTGGCCTGCTGAAGCTGCATTCTACCCCCTTACCTCATCTAGCACAGAGAGACTGGATGCCTAATCAAATGCAGATTACCAAGTTCACAATCAAAAGCAACCCAGCAAAATGCTTTTACTCATCTTTCACAAAAGAGGTCAGATAAAGTGATCTAACACAGAGATTTCAAGCTGTGATATGGGAGTCTATTGCCTATTTTTAAGACATCTGCAAAATAAAAGTTAAAAATGCAAGTCTTTCGTGAGTAGGCTTAAATTTGCTATATAGCCATCTTCTCCGCTGGAAACATTTCAGGAGTTCCTGAACTGGAGAAGGCTGAGAATAACTGCTTTTATGGTTCCTGTGATCTTAAAAAGCTACTGATCTGTTTTTAAGGAGTTTTATGAATCATTTTCAAAAATGAGCCTTAAAAAACATTTTAATCTAAGTGGAGCCATGGTCTGATGCAGACAAGGACAAAACCCCCCATGCTGTTACTTTCACAATTCTCTTTTATTCACATTATTTTATTCCTTAGCATAGCAAATGGCATCCATTAACCCTGGGAAAAATAGGAGGGAAATTAGAGTTTTTGTGAAGAAACAACTTTGAAGCACAGTTTCTAAAATGAGTGGTGATAAATAAGCTTCTTCCAGGATTTCTTCTGCTCCCAAATGTGCACAGTGTGTCAGGGTCCATGACTACTCTTTTATTACAGCTGGAAATAATTAGAATTATCACATCAATCCTTCCCTGATTTATTTTAAGGTTTCGTTTTTTCAGTGGTAACTGAGAAACGTGGCTCCACCAAACACTGACTGAGGGCAGGAGTATTTCCCCCCGTGCCAGGTCTTTCTTGTAATGTGGTATAACTTTGTCCATTCTAGGTAGCAACCAAGTATGAAGTGAGTGTGTATGCCCTGAAGGACTCCCTGACCAGCAGACCAGCCCAGGGGGTGGTCACAACCCTTGAAAGTAAGTGGTGGCCCTCCCCAAATGACCACTCAGTGCTGTGTGGGTACAGAGGCTAGGAGCCTGCTCTCTGTCCAAAGCTCCATCCCAGGCTTCACCAACACTTGGCTGATGAGATTCCCAGTCCCCCCTGTACTGACAGAACCCCTTTCCCTGTGGTGCAGATGTGAGTCCCCCTCGCAGGCCCCGGGTGACAGATGTCACTGAGACAACCATCACCATTACCTGGAGGACCAAGACTGAGACCATCACAGGTTTCCTGGTGGAAGCCATCCCTGCAGGTGGCCAGAACCCCATCCAGAGGACCATCAGCCCTGAACTCAGAAGCTACACTATCACTGGTAGGTGAAGTCTTCTGCAGCTGCAGGATCATAGCAGAAAACAAACTGGGTTCTTGTTTTGGAATTGAATATCCTTGATGAGAAATACTACACGAATAAAAGGTTGGGAAAAATGAGGCATCAAGACTAGGCTCCAAGAAGAGGTTGTTGGAAGACCTAATGGCCATCTTAGGTGGCTTCCTCTCATTAGCTGACATTTGTTTCAACTTCATTTTAGGCTTGCAGCCTGGCACTGACTACAAGATCTACCTGTACACTCTGAATGAGAATGCACGCAGCTCCCCAGTGGTACTGGATGCCTCCACTGGTAATGATCTTGTCTGATGTTTTGCTCATGTTAACACACAGTGATCACATGTGGCCAATTAGTAGTTTTCTGTATCTGATCATGTTTAATATTGTGACTTATAGCAGTAGGTTTGAGAGGGGTATCAAGCAGCTATAGCTCAGGTGAAGAATATGCTGATCTTCTCTGCACTTGACTTGTTAAACCCTTTTGTTTCCACCCAGCTATTGATGCTCCTTCTAACCTACACTTCCTTACAACCACGAGCAACTCCCTGCTGGCCACCTGGCAGCCTCCCCGAGCCAAGATCACTGGCTACATCATCAGATATGAGAAACCTGGCTCCCCAGTCAAGGAGGTCCTGCCTCGCCCCCGGCCCGGCACCACCGAGGCTACCATCACTGGTAACTCTGTTTTGTCTGGGAGCTCTTCACCTGAAACATCTTGAATTTCAAGAGAGAGGAAGGGGAAAGGCCTAAGTATAAAATGTGTTGATTAGCTAGTAGACAGAGAAAATTGTGTTCCTTTTTTGTGTGTTCCAGTACTAGAGAGTGGTCCTGTAAGCACACCTGTCCTACAAACACATTGCACTTCACTGATCAGAACAACCACCACATATGAACAGTCCAGTGCTCATTTCCACTGTCAGCACAGTTGCTGTCCTTTCAAGAAAGAAAAGCCCCTGATTCTGGCACCCCACCAGTCACATGTGCTAAAGATCCCTTATGTTTGGGTCATGATCCCAGCTGACATGGTCAGATTGCGAACCCGCTCTGAGGAACAGGAGGCTGAGCTCTCTGCACTGTCCTGAAAACTTCAGGTGTCAAATGCACAGACCTGATACTGTTGTAGCTATACCCACCTCTCATTCTGCCTTAGTTCTCACACATAATCATAAAAGAAAAGCAGCTCATAAGTCTAAAACTGTTCCATGTCCTTCCTTCCTCCCTAGGTTTGGAACCTGGCACTGAATACATCATCTACATCATTGCTGTGAAGAACAGTCAGAAGAGTGAACCACTGGTTGGCAGAAAAAGGACAGGTAAACAAAGCTCTGGATTGTTGTGTGCCAGCAGAAGGTGTCTTCCACTAGGGGAATGCCATGTGAAAGACATTGAAGGACACTTGCGGAGGACTGAAATAATAATGTTTTATAAAAATATCTGTTCAGACCACTCAGCCACACCTTTTCTTTGAGTCAAATAGGCTGTGTAAGGAGACTTTCCTTTCTAAGGATGCAGGAGGTACACTTCTAAATTCATATTAATCACATCTGCTGGTATTTGAACACTAGCAACAGAACAGTGTGTGCTTGTTGCTGGATTCTTGCTTGGGTACCTAATGGCTAATTAAATCAGGGTTAACATTACTGTTTAATACTTGATGGCATCAAATGCGGAATGCATTCAATTTGTTGCCTGTTGCATTCCTCTTATTTTGCAACTTTCACAGTTCAAGATTGAGATACCTACAGCAAACAAAATACCATCAAGGAGCAAGTCTCTTCCTGCTCACCAGTGATTCTTCTTAAAATGATAACCTGCAACTATCTCTTGTAATAATTTCTTCTCAATTTGAGCAGTGGTGGTGGCTTCTTTGGGTTGCCATGTTTGAAAGTGTTCCTCAGCTATAAGAAAATTTCGTACCAACACACTTCTTGTGAAACAAAGTGAAAGATACAGAGAGGGGAATTACCTTTACAATCACTGCAAGGTTAAAAAAGGGGTAATAGGGGTAATTGGTAATATTTGATGCTTGGAGTGGTGTGATTGCCATTGTTGCTCTGCTTTATGGCCTCTAACCTTTCTTTGGCCAGATGAGCTCCCCACGTTGATCAGCAGACCACACCCCAACCAGCCCGACATCCTGGACGTGCCTTCCATTGACGAGGGGACCCCTTACCTCACCAACAATAGGTATGACAATGGGAATGGGATCCAGCTCCCAGGCTCCTCTGGGCACCCTCAGACAGTAGGACACCAGGGCCAGCAAGTGTTCTTCGAGGAGCACGGCTACAGGCGGCCTGGACCCACCACAGCCACGCCCCTGAGGCCGGGCTCCAGGCGGCCGCTGCCCAGTGTGGACGAGGCCATCGAGATCCCGGGCTACCAGGTGCCCATCATCGTGGAGCCCTCGTACCCGCACTCCCGCGGGCCCCGGCGCAACGACACGGGCCAGGAGGCCCTTTCTCACACCACCATCTCCTGGAGACCCCTGCTGGAGAGCTCTGAGTACATCATCTCCTGCCAGCCTGTCAGCCACGATGAGGACACCCTGCAGGTAACTGTCTCAGCACAGCCGTGGTGCTGTGGGAGATAGGTTGTACGGATAGTGCAGAAGGCAGTTCTCCTCAATGGATTACAGCTGCACTGAGGGCTGAGAAGTGGAGACAGCCTTGCCTGCCCAATGAGGATGGCAAGAAAAGAGTTATAAAAGAGTGGGCTGGCTGCTTGAGAGTAAGTTGCAGTTGGAGTTTGAGATCCAGAGTCTTGCTGCAGTGAGTTGGGGCTGTGGAGGCTGCTGGCTGTGCTGTGAGGAGGTGAGGGACATGCAGTTGTGCAAGGGACAGACAAGGTAAGAAGATGCTGTGTGAGGGACAGACAGGGTTAGGTGGCTGGGTAAGGGATGGCTTGGGGTTGGCCAGTCATGTAGAAGGAAGAAGGAAACTTGCAGAGAGAGAGAGTCAGTGCTGTGTGGAGCTGCCTGTGAAGAAAGGAGTCAGTACTGTGTGGAATTGCCTGAGAGAAGGCATGGAAAGTTTTTAATAAAAGCCTGGTGTTGGTGCCTGTCATGTCAGTCTTGACATAATTACCACATGGTGTAGCCTCACCTGGGGCAGCAGAGTCTCTCAGGGCCCCAGTCCCTTTGCTGTGGCAGAAATTAGCCTAAAAAGTCTGCTTAACACATAGCTGAGACCAGGATGGGTGAAAGCCTCCCTCATCTCCTTTATGGAAAAATCTACAGGATAAAACGGCAAAACCAGAAAACTTTGAAATGCTCTCAGCAGTGGCATTTCACCAGGGAAGGGGGCAGCAAGCTGAGTGGGAGTTTCAAAGATTGAGGTGCTGCCTCTCCAAGCTACAATACTCTTTCTATGTCTCCCTTGGTCTCCTTGGAATGGCAAAACTAACCCCTTGTGATCCATAGTCCAGAGTAGCCGAGTCTAGCTTGGTACTGTTTGAAGTTCTCAGAGTATCTAAGGGGAGTGGTCTGGCTCCATCATGGTACAGCACATAGGGGTCATCCTAAACACCCTGTCTTTCCTATGAGAGAGGTAACACCTAAAGGGTATTCCCTCCCACCTTTCTGGTGACCTGGCATTGTCTCTTGTTGCAGTTCAGGGTTCCTGGCACTTCCTCTAGTGCCACACTCAAGGGTCTTACCAGAGGGGCCACCTACAACATCGTTGTGGAAGCCCTGAAGGATCACCGGAGGCAGAAGGTGCTGGAGGAGGTGGTCACAGTTGGCAATACTGGTAAGGAATAGCCTTAGGAAGTCTGTGCAGCTCCTGCCTCATTCCCCTTACTCAAGGTGACCTACAGCAGTTGAGAAAGGAAACTTCTGACAAGGACAGTTCATAGCAGGACACTGGGACAAGGGATTTGCGAGTTTTGCATAACTGATACACACTGATGGTGTGTTGAGAAGCTGTCCTGAGCTGCTGTGTAAGCACAGAGAAATGTGCTTTGAGGCTCCAGACACACCCCAACATCCCAAGAGAGACCTGGAATTTGCTGTGCTTCAAAGGAGTCAGAATCAGTGGTACCTTGTCTCTGTCATAGACTGGACCATGAGCTCTTGACCGTGATCATCACACCCTGAAAAACATCCACCAGCCAAGGCATAACACCAAAAGTGACAAATCACTGCCCAACAACATGGTCTGCTCTCCTTCTCCCACCCCCCTGCCATGACACACAACCTGCAGCACCCCAAAAAGTGCAGGTGCAGCTACCAACCCCCTGCTGTTCCTCAGCATCTTATAGCACATTTTCTCCTAAAAACTGGCAGAGTCAGGTTGCTCACCAGCAGCAAATGTAAAAACTCACACTTCCTTGAAACTTGGCAAATCAAAATGAAAATAGCCTTCGTGTCAGGTTTTTTTTCATTCAGCTGCTCTGACACATGCAAATGGAAAATAAATCACAGGGAGCTGGGCTGCTGACAACTATCAAGTATATGCCCATGGGGTAGCTCTATTACTGCTAGGATATTACAAGAAGAAAAAAGTGTATATTCACTGAAAATCATCCTGTCTTTCAGCAGTTGCCATTGCTGTGTGTGATGCCTGTTTCTTCTCTTTTTTTTTT
The DNA here is from genome assembly GCA_013397075.1 of Rhabdornis inornatus. Classification (NCBI taxonomy): domain Eukaryota; kingdom Metazoa; phylum Chordata; class Aves; order Passeriformes; family Rhabdornithidae; genus Rhabdornis; species Rhabdornis inornatus. The sequence continues at coordinate 190,739 of VWZS01007489.1, forward strand.
GTTCCAGTGTCTGAAGGATTAAACCAGCCAGCTGACGACACCTGCTTTGATACTTACACGGGCTCCTTCTATTCCATTGGCGAGGAATGGGAGCGCTTATCTGAAACTGGCTTTAAGCTCTGGTGCCAGTGTTTAGGCTTTGGCAGTGGCCATTTCAGATGTGACTCTTCTAGTGAGTAGCTTGCTGTTAACCATCCCCACTGTCCCCCAGCACCAGTGCCATGTTTGACAGAATCAGCCTGATCCAAACATGATGCAGATGAAGGCAGGATCTGAAGTCCTTAAGCCAAAGCGGTGTTTTGCATCATGAGAAGTGATGGAAAACTTTGGTTACCTCAGAGCTATGCAGCTAATCTAGAATTGCCATCAGCAACAGTCAATTTTGTATTGATAAGAGGCTTTTTTACCTTGCCAGACATGTCTAGGTAATATGGGAAAGTGTGGATTTCAGTGGGTATTACAGCTAGTGCTGGTATTACAATAAATCTGATTTGCATTGCAGGCAGCCTTTGCAAAGCAGCTTGCAAAACCAGTTTTCTTATTTTCTAACACTTCTGCCCAGGGCATTAAGTTTTGTTCTTTGCAGAACTGTGGTTTACATGGAAAAATATCCAACCTGACGTAGGGGAATGGAACAAAAGTCTGTGATTGAGCAGTTTAACACAACACATACCCAGCTAATTGAAATTAGGCTTTTAAATTGTGGAATAAGCTCAGCAAAGAGAGTATTTCTGCAATTTGCATAGATGCAGAGGAGTCTATGCAAAGACACCTAATTTTACAGGAAAAGATGCTTATTTTACAGGATTAATATTTATATTTCATTATTTGATATACATGGCTTACCCATTGTGTCTTAAGAGATTGTGGTAAATTTTATGCTGGGTATCTGCACAAAAAGAGCATTTAAATATTTTTCTCTGTGTTCCTGCTCCACATCTATTAAATTCCTTTTCATTTCTTTTCACCTCCTATGAACCAAACCTCTCCCCACCCTGTGTCACATCCTACTTTTTTCCCAAGAGCCTTTACATGTTTCCCAGAGCTGAAACAGCCTTCAGCAGTTAAAAATTGCAGGAGCTGAATCCATTTCCTCCTTGGGACTTAGATGAGCTAAGAAGATTCTTTCTCCTGCCTTTCCTGGAACAATGCCAAGCTGTTTTCCTCCTGCTGCATGTGGGATAACTCCTCATTCTTGTTCCTCTGCCTTCTCCAGAGTGGTGTCATGACAATGGAGTTAACTACAAGATTGGGGAGAAGTGGGACAGGCAAGGAGAGAATGGCCAGATGATGAGCTGCACCTGCCTTGGGAATGGAAAAGGAGAATTCAAGTGTGAACCTCGTAAGTGTGTTTCTGCTGTTAGTCTGAGCTCTCATTCAGGAAATCTCAACATCTCAACTCTGTCCTGCCAGGGGGACAAGCAGATTATCAATGTGTCTGATTCAGGCTGAACTGGTGACAGCTTCAGTCTGTTCTCACAAGAGATGAAGCCATAAATCTCACATTCCTGAGCTTGAAAAGAAGAGAGCTTTGTTAGCTCAGCTCACAGCACACTGAGCACCTGTCTGCCTCTGGCCCTGGAGCTGCACAGCAGGGACAGGGACATGTCACTGCTCTCAGAGGGGTGGATTTCCCCAGCTGGACTTTCCTGCAGGGCCTGTCAACTCAAGCTCCTCTAGCCTTCACACTGTGACTTAACTGCATTGCTCTTGTCAGGAAAATACCCCCCTGCTGTAGGTTAAAGTGTCTGGAGGGCTGTGAACAGGTCTGAGCCTCTGGTCAGACAAGAGGAGCACGCTTCCCCAGGGCTCCCCTTCTGATCACCAGGCTGCTTTGAGAAGGCTTAAAGCCAAGCCTAAGCCCTGCAGCTGAGCTCTGGCTGTGCCTCCACAGATGAGACCACGTGCTATGACGATGGGAAGATGTACCACGTTGGGGAGCAGTGGCAGAAGGAGTACTTTGGGGCCATCTGTTCCTGCACTTGTTACGGAGGACAGCAGGTAAGCAGGAGGGATGTGTTATGTTGGACACAGGGGATGGACAGTGCTGGGCTGCACTTCTCACACTGCTGGGTTTCAGGTCGTGGAAAGGGCCAAAATGGGCACATAAAAGAAGAAAAGTAATTAGGAGAACTGAGGTACTTGCATTGGTGGCTGTGTGGTGTAACACAGGAGCAGCCTCATTGGTGGCTCTAGCCTCATGTATGAATGATCATGAATTCATGGCTTTAAGGTGAAGGAAGGTAGATTTAGATTGGATAGTGGGAAGAAATCCTTCCCTGTGAGGGTGCTTGTTTTTATTTACTTTTTCTTTTACTCAGAGTTAGGATTACAACACAAAGGAGATGGATTTTTTTTGTTTGGACTTGGTCGTTTATTAAATTTTATTTCAAGTACAGAGTTCTGTAACACTTTTAGCTACTAGTTAAAAGCAAGCAAAATAGAGGTGAATCTAGTCAGTTATAAGGTTTTTCTTAAAGCTTAATAGTCTAATTAAAAGCTAACAGCTATATTATTTGTATTTTGGACTTAATAACTAAACACCTGTGACCTGTACTGCGGGATTTTTTATTTGACTGAAAACTACCTGAAAGCATGAAGAAGAAGGAGAAAAGAGACAATGCCTAAGAATTTCCATCTTGTCCTATACCTATTACTATATTCTAAAACCTCAAATTCAAAACTTTTTACTATGTGAAATTACATACTTGTGACTTTATCACTTAAATTTGGAAGCCTTCTCCAAGGCTTCAAGTTAAAAGCAGTGTTCTCCTGGGGGTCAGTGTCAGAAAGCACAGAAGATTGAAAACTCTCAGGCTTCTGGGTTCCAGCAGGTGCTGAGGCCCTGGCACAGGTTGCCCAGAGAGGCTGTGGCTGCCCTAACCCTGGAGGTGTGTCCAAGGGCAGCCTGGGATAGTGGAAGGTGTCCTTGCTGAGGGCAGCGTTCAATGGGACGAGCTTTAGGCTCCCTCCCAACCCAGTCTGGGATTCTGCGAGCCCTGCAGCTCCTTGGCCGTGGCACTGATGGTCCCATTGTGTCCCCGCAGGGCTGGCGCTGTGACAACTGCCGCAGGCCCAGCGTGGAGGTGGCCCCCGAAGGCTCTGCTGGCCACACCTACACGCAGTTCACACAGAGGTACCACCAGGCCACCAACACTGTGAGTACAAGGTTCCGTGTGTGCCCCGTGCTGGTGTGATTCTGGCACAGGTGGTGGGGTCGCTGCAGGGCTCGAGGGCGAGAGCAGCGCGCGGGTTTGTGCTCCCCAGTAGTGCATGAAGGCCCCCAGTGCACACACACGTGCTTGAGCTCACCCTCCACACACACTGGCAGTGCCACAGCCCCAGCAGGGCCTCATGCATGCTCTGAGGCAGTAGTGCATGGAGTGATTTCCAGCCGTGTGCTTTGTGCTGGGAAACACAAACTGCACAAACCGGCACAAACCACACCCAGGACACAGCTCTAACTGATTTCCTTCCCTCCTGACAGAACGTCAACTGCCCCATTGAGTGTTTCATGCCCCTAGATGTACAGGCAGACACACAACATCCACGGGGAAAGTAACATCGAGCAAGACTTCTTGCGGCCATGGCAACAGACAAACCAAAGTATAAATCCCTATGTGCCACGATTACCATCCAAACTGGAGTGATGCTAGCAAAACTGCATCTAGTGAGAATGGCCCCCTGCTCTGGAGCCATTTTCCCAGCTTAAGCTCAACTCACAGCTTCTCCAAGCGCCACTCTTGGAGTGTTTCAGACTTTTCTCATGATTGATAGCGATTGTCTTGGTTTTGCTCAAAATGTTGAATTCAGTCAATATTTTCAAATTTAAAGGGGACAAGAGAAAAAAAAAAAGAAGGGGAGGAGGGGGAGAGGTTGTAAATTACAGATTTGGTGGGGGATCAAAATACTGAGGGGGAGGGAGGGTGTAGAAATTCAAGGTTCCCGTGCTATGCAAGAACATTTGAGTACAACAGTACTGAGGTTTAGGGATAGGAAAGTCCACCAAACACTTCTGCTTTCACATAAGCGTGCAGCCAGCAATAAGATAGGAACTGCAAATCCAATCACTGTGATATTTAAAATATGCACAGTCCTAATTCTTTCTTGATGATCCTAGTATTTTTCTAGCTGTATCTTTATATCTCATACTGTTATTTATCAGTTTTGTTCCCCTGACCTTCAAGTGTTTTTATATGGGAATAACAGGTATGGAAGACACTTAGTATGCAGTTGACAAAAGAGGAATTTGGTGTAATTATGATCAGTGATTATTTTTATACTGTAAGTGCCAAAGCTTTACTACTGTGGAAAAGAAAAAAAACAACTCTTTTAATAAAAAGATTTACAAACCAGACATATAGTTTAAGTGATTCTCTTTGCTGCCGTGGAATTTAGGATGAAGATGATTATTCTCAGCTGGATTATTCTGAGGTGGATAATTCTGAGCGGGATGATTCAGAGCTGGAGTAACATTGCCTTGACAAGAGATGGAACAAACATCCCAAAGAAGAGTGAAGTAAACCTGGAGAGAATATTGCTAGAGCAGTTTGTTAATTAAAGGCTTCCAGCTGCACCCCTGCCCCCGTAGAGCGCAGACAGTGGGTAGGTATGGCATGGGCACAGGAGGCACAGGCTTGCTTTGGGACAACAGGGCAAGGGAGGGAAAGGCAAACAGCCCCTGCTTTGCACATGAACTGAGCTAAAGGTGGTTCCACAGCCAGAATTAAATAAGCTTTCAGTGGCTGAGTTGCCAGAATTAGTGAGACCGTCCAAACCTGTGTAGTTCAAAGCTTCAAAACCCAGCAGGAGACAGGCACCAGCTGTGTCTAAGCCTGGGTCTTACAGGCCAGGCCACTTTCTTGTCTCTTGTGCTTCTACCTCGTGGGGGGGAGGGAGGTCAAACAAAGCCAGTCTTGATTAGAGTGAACCAAGCCAGCAGTGAGTCCCTTTGCTTGCACTGCCAGGACCTGCACAGCCTTTGTAGATGTAGAACAGGACAGGTCCTGTCAGGATTGCTCAGCCCCCTCCCCTCAGCTGCACACGCACTGTACTGCTCCAGTCACTGGGATTCTCTGCACCCAATAAAGCATCACATGAAAACATGATTTGGCTTCTTGACATGTGGCAGTGCTGTCAGGGATTGCTATCTACAGAGCACCCCAAACCTCTGACAAGAGTAAGATGATTGCAGCAGCAGTCAGTTCTACCTAACCAGTGTTCAAAAGCCAAACACATCCCTAAAAAATCTGAGAACTAAAACTGGCCTAGACAAAGCCACAGAGGAGTAATTTCCCTTTAAGCCAGACTGGTTTTCCCAAGTGAGGGCTGCATATTTTGGACCAGAGAACAATTCTGCAATGATCCTTTCGTAGTTACTTTGTCACTAAATAATTCACTTCACACGGAAAAGGAGTCATAGCCCACCTCCCCTCTGTCCCATCTCTTGTACCAGCAGCAAACACCTCCCCTGCCCACAGGGAGCATTTCAAGATAAAATCATTTAAACACACTTTTCCCCAAGTTCCCTGTAGAGGTTTGTCTGTGCCTTAAAGCACACAGTGCTCACAGCTATGCTAAGCCCAGCAGAATTTGGGCCCTTGGCAATTCTTTTCCAGAAGAGGAGGCACATCTCCACAGGGCTTGTCTGCTCAGCTTTGGGTAGAGCCCAGGAACAAAGAGAGTCAGGGCTCTCCACTCCAGGGAAAAGTCCCTTGGTGGCTGAAGAAAAAATAAAAACCCTCTGTTACTGCCTGCCAAGGCTCAGAATGATTCCTCCCTGCTCTCTGTTCACTTCCACATTTTGGGAGCTGTTGTCCTGCCAGGGGCAAGGTGCCACACAGTGACAGTGCAAATCCCAGCCTGGCAGCAGCTGCTCCTCAGAACACACCAGCTGAAGGGACATTCCCTACCTTCCCTTCCTTTTGGGAAACAGACACCAAGCAGAGCTTACAGTCCACTTTTAATCCCTGCAAACATCCCAGGCAGAAGCAGACCAGCAGGCTTCAGGAGGGACACCCTGAGACCACCACAGTCCTTTCCTACAACCACTCTCACAGCTTCAGAGGAAGCTTCCTTCACTGGGAAGGTGCCAGGCTAGCTGAAATTGTCACTGCAGCCCAGGGGACAAGCCATTCCCAGAGACATTCCAGTGAAGTCACCTCTCACCTGGAACCAGACCAGAGATTTTTTTATCCACTCAAGTGAGGCAGGATCATCAAGAACTCTTGTTTGGGATAATAATTCAATTTCCTCTCTCTGACAACTCCTGCCTATCCTTTAACCTTACCCCAGGCACAGCAGGAGGCAAAACCACCCCTCTGCAAGTGCTGAGATGTGTAGAAGGCATGCAGCACAAGTACAACAGCACACAGGTCCTAGAGGGGGATCAGCTGAGGCAGACATTTCCTATCTCGTGCAGATCTCACCTGGAACATCAGTACCTATTAACTTCCTCCAGTAAAACAAACAGTGCCCCAAGGACAGCAAACAAAGGATCAGGGGAATACACAGAACAGGAGCTGCCAGATTCTTACTGCCAGTCTCTGTTTTAGCTGTAGAAGATGCAGGTAAAGAATGGATAGAGAGGGTCTGTGCCAGCTACAACCACAACAGCAGGACAGAGAAGACATGTAAGGAACATTGTGGACTCTTCTCTGTGGAAGAGTCCTAATCCCCAATTTTTAAAGTAGAACTCCAAGGAATGACAATTCATGGGATACAACAGCACAGAAAACAGAGGCCAGGGTTTGGGTTAGCACAACCAAGGGGCCAGGCAGGAAGAAATGGACAATTTTTATTTTGGATTGCTGTCTTGATCCGTACCAAAAAAACTAGAATGCTCTCTACCCTGTCCTATCTAATCCAGTCACTTGGAAATAATCCACTGTAGAGATCAGAAAAGATTGGAGTCTGCTCCCTTTCAGGCTGGAGCAGGGGCAGGTGGAATGACAGTGTTTAAGGAAAACCAGCGTGTGGATTATGGTATCTTAAATAGCTCACCTAGGAAGTGTATCTCTGCATTGCTCCATTTGAACCAATCTGGATCAAAGAGACAATCAGGTAAAACAGAAGATATGGCCACAGTCACAGCAAGTCAGCAGGACAACCCAAATTTCCCCTCTCCCAGGTCCCTCTCCCACCTGGGCAGCCCTGTACACTCCCTGCTCTGCACCAGCTGAGGACTGAGCCCACAGAAATGTTTATTGAAAAACTTCCAGGCTGCTCCTGGGCAAAACTGAACAGATTTTATAAAATGGAACCAAAAAGAGAAAATCCCTTTGGAACAGGCACAGTGACTGCCAGCAAAAACGTGTCTGGGCTCATCCTTCACTTCTCTCATTGTGCTCCAGATTTTCACTTTGCTTTTTCCCAAACTGAAGTTCAAATCTGCTTAATGCAAACTGCAGACAGCAGAGAAAGGAAGTGGCTCCAGACACTTCCCCCATTCCAGCCTGTGAACTCTACTCTGCTCCCAGTCTGGGGACAGGCCTGTCAATGGCTCTTCTACCCTGAAGAAAAAAAACGTAGCACTGCAAAAGCATAGTGTGGGGCAGGATTCAGAGCACCAAACCCCAGAGTGCCTCGTGCAAAGGACCTGCTCCCCTCCCCTCCCAGGGAAGAGGATAATGGATCTGAAGCACCTGCTGACTCAAAAACAAACCCCACCAACCCAACTCAGTTCAGGACAACACAGATCTTTATCAGTTCCATGAGAAGCTGAGCAGAAGCCAGGCTTTCACACCATTCCACAGGCCATCTAATGAATTAGTAGAGTCTGGACCATAAAAACCTACCTCAAAAATGAACCTTTTTCCTGAGGACACAGAATTTGGGTGACAGGCACCACACAAACAGCACATAGCTAACAACTGTATGTTTATTTGCAAAAGAGACTGAATTTCTACACTGGAAGCCAACTTGTACTGCTTCCTTCTCCCTGAACACAGGGAAAGGGCTCTTCACAGAGTGAGCACCTCTTGCTAAGCACAGGCTGCAGGAGCCTCCCAGTGACATTGGGGCCCTGGCTGCTGGTGAGGCAGTGCCCAGAGAGGGCTCAGTGGTGGAACAGACGGAGGTTGGTGTGGATGAGGGTGATCCCCAGCTCGTTGCAGGCCTCGATCACGATGTCGTCGGCAGCCGAGCCCGACGGGGCGGCGATGAACTGCACACCACTCTGCACACACAGGGAACAGTGCAAGGATCAGAGGATAGAAACACAAAATCGCCTCAGAAGGAGCTGGCATCCCAGTCCCTCATCCACATCCCACTGAACAAAAGCTCCCATCCCCAAAGCTGCTCCTTAAGGGAGCAGGAAGTTCTCCCTTTTAGGAACCCTGAAATGTTCCATGTGAGAGCAGTAACCACCAGGAACATGCTTCCCAGATCTGCTAGCCCAGTGCAGGGATTTTGCTCAGCAGTGCACACAAAACGAAAAGTTCAGGATGCACAGTCATTCATTCCCCTGGAGCCACCCCAACCTCCTGGACCTCCATGACCTCACCCGCTTGGCTCTGTCCACGTTATCCCTAAAAGGGAAGAAGGCATCGGAGCTGAGGGACACAGCAGACAGCTTGGCAATCCACTGCTTCTTCTCTGCTTCTGTCAGCTGCTTGGGCACCTCTTCAAACATGGCCTGCCACTTCACCAAGTCCTCATCCTGCAGGCACGAGAAGCAGCTCAGCCCCAGAGCACAACAGCTCCCCAGGGGGATGAGTGATGGCCTCCCTCTGATCCCAGGCTTTCTGCTCCATGACTCTGCTGCTGGGAACTTCATACCAGGGGGTTTAAAACACACCACCATCAGCAGCTCTTTCTGCATCCTTTTAACTCCTTCCCTCCCCTCACCACAGGACCCTTCCTGTAGTGAGGGATTCCTTCTCTCCCTCCTGAATTCCAAGATGCTCTGCCTGCAGTGTGCTGCTCCATAAATTCCAGCAGGCATCTGGTAGATGACTTAGCCCATGACCAAGGGCAGCTCGGTTTATGATTCACCTTCTGAAACAGCAACTGATCCAGTCCTTACCCCTTTAAACAAGCAACTGCTCACAAGGTGATTCACAAGGTCCCTAATCCAGCTCTTGGCTTTTGGTACTTAAAAAGGCCATACTATTTTGTTATGTTTTGTAACGGGGAGGTCAGAGGGATTCCGAAAATCCCAAGTGCCACACAAACAGCTCTGTGTGAGAAGGTGCCTCTGACAGGGCAGGGAGAACTGGAACATCAGCTGGAGCTTTAACCCATCCTCACTGTTGGGAAGAACCAGGAGCTGAAGCCAAGCTGCTCACTGAGGCACAGGGCAGGCTCCAGCTCCCGGGGCTATGAGTGCAGTATGGGAGGGGAAAATCAGCACACTTTGCCTTGTGGTATCACCATGCTGGGCCCAGGTTCCCCCAGCTCTTTGGGGTCACCCACGACAGCACACAGCAGGTGCAATCCTGCACAAAGACCTGCTCTGGCAGGAGCTGTGCTGCAGGGGGAGCCCGGGCAGCCCTCACCTCTCCGATGGTGTCGGTGACGTACTGATCGATGGCGTTGGAGATCTCGGCCCTCTTCACTCCTGCCTTGAACTTCATGGCCAGCACGCGGGGGTGGTGCCGCAGCCACCAGTTGTTGGCTTTGTCCCCGGCCAGGCGCGTGCAGTGGATCCGGGACTGCTGCCCCGCGCCGATCCCGATCACCTGCAGCACAGGGTAACACACACACAGGGATCAGAGCCATGCTGCATTCCAGACAGGCTGTCAGGAAACACCTCCCCCAGTTCAGCTGCTCCTCACCCAAGTGGAGAAAGTGTAGGTAATTAGTGGGGGAAACTTGGGAAATGCCTGCATTCCTGATCCTGTAAATTGTTTATCCTGTCTGCAGGATAACTTCTGTCTGCACTGCTAACTTCTACAGCTCTTCTGAGCTGACAGTCACGCTCAAAACACTGATGTTCTTTCACCCTTCTAAATAACACAGGTCAAACCCTTAACCTCAGGAGAGTAATACAGTTATGGCTTCCTACCTTTTCTGGGCAGGGGCACTTCAGTCAGAGAGTTAATGTCTGAGCCCAGGTCACACAAACACCGTCACCTCTCCGCTGAGTCAGGCACACACAGCCTAAGCACATCAGCTGAGAGGTGCAGGGGATGAGGGGCAGTTTGTCTGGCAAGGCTGACAAGGAATTAAACCCACTGCTCACTCAGGAATGCTGGTCAGTGGCACCCTTACATCCCACAGATTGTCAAGGCCCTGGAGCTACCACACATCTCCTATGCTGCCCTCTGCCAGAATCCAGGCTTCTTGAAATAGCTGCTGCTAACCCTATTTAATAGCACTTGTGCTTGATCTCTAATAGATAAGCACAATCCACACAGTGGTTTTATCTCAAGGAAATGAAAGTACAGCACTGGCCCAGTTTTTGCAGTCAGAGCCAGCCACCAGGGATGTCAGACTTGGGCTGGCAACCTTTGTCCATCCTGTGGGTCCTGCTTCCTACGGACAGCTCCTGCCATTTCAGTCCAGAGATCTGACAGGAAACAAGTCTCCCCCATCATTTCCTCCCCAGACTGTTCTCCAGGGACACAGTGCTGAGGCTCGAGGTGCTGGCCTGTGCCTCAGAGTTCCCAGCTCAGACTGGGACAGATGGTAAAGCTGTAAGTTGCAGGCTGCCCTCAAAGGAATGACTCATTTGTCTTCCCATTCATCAAGACACAGTGACTTCACCTCTTACCAGAACCATAAAACATTCTGCTGGATCCTGGATTCCCCCAAGGAGCAAATGAAAGGCTTAATATAATCTCAGATATAATCTGCTCAGCCATAACTGAAGTCATCAGTGTGTAATAAACCCACAGGGACATTGGTGGGAGCACAACCACTGAACAAATGCAAGGTTTCTTACAGTTCAGTGGCACCTTCCCCTGACAAACGCTGCTGATGTCCAACCTCTGCTCTCAACTTGCAGGGGACCCTGGACCCCAAAGGAGCTCAACAGCGGCTGCACACTGGTGTGTTATCACTTCCACAGAGGTTCCTCCTCCCTCCCTGCACAGAGGAGAGGGGTGGCTGTGTCCCACAGCACACCAGGAACTGCCACCCGGCCCTTCAGAGTGGGACCAGCAAGGCTAGGCTAAGGCAGGAATTTTTAGCTGGGGATGCAGATGTTGGAGAGTACCCCAGGCTGACTGACTGCTGCTAGCAGGGACCAAAATACCATGAAACATTCCCAAGTTTCTAATATTTGGGATGTCCTGTGTCCTTTCCCAGCCAGAATGGTGTCTAAATCTTCATCATGTCCTTGTGAGCTGTGGCTTGGCACTTCTGTGATGGAACAGGGTGCTCTGCTATCTGTCAGCATCCAAGAACCTTTCTAAAAGAGCCTTTTCCTTTCCCCTGTGAACCACTCAAAATATTTCACTGTTTTTGTGACCTAAATTTTGTCAAGAGCTGAATAACTGAATTTTGGCCTGTATTCAACAACTCCAAAATGGCAGGGACTTTGTACTTCAGTTGATCAAAGTGATGCAGCCTGTAAATTCTTCACAAGCATCCCCACATTTACAGAGGATTATCTCTAACACTGGTTCAAGCTACTGTTTTGCCTTTTTAAAAGCACAGGTTTTGATGGAACACTGCTGGGGAAGATTTCCTCAATCCAGCCTGGAATTTCTGGTCCAAAGAAGAGAAAGCAGTAGATTGAGCTTCTGCTTAGTAACACAACCTCTAGACTTGTACCTGCAACTCCCCTCACACTGGCTTGTACCTATTCCCTGCCTTTTTCACTTCATAAAATCCTTCTTCCTACACCTCATCACTCCCTGCCCCACACGGTGCCCTTCCCCCCACACAAAAACACAGCCAAAACCTTAAAATCCTCCACAAAGGAGCCACCCCAACCCTTTCCTACACAAAAATTAATTATGTTTCTTTCAGAGCCTTATCTCCTGGGAATCCAAAAGTGCTTAAGCAGAGCCTATGAAGTGTGAGCAGTGAAAAGAGACAGCAGCAGAGGGTGAGTAGGAAAAAACAAATCTATCACTTAATAGAAAAAAAGACTGGGTGAAAATTAAGAATTACTTGACTAAAAACACTTTGGTTCACAGGAGAGTCCAAACACACTCCATAGCTGGAATGCTGTGCAACAGCACAGAGTGGATGAGATGGATAATGCCCAAAGGATTCTTGCAAAATGATCCAGACTGGTCTGGGTTTACTCAGATTTACCCTGGATAATGAATGAAAACAAAAACCCTAAAGACACTTGGAAATATAAAAATCTAATAAAGGGCTTGACCATTGGGAAGACAAACAAAACAGTGAAGTCACTGGGAAAGCATAAGGTAAATGAACAGGTTTGTTTTATGCCACTGTACAGAGAATAAAGAAAGAATAATTTTAAATTGCTAATTTAAAACATGATGGTGTCATTAAAGCAAGTGTAAATCAACGTGGTACAAGCTGAAAGTCAGCCAGAACAAGTGGAAGTGTTTATTGCAATTAGTGGCAGCTGGCTTCCTGCAAATTAAATGACACTCAGGTCCAGAAATGCTTCCCACTCCAGACTTTCCTGGAATGCACGAACACAGCTACCTTGCTGGAGGGGCTGCTCCACTCCTGAACCCAGTGGTGCCACGCTGTTACACATTCTGCATGTCTCACACACCACAGTCTTCCCACGCATCCCTATTTCTTGGGGATGCTGTAAGGCTGAAATAACCCCTGGAAAACCAAAAGCAATGGGGCTGAAAGCAAGCTGGACTTCCCAGTCTTGGCTCATGTAACCCAAACCAGGTCAGATCCTGGAAGAACAAAGTGTAGCAATGTGGAAGGTGCTTTCCACATGAAAATCTGCAAGCCACCTCTGCAGCCTGGCCAGCTGAATCCCTGCCTGCCTAGGCTGGGAATCCCTGCTCCCTCCTGCCCTCTCCCTTCCATATGGTACATCCATTACCACACACACTCTGGAAACATCTGCAGCACCATGCTCAGCCCAGACTTGCAAAAGCACTGGGGAAATTGGAAATTGCTGCTGTGATGAGGAGAAAGGAGCAAAGACAGTGACACCTTTGTTCTGGAGCTTTGAGATCTAACACTGCTGAGTGCAGAGGATCATTTAAAAGCAAGAAAAAACCAACATAAAGCAGAATAAAAGACAAATTCTGGCTGTCCAGAGACATATTCTGAGGAAGCACACAGCACAGGACCCCAGGAGTCCTGTGAGACAGCACTGCAGCGTTTTCAGGCTGTACCAACAACCTGACAAACACACATCAGTGCCAAGGCAAGGAGAGCACTGCAGCTCAGCCTCAGTCTCTACCTGTAGGGTTCACTCTTTGATCCTTTTGCTGATTTATGATGTACCAAAGCTCAAAAAAATTCTCTGTATTTTTCTTCTGTATTTTTTTTAAAGTAATCCAGGCCAACTGAAAAACTTCCATGGAGAGCAAAGAGCCAGCTAAACAGCACCATTACAAGAATGATATGCTGGGCAACAATACAACTTTCAATACATTCATACCAACTTTTAGATAAACTATTTAGGCTGAACACCTGGTGATGACTTGGAAAGAACAGACTTTTTTAAAATGCAAAATTCAAACGGAAAGAGGGGAAGTTTAGGTTAGGTACTAGAAAGAAATCCTTCCCTGTGAGGGTGCTGAGGCCCTGGCACAGGGTGCCCAGAGAAGCTGTGGCTGCCCCTGGATCCCTGGAAGTGTTCCAGGCCAGGCTGGACAGGGCTTGGAGCAGCCTGGGATAGTGGAAGGTGTCACAGTATGGCAGGGGGTGGAATGAGATGGGCTTTAAGGTCCTTTTTAGCCCAAAATCACAGTGTGACCATAATCTCAATTACATATTTGATAATGTCCCTATAAATTCCAACATCCATCATCAGCTTATTAAAAAAATACAATCAGGAAGAACAGAAGATTTTTATTGCCCTGGAGGGGTGAAAAAAAGAAAGCATATCCCATCTTTCTATGGAAAAGGTGAAAATAAAGAAGAATTTGGACAGTCAGAATCCAGCTGAAATTACAGCTACTGTAATTTCCTAAGGCTCTACACCGACTACAACACTCTCTGAGAAAAATAATGTGAAAGAACAGAGTAGTTAGAAAGAAATGTCTCAAGGCACAGTGTAGAAGCATGTAAGAGTTTTTCCAACCCCATCAACAGAAGACCCAGCCCTACCACAAAAAAATGACAGCAAGGTTTTGGAGCAGCCTCTTGAGAAACAACTGTGCAGGGCAGCTCCTCTGGCCCTGCTCAGCAGCTCCCTGTGTGCTGGAGGGTTTTCCAGGCTGCCTGTGAGCAGTGGGTGGGAAAGCCCCGCTGCAGTTCCCTACCTGGCCATCCTTGGCGTAGCAGACCGAGTTGGACTGGGTGTACTTGACAGCAATGCTGGCCACGATCAGGTCTCGCACAGCAGCCTCAGGCAGCTGGAACAGAGCAGCAGTGTCAGCACCACCCTGACAGGTGCCCATGTACACCCCCAGCCATCACAGTTACTGAATCACACACAGGGAAACCAGGGCAGCTAAAAACACCCTGAGTGGTTCAATTACCAGCAAATTTTGTTTAAATTAAAACCCATAAATGATTGGTTTGGCAGCTAATCTCCCAACTCTCAGGGGTAAGACTCAATCTCATCAAGTTCCATCACCGTCCTTAAGCCTGAAAATCCCTCTGCATTTACTGTCCTCAGATGTGCTCATAGGCAGAAACCAGGACCACAATAATTAGAACAGCTCCCAAAATCTGTATTGTTTTTAAGTTCCATACCTAATTTATGAAAACGATTTTTTTTTACCTCAATATCTGAACTGGCTTCTGAGCCCATGACTAATCATGTGTTCATTAATGTCTGTTTTTTTAGTGAGAACGAGAGCAGAGACAAAGAAATCACTGAAAACTTTCTGGTGATGTGGGCTCAAATAGCTGAGCAATAGCAGCCAGGCCAGAGTTTATACAACAGCATACACACAAAAGGGTGATATAAACAATGAGTCAGATGTGATGCATCCTTAGCACATGGCTGTCTCACCACAAAACATTGCACACAGTAGCTTCTTGTTTACAAAAAAGAAGTGGTAGTCTGAGATAATGAGAAAGGTCCAGCTCCTCTTATCTATCGAAGCAATCAAAACAAAGGAAACCCATCTTGATTTACCCAAGTATATTAGGTCCAGAAATTCCACTCCATTGTTTGGTAAGAGCCAGTTAAACCTCATTAAAATATTTTAGGAGCTCTTAAAATTGCCCAGTGGTAAATTCCTTGATGCAGGCCCAGCAGTTCATTCATTCCATGTGTCTTTAAGCTCACTTATGTCCCACACTCACGTTTTTATTCTTGGTGACAATGTTCTTGAACAGCGACCGGTCAATGACTGCGCTGTTCCTCTTCTGCATCAGGTTCAGGCCATAGAGGGTTCGGACCTCCAGGTCATCAGGCTCATAGTGTGGATCCATCTGAAAGCCAAGAACAGGCCAATAAAACACTTCTAGACCAAAACCTACAGTCCTCCAGTTTCCACACAAAGGAGAAAAATATGCAGACACACATACAGAGCCTTCCAGAGAAAGGCAGGAGTATTTGGAGCTGCTTCCTACATGCCTCAAGCTAGAACTCCCGGCCCTCTGTGGCATTCAAGGCAATAGTGAATGTGATCCTTTCCACAGCTGCACTCCTGGGGCACGTCTCCATCCAAGCTGGAAGCACAATTCATTTATACCAGCACAGGGATCAGGTTAACTGGAACTGACACTGTACTCACATCCACCCGTGCATGGCCTTATTCAGAACTTTGGGAGCCCTAGCTGAAGTTTCAGACAGGAAACAACCCAGACTAAGGTGACCAGCTCTAAACACATGCTTTATGTGCTTTTCCTAATCCACTGAAATGTTTTAGACCAACTTTCCTTAGCGTTGCTCTGCATTCAGCCCTGAGGATACAGGTTTCACCAATATGACCTCATCCTTGCAAAGTTAATTCAATTCCAGGAGGCAATCAGCTGCCAAGACTGTCTGCAATTTCATTCTTTCTTGCCTGAAGCTCCTGAGCCATCTTCTCCAGTTCCCCTGGCAGCTACACTACAATTATAACGCCAGCTAAGCCTTGGATTTTCTTTTTGTGATGCTGCAGTGACGTTCACTGCTCATTTGTCTCTCAGAGGCAGCAGAAATAGGATCTGACAGCAATCTGTGATCCATGAGTCATGTTCAGCAAAACTGGGTAATTTTGGAGTCCCAACAATCACTTCAGGAACTAGGAAGGCAACCTGACACTGACTTGACCACATAATATTACTATTCCTTGACAAGTATGCTGCAGCATGTGAAGGTGCATCATTTCAGGCCCAAAATGTCTGTGCTTCCAGCTTCATCCCTGACTGGAGCAGGGGTACAAACCTGGAGGACACAGTAAGCACCATTCTTCTTTTTGGAAAGGATTTTCAGAGCTTCTTCGTCATAGCCAGGAGCCACCACACCATCAGACACCTGCAACACACAGAGATTTCAGCTTCCACAGGAGAAAAACAAAACAGGGGCTAAGCCTGAAAGCTCCACCAGCCATTTCCTGCACTGAAGACACACTTATCTTAGGGTCTGTCTGTATCCTACAACAGCAAAAGCACTGTTACAGTATGGGTTTCAATCCTGGCAACAAAAACCAGCAGAGCATTGTGAGCTCTTGGCAGAAGTTAGTAAAAAAGACCCCACAACCCTCTAATCAGAATAGAACTAATAACTAATATCCACCTCCAGGGGGAAACAGCTTGACCATGACATCCCAACTTCTCAGCCCTAACAGTAAACGTGGCTTAAAATCCAATACATCCTAATTTCAACACTGACACTCCTCAGGAGGCAAAAACCCTGGAAAAAGAGCTGATACGAGCATGGAAACTGAGAGTTTACATTCATCAGTGCCATGAAGAGATACACAAATTTCACATTTGTGCCTTACAGTGTGGGTGAGGTTTTTTTCATTTTCAGCAGCACTGTACCAAATGTTACCCTCACAAACCAGCTGAACATGCTCTTCCATTTGTTTGGCATCATACAATCACTGAATGGTTTGGTTTGGCAAAAACCACCTCACTGCATCCTCCTGTTGTGGACAAGCACACCTCCCACTACATCAGGCTGCTCCAAACCTAAAAGATTCTGTGATTCTAAGGAAAAAGCACCAACTGGGAAGTAGCTGAGCCTACATGTAAGTGGCAGGTAGCAACCTATTTTCAAATTCCTGCCTTGGGCAAGGGGCTGGCCATCAGCATTCCAATTCTTCACTTGACAGCCTAACCAGGGCTCCTTTCCAGAGGTTTGCAATCATCTTGTGGAAAGCAGCATTGCCAGCTCTGCTATTTCACAGGCTCCAGCACATAGCCAGGTGTTAATTGGTAGGAAAAAAAATGCTGGTGAAAATTCTGCACTTCAGATCAGAGGATTACACAAATGGTTTAATAAAAGTCTTCCTGGTAAAATGGGTCGATTTCCAACAAAAAGGCTGTTACAAGCCAATGGCTGCATCTGAAATGATTCTCCTTGATACCTTGGAATGATTTGCTGCTATCACTGACCTCTCTGGAGATGATCTTGGCAGTAGGCACATCACAGATGTCAGACAGGGCAATGAAGTCACCAAAAGAGGACATCCGATCAGCACCTGAAAAAGTCCTGATTTTACTCATTTATCAAACTACAGCATAGACAAAGAAAACTCTTCACTCCTACAGTCCAGTCAATTACTATGAGAGCTAAGAATAATCCCACAGCAAAAGTAACCAAAAAAGAGGCCATAAAACCAACAAGGATGAAAAATCCTACCTCAAACACATGGACCTTTACATATTCCCATAGTTCAGATATTCTTCCTTCTTCACTGCCTCTGTCAAAACTCTAACTCTGTAATGACTACCTCCAGCACTGCAAGCAGCTCAGCTGTAACCCTTGGTGGCAAGAGGACAAGGAGAGGCAAGGATCACACAGAAAGATTTTAGATGGGAGACAGTTGGAAAAAGAGGAAAGCTTTTAGATGGTTATGCTCCCACCTGGCTCTTCCTGCAAGAAAGCGGACCCAGAAATGTAGCAAATTTTTTAAAATCAGTATTTTGTATTTAATGGCATAGCTAAGGTGAAATCAATTCCCATCAGAAGTGCTCCACTATTCAGCAAGGTCAATTCTTCTGTCCCCGCCATTCTAGAGGTTTATTTTTCCAGCAACCATGCAATGGTTTTGTGAGAGCAACATTCAAAGGTGGTCTGTGAAGAATGAACCCAAGCCAATGTGCTCCTTATCAAGTCTGCCTTGTTTTTTGTAATCTGTGCTAGGAATGCCATGGAAAATGAGAGACATAGCAAAGTATCTCAGCAAAGCAGAGGAAGCTGGTTTTGTTTGCTTTTTTTTAGCTTTTTTTTTTGTGAGCTCTGCAGTACAAAAGCTTTAAAAAAATCCCCATCAAATACCAGACAGAAACATCTCTACTCAAGTTAAATATTCCTGAGCACCCCAATGCTGAGTGTGCTACCAGCACTGCTGTTTATCCAGATCCTTTAGTCAAAGTCCCATATATATGTGTGTGTGTGTATGTACAAATTTAAATTTAAAAATGTATCATCTTACAGGTCTTCTATATTCACCAAGGACAGAATCCAAAGTGGTTTTAGCTCTTTGAACAGTATACAAGGGCTGCTCTCTTGGAAAGCAATCAGGAAGATCCTCATGGAGAAAACCCCTCTGGAGGAGCAGTGTGGTGCAAAGGGAAGATCAGGCAAAGAGCTGAGGATGCTGCTCAGGTGCTGAGCCCCGAGTTCAGCTCTTTGGTTATTTGCTGGGTTATTTGGAGCCCTCACCTCTGCTCCGGGCGTAGGCAGAGGCCAAGGGTGTCAGGGTCTTGTGGAAGTCGTGCACCATGCACACTTGGGCCTCCTCCTCGCTGAGCGGCACTCCAACAGCAGCACCTAGTGGGAAACACGAGCCAGGGCACTCCAGCTGCCGGCGCCTGCCCCAGGACCTGCCCACACAGCCGGGGGAGGGGAGCAGTCCCGCCCTACCTGCGGGACTGACGTGCTTGAAGGAGGCCGCGGCCGGAATGCCCAGCGCCTGCTTGAGCTCCTTCACCAGCTGCCAGGCATTGAGGGCGTCGCAGAGGTTGATGAAGCCGGGAGAGCCGTTCACCACTGCAAACACAGCACACGGACACATCACAGCAGGCAAACCCCTCTGCCCAGAGCCAGCACAAAGGATTTCTCCCAGAAAGCACTCCAATCACTACAAACTGCTCTTGTTCAATGACCCTGGCTCCTCAGCAACTGGAGGAGTGCCCAGACACCCACACCAAGAGTAAAGGCCATTTAAAAGTCTGGTCTCAAAACCTTTTGCTCAGGCCCTGGAAGAAGAACTGCTTGTACCGACATGGCACCTCTGTGAGCATTTCAGAAGACTGGAGGAGAAAATAGCATTTTAACAATAATCCACATCCAGGAGGAGTGAGCACAGCATTGTTCTGCTGCCATACTGGGAGGCACACTTGCAAGCAAATCGACCTTCAGTGCAGGAATGGAAAAGCTTCCTAAGAGGTCCCAGAGTTAAAATGGGGAAAATGCTGCAACACAAAGCTTCACTGCTTATTCAGCAGGATGATGTCTGCACACATTGAGAGCAGTCTCAAGAACAAGAACAGCCAGACTTTCTCTCCAAAACAGGGGCTTCCCTCACTACAACAATGCTGTGGCAAGTGGCACACCCTGTAAAATGGCAGAGAGACACACCAGACCTGTCCCAAATTTGCAAGTGAGGATACCACCACCATCAACAGAAGCAGCATTCTACAAACCCAAAGTAATAACCCTCTGCTCAAACCCATCAAAGAAAGAAAGACAAAAAAAAGAAGAAAACCAATTCAGACCCAGAGAAAAACAGCTTGGTTTCTAGGCAAAGTAAATAGTGACACAAAAAAAAAATGGGGAAGATACTAAAAAAAGAAAATTGCAAGTAGAAAAGCATCTTAAAAGGATGATAAGGTTTTCCTTTGCAAAATCTGGATCTAATGTCAAGCAGAAAGTACACTACATAAATCTATTCAAAGCATCTTGGACACACAATCCTACAGCAACAGAGAGCATAGAGCTGCAGTTAGTGTTGTGGGGCTCAACAGAGCAGCTTTCCTGTCTCACGCAGCTCAACTTTTAACTGCAAAGTTAGTGCCACTCAGTAACAAAGCAGCTGTGAAGACACTGCTGGCCATCCTCTAGACTAAGGTACAAGATAGTATTTCAGTTTCAAAGGCATGTCCAACCACCTCCATTCCCAGCTATCCCAGAGCTCCCTCTTGGCCAGCCCAGCCGAGGCCTCACCTGTCAGGGGCAGTTTGGGTCTCGTGGTGTAGAGCTGTGCAGGACTCTGGTGAGGATTCATGCCATACCTCAGGGGCAGCTGTGACACTCCCTTGCTGTACTCCTTCCTAAAGTAGTCAGAGATGGCTGCATCATACTGAGCAGTGTGGGTGAAGGCCTGGGGACACAATGGGGGACACCTGTCAACTTAGAAACATCAACTTCCAGAGGATTTGGGGCTCAAAGAGGTGAAGAACCTCTTTAAACAGGAGCCTGGCCCAGCCCTTCACGGCAGGAAAACATGACCAACCTTGAGTGCCAGCAGCCGCCGGGTTTCCATGGCAGTGTCTTTGTCCCCTGATGCTGCCATCTCTTTAGCGACCGCAGCGTAGTCTGCAGGGTCACACACCACTGTCACCCGGGCGTGGTTCTTGGCAGCCGCCCGCAGCAAGGCCACTCCCCCTGCAAGACAGGAGCACAGGCATGGAGCACTTCCCTCCTGGATATAGCACAATCAGAGGCAGGGCTGAGGCCAGGCAGGGATGTGCACCATCGATCCTTTGTGCCAGACGAATGTGTCCCCTACCTCCAGCACAGGGAGGGGTGAGAGTGCTCTTCAAAATGCCCAAGGCTGGTGAGTTTGACTCAATCTGTACACTCACTGGGCTTGGCAGACCCAGGCAGAGCTGCAGGGGCGAGGGAACAGAATGAGAACTGGGACAAGAATGTTTTCCAACGGCACAGCCACATCCCAAAGAAGATGGCTGTCCCCACACATGGCTTAACCACCATCCTCTGCACACTGGGTCTGCAGAAAGATTTGCTTTCACGCTGCCACACAACAGAGGTTCCCAAATGTCTCTGCAAATAATAATGAATCTTGCCCAGGTCCTCTGTGTGAGATAAAATGCTACGCTTCTCCCTTCAGTCTGACTGCACTGCTATTGCAACTCTTTAAATCATACAAGATACTAGGCTGCTGCAGAGGAAAAGTAGAGGCTGGCATTGCTTCATGCAGAGCAAGTATTACTCCATAAAACATTTAATAGAGAGCTCTGCTGGGCATCATTTGGACTAAACTGCTGCAAGAAAATCCAATCCCAATCCAACCACATGGCACAGAACTGTGCCTGTGCTGTTCACAGGCTGCCAAGCAGAGATGCTGCAGTGAAGGCACAGCTAGCCTTTGGGGGTTAATAACTAGCAGCAAGAGAGAACATGCTAATGCAGGTGTCCATGCTTCCCAGCTCAGGTCCTGAGTACTCTCCCACATATTCAGACCAACTCCTTTCCTTCTAACGGCTTCCTGCAGTGAAGTTCTCACCCATCCTCAGAGCACTTTCAGTGGTTCAGCTCTGCTCTCCAAAGCTCATGTTTTTTTAGATTTCTATTACTGTCAAGCTGCAAAAGAGGTTGTCTGCTCTCCATGTTTCAGCAGGAAGCATGGTCCACCTAGCCTTTCCTAGCATGGCCCTCAGGCTCCTTCTTTAGGGCAGTGCATGACTTGCCCCCCACGCAGCATGCCTTGCCAGCCTGTTACTGCCATTTTAATTGCTTAAAAGCAACAAGGCTTACCCAACTATGCCTTCAGCCTGCTCCTTGTAGCTCCTGAGCTCTTGAGCAGACTTCCTTTAGAGGTGTGCAAAGACCACCAAATAAAAAGAGAAGAACTGAGACCACTCAGAAGCACAGAGTCTGTCTGAAAAGCAGATTTGCTCTCCCTTCAACTTACCAATATCAATCTTTTCCACTGCATCCTGTACTGTCACATCAGGAGAAGACACGGTCTTCACAAAAGGGTACAGGTTGCACACTACAACTCTGAGAATTGAGGGGGAAAACTGGGTTATTCAGCAAGAAATAAAAGTGCCAAACTGGGCTTGGCAAGCACAAGATAGCACCAGTGATTTTATGGTCTTGTCTCTCAGATCAGAGACCAGCACTCTGTGGCCAAGAGTGGTGCTCAGCCCAAGGGGAAGTGATGGTACAGTGCATTATGAGATTCAGCTGAACTCTGTGTATCAAACAATGTCAGAACCAGAGTTTACAGCAACCAGATTAAAGGAAGAGTTTCTTTAAACACATGTGCCTGAATATAAATGTTTAGTGATTTTGGTGCACAACCTGAGCCACTGCAAAGGACTTCAAAGTGGGCTCTCAGCAATACTGAAAATGGGCATCCACCAACTTTCAAAAGAGAGTAGGCACCCAAGAAAGGTCCATTCCAACAAAGTACAGTCAATCTAATTTTTCACAACTTTTCCCAGAGCAGAAAATGACCTGCATGTCACCTTCTGGACTTTCAAAATACCAACAATATATGAAACCTGAGTGTGCAGCCCAAATGCCATAAAGACTCTGTAGCACATGAAAGTGGGGGAGAAAATCGACTTTTCCCTCTCAAGCTAAGACCAGACCTTTCTGGAATTAGTTTTTCCATCTGATCTAGAGGCAGGTCTGTATTCCAGCAAGCATGATGTAATAACTTGCCTGTCCCATCCTACCAGAGCCACAGGAATTGCAGTGAAAGGAGGGATTTGTTCTGACCTTCACAGACAGGGTTTTTAATCCAAGAGAATTAATTCACTCTCTTGATCTGAGTACATGAAGGTATTGAACTCCAAGGCGTGCTCACTATGGCACAGAACTGCTGTGAGGAGTGCCCTTGTGTCCAACTTATAATATTCCTTTGTTCCCACTCCATGTGAACTCCAGCAGAAGGGATGATAAGCTTCCAGTATGGCTTTCAGAACCCACCGTGTCTCTAAATTTCCTACAATGTTTTTTATTGTCTACTCTGTTTCTAATGCCCCCTTCCCCCTGATCCATTCATGCTCCTGACCTGTTGCAAACCATCAGGAATCTGTGGACTTTAACACTGCTAATGCTTTTATCTGTGCAAACCAAGACAATCAATACCAGGCTTTCCTTCATTGACTCGGATATGCAGATTTTATGCAACTATGCAAAGGCAGTCCTGCTGAGGATCAGCTACTTCTGCTTTTTGCAAGAGAACCTGAATCCAAATTACCAGTCTGGATGCAAGTGCACCATAAGTCACTGATGTAAGGGCACATTATTCCCCCTGCAATTCAGCAGAGCCTGCTTTAATATGCAGCATGCTCTGAAGAGCCACCACTGCTGAGCCATCTAAGAGGATTCCTGTGGTTTTAAATTTCAGGTTTTCAAATTCAGCCCAGAAATCCATCCATCAGTTTCTAAAGGCAATTTTAAAACTCCAGATGCATTCTGGCCCACAGTCATACTGTACCTCCCACCCTGGCTACACCTGCAATTTGCTATGTCCAGCTCAGCCATGTTTCCGAACCAGGAGCTACTCCCTGATGTACAACTGATTATTCACAAGCAATAGTTGGATGTTAACACCAGTTAGTTACATACAGCCCTCAACTGCCCTGTGTGACTGAACCAAGTAAACACATTCTAACAAAAACGTAAAATAACCCCCACACTTTGGTACATTAGTGCACCAACTTTGTTACTACTTTGTTACTTCAGCTTCTGGATGCAGCTCACTTGCTCCCAAGACAGCTCTCGAAGTTTAAGCTTTCTGTCTCTTATCTGTGTGTGTTTTCTGTCTGAACAAACGCCGTGTTCCTGACCCATTTTCCATGTCTATTCTTTATTTATGTGTTGAAACTCAGTAAACATTATGCAAATTTCAAAGGGTATATTTACTAAGCAAGCATTTCAAAATCGGGAATTGCCATCTGATCAGACATGCGGAACCAACCTGAGGGAAGATGAGACAGCTTCAAAAGTACTGAACTCAACTCTGCAGCACGTGTAAGTGGCCCTACACTGACTGTGTGTAACATGTCAAAATTCCCAGGGAACCAGAAGAAATTCAGACCTCTGAGTTCCCTGTGGAAACCACAACGTGACTTTCTTGTTTTAGTTTTCTCTTACTACAAGTGGAAAAGAGGCACCTGTAGAAAATTGTATTTTTAAATACATAGTATGTCCTGCAAGGGTAAAGAAAGAAGGCTGCAGATCTGCTGGTGTGTAGAGGTCTCAATCCCTACTGCTCCCCTTCCTGGGTGTTGACTGGGCTCTGCTGTTGGTTTTTGATTACTGATGGATTGCATCACATCCCCCAACATTTACCTGACAAGGCTGAAATCCTGTTTCTTCATATCAGCATTATCCTCTGGAATATTGCGAGCCAAGATGCCTAGTTACAAAAAATAGTGCATCTTCATTAAAAAAAAAAAACTAAATCACCAACAAGTTTTTAATTCAACATCTCCCTTCACACTGTGCTTTTGTCCTCAGAGCTCTTCTATCTTAGCTTTTTCATTTTAGTTCAGACAGCACCCTCTGCTCCTTTATTCCACTTTGTAGAGTCTTTGGCTGTTCAAAGTCTAGCAGGTGTTCTTCCCCCAGTGCTAAATCCTAGAATATTCCAAACCCTGACCAGCAACCTCAACAGTGTACTTTCTAACCACTTGGTTGCTACCCTTAAAACACTGAAACCACCATCAAGGACTTCAAGGGAGAGAAAAAGGGCACCTGCCCAATGAGAAAAGAGAAGCAAGAGAGAATGAGCAGTGCAGGTGGCTGGGTCTAGGAACTCAGAGAAACATGAGGGTGACAGGCTGGCACAGTGTGAGGAACAGCACAGTCCTGGGTTCGGGGTCACAGGAGATTGCCTCCAGCCCTCACGTACGATGGGCAACAGCTTCCACTTGAGGTACCTCAAGCACAGCAACAGGAGATGAAAGAGCAGATGGATAAATGTGCAGGCAGCCCAGCTATCAGAGATCCTCCCTGCTGAAGAGGAGTCAGAGAACATCAGAGCACACAGAAATCACCCCTAAAGCCTACACTGCTGTGTTCCTTGTGCTACACACCAGACCCACCCAGAGGTTAAACTCTGGTCTGCAGCTGACTCTGCAAAGGCATTTTGAGAGAAGCTCTGTTACTTATAGCCCCGGGGAGAGAGCTCTGCTAACTGCAGAGATGCCAGCATAGCAACAAGGAGGTCATTCAGCCCCCCTGCACTTCTCCACCTCGTGGCTTTTCACCTCTCCTTCTGTTCCTGGAGCAAGTCTGCTTTCATTACTGAGTTCTTCTACACAACCCTTAAAAAAGGCATCTGCCAACTCCTCCTTCCCACCCTCCCTGCCCTCTTTTAGACTGAAAGATGTGGTAGCAGGAACATACCAGCATGGACTGCAGGATGAAGGGTTTTCACACGCCCACCCAGCATCTCAGGGAAGCCAGTCAGGTCCGAAACATCTCTGCCCAAGAAGAAAGCAGCACAGTAACAGATGTACCATACTGACTTTATCTAGAGGCTGAGTGACCCAAACCAAAGAAAGTGAACAGATTTCACTACAAAACCCCACTATACCACAGGGACAACAACTGCTTTTCCCATCAATGGAAATAGAGTTCATGGGTCACACCCAATTAAGCACTACAGCTATTTATTAAATACACTGGAATAACCAAAATAAGCAAACCCAAGTTAAAATGGTTTATAGAGAGAATGGCAGGCCATGATGAGGTGCTTTTCNCTCCAACAGCAGCACCTAGTGGGAAACACGAGCCAGGGCACTCCAGCTGCCGGCGCCTGCCCCAGGACCTGCCCACACAGCCGGGGGAGGGGAGCAGTCCCGCCCTACCTGCGGGACTGACGTGCTTGAAGGAGGCCGCGGCCGGAATGCCCAGCGCCTGCTTGAGCTCCTTCACCAGCTGCCAGGCATTGAGGGCGTCGCAGAGGTTGATGAAGCCGGGAGAGCCGTTCACCACTGCAAACACAGCACACGGACACATCACAGCAGGCAAACCCCTCTGCCCAGAGCCAGCACAAAGGATTTCTCCCAGAAAGCACTCCAATCACTACAAACTGCTCTTGTTCAATGACCCTGGCTCCTCAGCAACTGGAGGAGTGCCCAGACACCCACACCAAGAGTAAAGGCCATTTAAAAGTCTGGTCTCAAAACCTTTTGCTCAGGCCCTGGAAGAAGAACTGCTTGTACCGACATGGCACCTCTGTGAGCATTTCAGAAGACTGGAGGAGAAAATAGCATTTTAACAATAATCCACATCCAGGAGGAGTGAGCACAGCATTGTTCTGCTGCCATACTGGGAGGCACACTTGCAAGCAAATCGACCTTCAGTGCAGGAATGGAAAAGCTTCCTAAGAGGTCCCAGAGTTAAAATGGGGAAAATGCTGCAACACAAAGCTTCACTGCTTATTCAGCAGGATGATGTCTGCACACATTGAGAGCAGTCTCAAGAACAAGAACAGCCAGACTTTCTCTCCAAAACAGGGGCTTCCCTCACTACAACAATGCTGTGGCAAGTGGCACACCCTGTAAAATGGCAGAGAGACACACCAGACCTGTCCCAAATTTGCAAGTGAGGATACCACCACCATCAACAGAAGCAGCATTCTACAAACCCAAAGTAATAACCCTCTGCTCAAACCCATCAAAGAAAGAAAGACAAAAAAAAGAAGAAAACCAATTCAGACCCAGAGAAAAACAGCTTGGTTTCTAGGCAAAGTAAATAGTGACACAAAAAAAAAATGGGGAAGATACTAAAAAAAGAAAATTGCAAGTAGAAAAGCATCTTAAAAGGATGATAAGGTTTTCCTTTGCAAAATCTGGATCTAATGTCAAGCAGAAAGTACACTACATAAATCTATTCAAAGCATCTTGGACACACAATCCTACAGCAACAGAGAGCATAGAGCTGCAGTTAGTGTTGTGGGGCTCAACAGAGCAGCTTTCCTGTCTCACGCAGCTCAACTTTTAACTGCAAAGTTAGTGCCACTCAGTAACAAAGCAGCTGTGAAGACACTGCTGGCCATCCTCTAGACTAAGGTACAAGATAGTATTTCAGTTTCAAAGGCATGTCCAACCACCTCCATTCCCAGCTATCCCAGAGCTCCCTCTTGGCCAGCCCAGCCGAGGCCTCACCTGTCAGGGGCAGTTTGGGT
The DNA here is from genome assembly GCA_013397075.1 of Rhabdornis inornatus. Classification (NCBI taxonomy): domain Eukaryota; kingdom Metazoa; phylum Chordata; class Aves; order Passeriformes; family Rhabdornithidae; genus Rhabdornis; species Rhabdornis inornatus. Next base: position 218,032 of record VWZS01007489.1, read on the forward strand.
CTCGTGGTGTAGAGCTGTGCAGGACTCTGGTGAGGATTCATGCCATACCTCAGGGGCAGCTGTGACACTCCCTTGCTGTACTCCTTCCTAAAGTAGTCAGAGATGGCTGCATCATACTGAGCAGTGTGGGTGAAGGCCTGGGGACACAATGGGGGACACCTGTCAACTTAGAAACATCAACTTCCAGAGGATTTGGGGCTCAAAGAGGTGAAGAACCTCTTTAAACAGGAGCCTGGCCCAGCCCTTCACGGCAGGAAAACATGACCAACCTTGAGTGCCAGCAGCCGCCGGGTTTCCATGGCAGTGTCTTTGTCCCCTGATGCTGCCATCTCTTTAGCGACCGCAGCGTAGTCTGCAGGGTCACACACCACTGTCACCCGGGCGTGGTTCTTGGCAGCCGCCCGCAGCAAGGCCACTCCCCCTGCAAGACAGGAGCACAGGCATGGAGCACTTCCCTCCTGGATATAGCACAATCAGAGGCAGGGCTGAGGCCAGGCAGGGATGTGCACCATCGATCCTTTGTGCCAGACGAATGTGTCCCCTACCTCCAGCACAGGGAGGGGTGAGAGTGCTCTTCAAAATGCCCAAGGCTGGTGAGTTTGACTCAATCTGTACACTCACTGGGCTTGGCAGACCCAGGCAGAGCTGCAGGGGCGAGGGAACAGAATGAGAACTGGGACAAGAATGTTTTCCAACGGCACAGCCACATCCCAAAGAAGATGGCTGTCCCCACACATGGCTTAACCACCATCCTCTGCACACTGGGTCTGCAGAAAGATTTGCTTTCACGCTGCCACACAACAGAGGTTCCCAAATGTCTCTGCAAATAATAATGAATCTTGCCCAGGTCCTCTGTGTGAGATAAAATGCTACGCTTCTCCCTTCAGTCTGACTGCACTGCTATTGCAACTCTTTAAATCATACAAGATACTAGGCTGCTGCAGAGGAAAAGTAGAGGCTGGCATTGCTTCATGCAGAGCAAGTATTACTCCATAAAACATTTAATAGAGAGCTCTGCTGGGCATCATTTGGACTAAACTGCTGCAAGAAAATCCAATCCCAATCCAACCACATGGCACAGAACTGTGCCTGTGCTGTTCACAGGCTGCCAAGCAGAGATGCTGCAGTGAAGGCACAGCTAGCCTTTGGGGGTTAATAACTAGCAGCAAGAGAGAACATGCTAATGCAGGTGTCCATGCTTCCCAGCTCAGGTCCTGAGTACTCTCCCACATATTCAGACCAACTCCTTTCCTTCTAACGGCTTCCTGCAGTGAAGTTCTCACCCATCCTCAGAGCACTTTCAGTGGTTCAGCTCTGCTCTCCAAAGCTCATGTTTTTTTAGATTTCTATTACTGTCAAGCTGCAAAAGAGGTTGTCTGCTCTCCATGTTTCAGCAGGAAGCATGGTCCACCTAGCCTTTCCTAGCATGGCCCTCAGGCTCCTTCTTTAGGGCAGTGCATGACTTGCCCCCCACGCAGCATGCCTTGCCAGCCTGTTACTGCCATTTTAATTGCTTAAAAGCAACAAGGCTTACCCAACTATGCCTTCAGCCTGCTCCTTGTAGCTCCTGAGCTCTTGAGCAGACTTCCTTTAGAGGTGTGCAAAGACCACCAAATAAAAAGAGAAGAACTGAGACCACTCAGAAGCACAGAGTCTGTCTGAAAAGCAGATTTGCTCTCCCTTCAACTTACCAATATCAATCTTTTCCACTGCATCCTGTACTGTCACATCAGGAGAAGACACGGTCTTCACAAAAGGGTACAGGTTGCACACTACAACTCTGAGAATTGAGGGGGAAAACTGGGTTATTCAGCAAGAAATAAAAGTGCCAAACTGGGCTTGGCAAGCACAAGATAGCACCAGTGATTTTATGGTCTTGTCTCTCAGATCAGAGACCAGCACTCTGTGGCCAAGAGTGGTGCTCAGCCCAAGGGGAAGTGATGGTACAGTGCATTATGAGATTCAGCTGAACTCTGTGTATCAAACAATGTCAGAACCAGAGTTTACAGCAACCAGATTAAAGGAAGAGTTTCTTTAAACACATGTGCCTGAATATAAATGTTTAGTGATTTTGGTGCACAACCTGAGCCACTGCAAAGGACTTCAAAGTGGGCTCTCAGCAATACTGAAAATGGGCATCCACCAACTTTCAAAAGAGAGTAGGCACCCAAGAAAGGTCCATTCCAACAAAGTACAGTCAATCTAATTTTTCACAACTTTTCCCAGAGCAGAAAATGACCTGCATGTCACCTTCTGGACTTTCAAAATACCAACAATATATGAAACCTGAGTGTGCAGCCCAAATGCCATAAAGACTCTGTAGCACATGAAAGTGGGGGAGAAAATCGACTTTTCCCTCTCAAGCTAAGACCAGACCTTTCTGGAATTAGTTTTTCCATCTGATCTAGAGGCAGGTCTGTATTCCAGCAAGCATGATGTAATAACTTGCCTGTCCCATCCTACCAGAGCCACAGGAATTGCAGTGAAAGGAGGGATTTGTTCTGACCTTCACAGACAGGGTTTTTAATCCAAGAGAATTAATTCACTCTCTTGATCTGAGTACATGAAGGTATTGAACTCCAAGGCGTGCTCACTATGGCACAGAACTGCTGTGAGGAGTGCCCTTGTGTCCAACTTATAATATTCCTTTGTTCCCACTCCATGTGAACTCCAGCAGAAGGGATGATAAGCTTCCAGTATGGCTTTCAGAACCCACCGTGTCTCTAAATTTCCTACAATGTTTTTTATTGTCTACTCTGTTTCTAATGCCCCCTTCCCCCTGATCCATTCATGCTCCTGACCTGTTGCAAACCATCAGGAATCTGTGGACTTTAACACTGCTAATGCTTTTATCTGTGCAAACCAAGACAATCAATACCAGGCTTTCCTTCATTGACTCGGATATGCAGATTTTATGCAACTATGCAAAGGCAGTCCTGCTGAGGATCAGCTACTTCTGCTTTTTGCAAGAGAACCTGAATCCAAATTACCAGTCTGGATGCAAGTGCACCATAAGTCACTGATGTAAGGGCACATTATTCCCCCTGCAATTCAGCAGAGCCTGCTTTAATATGCAGCATGCTCTGAAGAGCCACCACTGCTGAGCCATCTAAGAGGATTCCTGTGGTTTTAAATTTCAGGTTTTCAAATTCAGCCCAGAAATCCATCCATCAGTTTCTAAAGGCAATTTTAAAACTCCAGATGCATTCTGGCCCACAGTCATACTGTACCTCCCACCCTGGCTACACCTGCAATTTGCTATGTCCAGCTCAGCCATGTTTCCGAACCAGGAGCTACTCCCTGATGTACAACTGATTATTCACAAGCAATAGTTGGATGTTAACACCAGTTAGTTACATACAGCCCTCAACTGCCCTGTGTGACTGAACCAAGTAAACACATTCTAACAAAAACGTAAAATAACCCCCACACTTTGGTACATTAGTGCACCAACTTTGTTACTACTTTGTTACTTCAGCTTCTGGATGCAGCTCACTTGCTCCCAAGACAGCTCTCGAAGTTTAAGCTTTCTGTCTCTTATCTGTGTGTGTTTTCTGTCTGAACAAACGCCGTGTTCCTGACCCATTTTCCATGTCTATTCTTTATTTATGTGTTGAAACTCAGTAAACATTATGCAAATTTCAAAGGGTATATTTACTAAGCAAGCATTTCAAAATCGGGAATTGCCATCTGATCAGACATGCGGAACCAACCTGAGGGAAGATGAGACAGCTTCAAAAGTACTGAACTCAACTCTGCAGCACGTGTAAGTGGCCCTACACTGACTGTGTGTAACATGTCAAAATTCCCAGGGAACCAGAAGAAATTCAGACCTCTGAGTTCCCTGTGGAAACCACAACGTGACTTTCTTGTTTTAGTTTTCTCTTACTACAAGTGGAAAAGAGGCACCTGTAGAAAATTGTATTTTTAAATACATAGTATGTCCTGCAAGGGTAAAGAAAGAAGGCTGCAGATCTGCTGGTGTGTAGAGGTCTCAATCCCTACTGCTCCCCTTCCTGGGTGTTGACTGGGCTCTGCTGTTGGTTTTTGATTACTGATGGATTGCATCACATCCCCCAACATTTACCTGACAAGGCTGAAATCCTGTTTCTTCATATCAGCATTATCCTCTGGAATATTGCGAGCCAAGATGCCTAGTTACAAAAAATAGTGCATCTTCATTAAAAAAAAAAAACTAAATCACCAACAAGTTTTTAATTCAACATCTCCCTTCACACTGTGCTTTTGTCCTCAGAGCTCTTCTATCTTAGCTTTTTCATTTTAGTTCAGACAGCACCCTCTGCTCCTTTATTCCACTTTGTAGAGTCTTTGGCTGTTCAAAGTCTAGCAGGTGTTCTTCCCCCAGTGCTAAATCCTAGAATATTCCAAACCCTGACCAGCAACCTCAACAGTGTACTTTCTAACCACTTGGTTGCTACCCTTAAAACACTGAAACCACCATCAAGGACTTCAAGGGAGAGAAAAAGGGCACCTGCCCAATGAGAAAAGAGAAGCAAGAGAGAATGAGCAGTGCAGGTGGCTGGGTCTAGGAACTCAGAGAAACATGAGGGTGACAGGCTGGCACAGTGTGAGGAACAGCACAGTCCTGGGTTCGGGGTCACAGGAGATTGCCTCCAGCCCTCACGTACGATGGGCAACAGCTTCCACTTGAGGTACCTCAAGCACAGCAACAGGAGATGAAAGAGCAGATGGATAAATGTGCAGGCAGCCCAGCTATCAGAGATCCTCCCTGCTGAAGAGGAGTCAGAGAACATCAGAGCACACAGAAATCACCCCTAAAGCCTACACTGCTGTGTTCCTTGTGCTACACACCAGACCCACCCAGAGGTTAAACTCTGGTCTGCAGCTGACTCTGCAAAGGCATTTTGAGAGAAGCTCTGTTACTTATAGCCCCGGGGAGAGAGCTCTGCTAACTGCAGAGATGCCAGCATAGCAACAAGGAGGTCATTCAGCCCCCCTGCACTTCTCCACCTCGTGGCTTTTCACCTCTCCTTCTGTTCCTGGAGCAAGTCTGCTTTCATTACTGAGTTCTTCTACACAACCCTTAAAAAAGGCATCTGCCAACTCCTCCTTCCCACCCTCCCTGCCCTCTTTTAGACTGAAAGATGTGGTAGCAGGAACATACCAGCATGGACTGCAGGATGAAGGGTTTTCACACGCCCACCCAGCATCTCAGGGAAGCCAGTCAGGTCCGAAACATCTCTGCCCAAGAAGAAAGCAGCACAGTAACAGATGTACCATACTGACTTTATCTAGAGGCTGAGTGACCCAAACCAAAGAAAGTGAACAGATTTCACTACAAAACCCCACTATACCACAGGGACAACAACTGCTTTTCCCATCAATGGAAATAGAGTTCATGGGTCACACCCAATTAAGCACTACAGCTATTTATTAAATACACTGGAATAACCAAAATAAGCAAACCCAAGTTAAAATGGTTTATAGAGAGAATGGCAGGCCATGATGAGGTGCTTTTCCTCCCAGCTTAGCTTCACTACTCCTTGTGACTGTTTAGGGTGGTAATAACAATAATGAGGGAAGGGGAAATGTGAGAATCCTTTGCTTCAGGCTTCACTGACAGCACAGCCAAGGAAATACGTTGGAGAGACACAACCAAGTGCTGGGTAACAGTGAGTTTTGGGGGTGATGTAGATTCATGCTGATGTGTCCCAGGGGCCAATGACTGTGTTCATGGGCAGCAAAAACAGAGTCACAGTCACCTGCCCTGCCCAGTAATCGACTTTTTTTTCCATCACTACACTGAAACCCATCTTTATTTGGCCAGAGCTGGTTTTTAAAATCACAGCTTGGAAGAAACCAGAATAAATTTTCCCAGAGTCATGGGCTAAAACAGCCAGAGACAATACATGACCTTTTTCCAACAATGGATGCACGACACTTAAAGGCTCCATCTGCATTAAATAATTGTGCTGGGGAAATAATTTGTGACCAATGAACTCCAGCGAGCTTCAACTTGTTCCTGGCACATCAGTGCTGTCCCAGAGCAGGCAAAGATCAGCTTTCACCTGGCTGTGAGGAGCAGCACTCAGAGCAGATATGAACATCAAGGTAACAGACTGTCCCACGGAAATACAGCTGGCTCAAGGCAGACAAGGAATCCAAACAAAAAGCTCCAACACCTCTCCTCACAGTAATGCACCTCAGCCAACAAAAAGGTTCTGAAGTTTGCTTTGGAGCAGGGGTTTTTTTTGGAAGGGAAGACTTGCTTTCAGACCAGTTTTCACTCATTTTTGTTCACAGAGAAAACAATTTAAGTAACCTCAGGGCCCAAAAGAGCCTTTTTGGTGGTGATGTACAGGGGAGTGTGTGTACCTGACAGGCAAGCCAGCATCCCTCAGGGACTTGGCCGTTCCTCCGGAGGCAATTAAACCCAGGCCAAGCGCATTGAGGCTCCTCGCGAATTCCACCAGGTTGGTCTTGTCAGAGACGCTGAGTAAAGCTGGCAGGCGGGAAGAGCACGAGTGTTTGGGTTTTAACAGCGGGAACAGAGGAAACGACGCGATTAAGCGAGTGAAACTTTGATAAGCTAAGGAGTTTAGGAGCGCTTGTGATGTCAGGGGAGGGGAGCACCACAACCTCGAGGTTCTCCTGAGGGAAAGTCGCTCCTCAGGAGAAGCCGCCCCTGAGGGCACCCAGGCGGGCCCGATCCCCTCAGCGCCTTCCCGCCCCGGGAACGAGGAGCACGGGCCCGGGGGACACAAACACGGCCTGCCGGCCCCCGGCCCCCCGCGCGGGAACCAGCGCTGAGGCGCCTTCCGGGGCCGCCCTGCCCGCTGAAGCGAAGCGGCGGCCATTGCGGGCCATGGCGGCAGGGCAGCCCCCCCACTCTTCCCTCAGGGACACCCTCCCCGCGGCCATGGCCCGCCCCGCGTTAATGTTACCGAGCTGCTGCCGCGCGGCCATGGCGCCGTCGGTGGGTGCAGGAGGGCGCGGAGGCAAGGAAAAGAAAGGAAAGGACGAGCGGCGGCGGCCCGGCGGGATTTGGGCGCACGGGGGCGGGAGGCGGAGGNCGTATGTATATGTGAGTAGATATGTACCACACAGAGGCACATGTATGTGCACACACACGTGTATACAAGATTTTCGGTAATGTTTCAGTACGCAGGTGAAAAATGAGGTGCAGATAAGGCAATACCTCATAGCAGTGGAAAGCAATGCAGTAAGGACCATTAATTTTTTCCAGGAGTACTGACAGGAGTTTCATCCATGGAAAGTCCTTTTGAAAGAGCTTCCACACGGGCAAAACACTAATTTACCAAGTCTGAGGTAAAAAAATCATTTGCAAGCAGTAAAATTATGCTTTATTTATGTTTTAATTAAGGGGAGCTCTCAGGGAGAGCTTTTCTTCCTCTGTGGGCCTCCAGATTTCCTGATACCCCTTGCAAAAGAGCTTTGCTTGTTTTCCTGCTCGCCTGTGGTTGGCAGGTAACACTTGATGATGTGACAAGGTAACAACTTGAACATGTTGGCTTTAACTGGTTAAAATCTGTGCTGTGCCCCTGTACACCCCAGCAGGGTTTAGCTGCAGCACAGTGGAATGCCCTGCAGTTAATTTGCAGCACAAGCCCTGGCTCCACCTGGTAATACTGAATCAGCAGTAATGTCAGCACAGGCAGGCCCTCGAGGCATCCCTGCCTACTTCTGTCACGTTTTCATCGGCCACACAGGTGGTCATGGTGCACCTGCAGCTCCCAGAGCGCTCAGACTGCATTAGGCTCTCCACTTGCATTAAAAAAGGAATAAATGGAAGTTTTTAGCTCTTCCAGGCAAAAAGGTGGGAAGTGCAAGTGCAGCTGGAAAGCCCAGACACTTGGCACTTTTGATTTGTGAGTCTCTGGGCTTGGGCAGTATTGTCTGTGTGAGGAAGAGTCAAGCCAGAAATACCAAACACACTGAATAAACCCAGTGTGTATGTTACTCTCAGTAGCAGCTAGTGACAAGCAGTAATAAATTACTGCTCAGGAGGGTGGCTGGGGCCAAATGAAAATATACTGTTAAGTGGTGCATGAGCAGTATCATTATGGAAATACACACCTTGGAGAGAATAAAAGTTGTGCGAAGAGTACAGCTGAGGTGGGCTTTGGTGATGATTAATGTATGAGCAAATGAACAATTTGACAGAGCACTGCATTTTTATCCAATGTTGGAGAGAGACTGTGTGTTCCAGCAGGGTGGAATACTGTGTATTCCTGTCAGCCTGTGCACAAGGACACAGATGCTGCTGCCTTCAGACAAACAGGGGAGGGATGTCACCAGGGTCAATAATGGCGTTGGCTCTGTTGCCTGTCCAGCAGTTCGTTGTCCCTTGGCACCTGAGGTGAGGTTTCTGTTTGTGCAGGAGTGGCAGGGGGTAGTTTGGGCTTAATCCCTGCCCCAGCACAGGAAGGACATGGAGCTGTTGGAGCCAGTTCAGGGGACGTCACCAACATGACCAGAGGGATGGAGCACCTCTGCTGTGAGGAAAGGCTGGGAGAATTGGGATTGTTCACCCTGGAGAAGAGAAGGCTTTGGGGTGACCTAATTGTGGCCTGCAGAAGCTGACAAGAGAGATGGAGAGAGACTCTTTACAGGGGCCTGGGGTGACTGGACAACAGGAGATGGGGTGAGACTGAAAGAGAGCAGGGTTAGATCGGATATTGGGAAAAAAATTCTTGCCTGTGAGGGTGGTGATGCCCTGGCACAGGGTGCCCAGAGAAGCTGTGGCTGCCCCTGGATCCCTGGAAGTGTCCAAGGCCAGGTTGGACCAGGCTTGGAGCAACCTGGGATAGTGGGAGGTGTCCCTGGCAGGGGGTTGGAACTGGATGATCTTTAAGGTCCTTTCCAACCCAAACCATTCTGTGATTCTGCATCTGAGAAGGGACATTCTGGCTGTGTGCTAAAGGAGTGTCTGGATCTGGATGTGATTGATATGTCCTGGTTTGGGGATGGTTTCTGCAGTGAAATCAGTCTGCCTCTCCAGAGGTTTAGTTTTGCTTTATAGAGCTTAATTTTAATTGGTTTTGGTGATGTTTAAAGGATATTCAAATATCCTGTGCTCTGCTCATGTCCCATCATTTATTCAATAGGAATGAGGTCTCATTGGAGCTTTTTCCTGGTGTTTTAAAGTGTTACAGAAGCTCGTCCTGAGCCAAGAATGCAGTAACATCGTATTGGAAATAATGGGAAGAGGTAAATGCTAGAATTACAAATACCACATTAAGGTTATTTCTAAATCATACTAGGGCCTACATCCAAGAAAGAAAAATCAGGCTTAATAAGCACTGTGCTCTGCTGTGTTAATAAGGAGAAGTAAAAAGAGGAAGAAGCTGAATAGAGGCATACAAAAGTGATGGTGTGGCTGGTGTTAGGACACCTTCTCTTTAGGCTGTAGGGAGCAAGCAATGCTTTTCAGCTTGGCTTTGAGTCTCTGTTGTGAGTCTGTTTTCTATTGTTGAGGTTTTTTTTCACCCAGCAGACCAAGAAGAATGTAGAAAAACAGGTCAGTTTGGCTGCTTATAATTAATTTGTTAGGATAGGAAGCAAACAAGGTAGGATTTTCCAGCTACCTGGAGCTGCCTGTGGGCTAGTGGAGGGTGGACTGGGAAGACCCAAAAAGTAGGACTCCATTCAAAGTGGATGTCCATGGCTGGCCTTGTTTGGGGCTTCAGAGATGAAGTGTCACAAGTGATGACCATTACACCAGTGGTCTGATCTGGGTCTGTCTTACCCCAGGAAAGGAGTCTCATCATCACAGGGCTGCTTTGGAAAAATGTCATCATGGGCATCTCTGCCTGTATAAACACAGTCCTCAGCTTTGGAATGTCCCATCATACCAAGCTTATCTTCCTTAACCAGGCCCTGCTTTCATTTACATCCCTCCCCATGCCTTTCCTCAGCAAGCCCTTGCCTCTGCTATGCTCTGTGTATGCCCTCAAGCAAAGATTGTGGTATTCAGCATGATGTAAGACAAATACATCTCAGTCCTACTCAGACTCCTGTTTTCTTCCCTGGCAGTTATTTAAGTGGAAAGCAAGGAAGTATATTGTTCTGATATCTGCTATTTCCCTTGAGGACGCTGTTTGCCATGCACTGGGCTTCAGTTTTTCCAGTCTCCCAAAGACCAGTGCCTTGCAAGCACTTATCTGTGCCCCTTACTCAGTATTATGGGATTGCTTACTGCAAAGGTCTGCTGGAGGCTTCAAGTGCCCTGTCTCAGATGCTGCACAACAGTAGAGGTGAGAGTGGAATTGAATCCAGGCTGCTTCTCAAGGGTTACTGCTATATGCAGGCTTCTGGTTTGTCTGTCTTTTGTTCTCAGGGTTCACGAAAACTGCAGGGTAAAATCTTCTTGGTGTATTCCAGGAGAAAAAGAAGCTGCTAAGTATTGCTCTGTTGAACCTTGTTCAAGAGCTGCATCACACTGCCTGTGCCACTCACTATGAGTTAACTCCGGGGTAGCTTCAGCACTGAGCTGATGAACAGGCTGGCCAGGAGTGTTCCACAGTAACAGAGAGGCTCAAGAGCCCTGATGCATTTTGAGGGGTTTTTTTCTACCCTTATCAGCTTGGAGCAGCTTTTGTTTTACTGTGTTCCTTGGAGGTCCCAGTTAAATCACATCTGTGGCGTGCCGGCTGTCAGCTGTCACTGTAAATCCCTGCTCAGGGTCCCATGGAGCTGCTGAGGTGACAGTGAGCCTTTAGCTGAAGTTCAGAGACCCCGAGGAGCCCTGCACATTCAATTTGACCTGGGGTGTGAAGGTTACATCCCCTTTTCACTCACCAACAGCAGTGGTCGTTTTCCTAAACCTGTGATATCAATGTCTAATGCTTTTCCTGCAAAAGAACCAATTTCCTTGTAATAGAATAAATATTGCAGATTTCAGCCTGAGTTATTCTCCTAATGCTCTGGGTTATGAATGAGACCCAAAGGTGCATAAACTGAAGGACGATTTATTTTCTGAATGCTCCCATTCCTTTCCTCCCAGGGGCTGGTTCCTATCCAAGCATAGAAGGAAAAATATTACCAAAAAATAGGAAATAGTTTCTCTTGTTGGTGACTCAGTGCCTACTCTATGATCTGAACCCCACATGTAGGCTGTGGCTGAACAGATGTTTGCAATTGCAAATATGGGGTTTGCAGTAAAAATAAAAATTCCATCCACTTTGAGGTTCCTTGCCTTGTCAGGCTATTTGTATGAAAGGAAGAATTCCTAGAGAAAAGAAAAAAGGAGGGAATATTTTGTTAGGGTATTTTTGGTGTAGGTGCAAAGAAATAACTTTATCCACAAATAACAGGGTGCTTTACTTTTTCACAGCACCATGGGATCCCAGAATGGTTTGGAAGGGACCTCAAAGCTCATCTCATCCCACCCCCTGCCATATGCAGGGACACCTTCCACTGTCCCAGCTTGCTCCAAGCTCCCTCCTGACCTTGAACACTTCTGTGGGAAATTGGAATCACTGGTTCATCGGTGTCTCGCTTTGCCCCCAGCTCTTTGGACACCAGTGTTTGTGTCCCTGTGTGAGAGGGAGAGCTGTCCTGCCGGGATCCCGCCGGGATCCCGCCGGGATGCTGCCAAATGCGCAGGGAAGCAGCTCCCACTAGAGCGCGCTAAGACAGCTAAAATGGAGCTGGTTTTCTGCTGGCATCAGGGTGGAACCATCAGAGATGCTTCTGTAAGGAACGGCACTTTGGTTTTTCAGCAGGGATTCTGGCTAAGTTCCCCATCTTTTGAGTACAGTTTCCCTGGGTGAGTGTGCAGCAAAGCCAGCTGTTGCTGCCTTACAGCACTGAGGTTTGGGCTGGGACACGTGCTGGCAAAAACCTGTTGGAAGACCCTGGCCTGGGCAGAGGGCAAGGAGCAGCTTTGTCCTCCATCCCTGTCTCATCTCACAGTCCCTTTGTTTGCTGCTCTGTGAGGCAGAGGAAGTGGATATCTGTGCAATATTTGGACAGGAGTCCACCTCGGAGTCCCATTGTTGGTCTGCTGTTGTCATTTGTGCATTTTGAAGCTACCCCTAACAAACTTGCCCATCTTCGTAGGAGAATTTCCTGCCTCCACCCAGGCTCTTAGACCCCTGTCTGCTACCCTCCTTTGCTTCATGTTTACTTAATTAGCCAGCTGGAGCATAATTCCTTTCATGATCTACGGACTAATACATAAAGATGACAGTGACAGGAATCTTGGCTTAGGTTTCAATTTGCATGTTAATTCATTGTGGTTCCCCATATAGCTGGAATTTGCTCCAACAGGATCTGGGAGATGATGAAATGGGCGGGGTGTTCTCCTGTGTCCCAGCTGAGAGCCTGGAGCGATAGGTGACATAGTTTTACCGTCCACCAGGCACCATCTCTTGCAGATCTACAGCAAAAAGCAAGGCAAAGGTGAAAAGCAAAGCAAAAATCCTAAATGAGGAGCTTTTCTTAGTACAAAATGCAAACAGAGTCATGGCTCTGGTCGTTGAGCAGCATCTGGAAATCGGTGAAGCCTGGTGAGAGAGCCTGCAGCAGATTAAGAAGGAACAGAGTGATTTTGCATAGCAATCCAGCCCCAGTCATCCCTGGTTCACAAAACCCTTGACACACTTGTCTAGAGAAGAGAGAGGCTCCAGGCAGGGTGGAAACAATGATTTCCCTGAGTGGGAGACAAGCCCATGTTGGCTGTGGAGGGTTTAGGCACAAACCCCATCATTCCATGGGACTCCTGTTTCTGTGTGACATCCAGGAGCTGGCTTAGAGGGAAGGAAATGCTGCGAGCCTGTGTTCAGTTCCAGCACTCAGGGGGACCACGGGAACACTGTCAGGCACACAGGACACTGACAGCAAACACAGGCAGAGCTGCCATTTTCCTGAAATGCCTGAAAATCCAGCGGCTTGCCAAAGGTGGCACTCCTGGAAAGACAGTCATAGGTGGTTATTTATCTGTTACATTAGAGCTAACTGAGATCCAGACCCCTGAGAGTCAGAATCCAGGATAAAAACAGGGCTTGCCGCAAGACCCTGTGAGCTGAATAGAAATCATGGCTAAATAGGAGGATGGGAAGAGAGACAGAGTTGTGTGAAGAGGCATGGCCAGCATCACACAGGAGGCAGTGCCACAGCCAGCCAGGCTTGGAGCAGTCTCTAGCTGGCAGATGGGGTTAGTTGCAGCAAATCATCCATTTTCAGATTTTGCTGATTTTACACAGTCTAATTTTAATAACAGAAGAAAAGAGTGAGACTTTTTTTCATAAATTACTTGTTCCTTTCCTTTTTTTCCCCTCCTGAGTAACTACACTAGGTAACTGTATTTTGGCCTTAGAAACATGGATAGCATTTTAATGAAGAATTGTGGGGACAAATAATTGAAAATAAATGTTGTTTCTTCTCTGTGTTCAAAACCCAATGGCTTTGGATTCTCCAGGAGTTTTTTGTGCTTTCTGAAAATTCTGTTATCTTGTATGCCCTGCTTTCATAATCAGTTGTGGCTCCTTCTTTCTATTTTGACCTTCCTTGCTCAGAGTCTCAAGTCACAACAGGACAAATTCTGGCTTTTCAAAATCATCTTCCTGATGCTTTATGGCTAGAAAAATAAGAGTTTTTTTCCCCTCAGAAAACATTGTTAAATCAAGCATTTTAATTTTTCACCTCAATCAAAACCAAGTTTTTCAGCTTTTCATTAAAAACCAAGTATTTGAAGTTGTTCAGGAGGCCTTAAAATGAACACTTCCAGATTCTAGAATAAACACTGCCATTTTCCAGATACTACTTTTCAGGAAAGTAGGATTTAATCATATAGCTTCTGTTCCATTAATATTTTGAGCTAGCTTAGTACAGCTCTTTGGGAATTGGGAAATGCAAGGTTATGATAAGCCTGTGCAAATTCAGTGAGGGGTACTGGTGTTTCCCTGCTTGAAACAGGGGGGGGAAAACCTGTTCACAGTTAAAATCTCTTGGTGAAAAGCCCTGAGCAGGACTGAGTTCCATCAATCCTGGACACAGAGCAGGATTTGTGCATGTGGCAAATCCACCTGGAAGCAGCAGGGAGCCTTCAAGGTGGGGATGGCAAACACCCCCCCCCCCTCATTAGGCAGACCTGAGGCAGGTACTAATTAACCTGGAGCTGCAGTGGTGCTGCTCATGCCTCATGTCCTGATGATTCCTGGTTCTGCTGGGGTGAGGGCAGGAGCAGCATTGGCTCTGCTTGGTGCAGCTTTCCCCCATCTTTTCCTCTACCTGTCTCCATGCATTTCAGGCCTGGAAACTGTGTCCCTGTGCCCATCTGTGCTCAGTGGCTCTGGAGCCACTGGAGCTTTAATTGTGTGGAGTTGTTTTCCTGAGCTAAATTAGCAGGCACATGGGGGTGACAATTTCAGCCCTGTAGGAGTTTGGTGGTAAAAACTGAGCCTGAGACTCAGGCCAAGGCGGCAGAGCCAGAGGGAATTTAATGGGACTTCCTGCAAAACATAGCTACAGACTTTCAGTTGACTCTCTTCAATTTGCCTAACTAATGTCTTCTCCAGCCCTGCTTTTTAATTCATGATACTATCATCAATCACATAATTATGACCTCATCTCATTCTCTGTTAAGATTTGGGTGACTAATAAGGACAGGGTCACACTTCAGTTTGTATTGCTGTGTTTTACTGCCTAAATGAAAAGAAGCAAACATGCTGGGGACAGAATTCCCAAAACATAAAATTCTGCTGACAATGTGCAACATTTTGCTATTTCTGGAGAGCTGGGAAGTAGGACTTTTTGGTTGGTTGGTTTTATTTACACTGTTTTCCACATAAGTACCTTATCAGACCTGGGAACAGACTCCTTTTAACTCATCTCATGAGCACACATCAACATCATAACAAACACATGGAAAGAAGAACTATTTCTCCAGGCAAGAGGCAGCTTAATCCAGTGGGTCAGATAAACATCCTTCAGATAGAATATGGGAAGTTCTTTTATAGAGTAACCACTTCAAGGGACCGAAATCCCAGTGTTAGGCAGCATCAAATTCCACTGATGCCATAAACCATGGCAAGGAGCACACTGAGAGCAGGAATTAAGAACATGATTGAATCATGTGAAAGGGTTTTTGCTCCTGAATTAATGTTAGAGATTCAGGTTTGGGGAAAGGATGGTTAATTCTTCCCATCCTGTATTTTTGTTCAGGTTTGACATTTGCCAGCCAAAACCTCCCTTTGCTGACCCACTGTTCATAATTTTCCTGGGTTATCAAGATCATCCCATCTGGAAAGAGGGTGGCTCTTTTCTTCACAGACATTTTAGGCTAAAGAGATCCTGGTCTAAGCATCTTGGGAAGCCCCTGAAAGCTGAATTCCATGGGATTCCTTGTATTCCCTAGAAGGGATTAACAACAAGGCTATGGGAAGCCCAGTGTTTGAAGTCTGATCTCTGGCTCTATTGCAGACACTTGGAGCAGACTCTACCCTTGCACAACAGAAATAACCCATGAAGGTTGAAAACTAGAAGAGAAACATTTAGAATGTATGGAGTGTTTTTATAAACCCATCAATTTTCAAGCCACTTTTGCAGTTTCCTGAGCCTAACTTGAACGTGATGAGTGCTTAGGGGTAGGCAATAGCACACAAACAATACCCACTTCCAAAACATGTATATTCACAAGCTTCCCACTGTTGGTACTGTGAAAGCATTGCTGTTTCTCCTACAAATAACGCCATGTAATACTATTCATAATGGTTTGATGCCCCAGTTTGAGCTGTGTCATGCCATGCAGAAGTTTTGCTGCTCATTTCTTGTATTCACACTTGGTAGCTGAAATACTGCAGCCCTCTGAACTTGCTTTCCTGTTTCCCCCTGATTTTCACTCATGCTCAGATTTGCACTTAGTCATCTTTACAATCCTTGCCTTTCCCTGTGTTCTCTTCTCTACAGCATGACCAAAATTTGTTTGCACAGGATCTTTATGAGCTTCTGCCCTCACTAAAAAAGGGCCAACTTGTCTTGGGAAGTTTCCTCCATCAGTTTTGACATCTCTCACAGCCTGCCGTTCCTAAGCATTAATTTCTATCACTTCCCCCAGTTTCCCTGGAAGAAATTCTGATTAAGCAATAAGTGCTGGGCTATCCATCATTCCATGCCAGTCACAAGTCACAGGGTTCTTCTCAGCCTGGAAGGCACCGATCGTTCTTAATCAACCTGAGTGTGCCACGGGTAACAGAGTTAAAGACCTGATTTCCTGGCCATCCCCCTGGGATCCTGTCTAAGCAGGGCAGGAAGGCAGAGCCATTTTGAGAGCACAGCTGATTAAACCCCTGCAAAGCTCAGAGGGCTTCACAAAAGTCCTGTCATTCAGCCTGCATTTGATTTCAGGTCTGATTTTCATTTGTTTACAGTATCACCCATTATGTGTAGAGTGTTTGCTAAACACTGAAGAATAATGGTCCTGTCCCATGTAGCTGACAGCAGAAGGGCTGACAAAGGGAAGGAAGGCAGTAAAAAAGGTAATTTATGTATGAGTCATGCTTCCCAGCCAGCTGTGCCGATAAAAAATGGCCGTTTTTATGGGAAGGCTAGAAAAGAGCAATGAAATTACCTTTCTGAAAGAAAACAAAAACAAAAAACAAAACAAAACAAACAAAAAAAAAACAAAAACAAAAAAACAAACCAAGCCAAACCAAAAACCACAATCCAAACCAAAAGAAGTATTTTGGACCAGCAGTTTGATTAAAGATGACTTACTGCCAACAGCACAGGGAAGGAATCCTGGGGAGGCACTTGAATTTATCAGGGAAAGATGTTTCTGGCACAGACACCTGCACCTAAGACAGTACGGGGACAGCAGCAGGAGGTCCTGCCTAGGCACAGAAAAACCTGATAAGGAAGCAGGAAAACAGAAGATACAAAGTGTGAGAGATGAGAAGTGATAAGCAGAGGTGGATTTAGGAGCTGGGAGCAGTGGCTGAGGCAGGGGAGGAAATCATTGGAGGTGCTTTTTCTGCAAATTGCTGAGCAGTCCCGTATCCACCTAATGCACAGAACTCTGCAGGAAGATTTATGTTGTCATCCAGCCACGTGACTTGGGGTCTGACTTTGCTCCACTTAGAGGCAATGATAGACTCCTATTGATCCATGGGAACCATAGAAATCAAAGAAAACTTGCTGTGGCAACTGGCTAATTCAATAAAAGCATTGATTTTTCCGGCTGGACAATTAGAGAGCATGAATGCAGCGTAGCTGATTTCTGTCTCTGAATTAATGTAACAAATGATCATTGATTCAAGGGAGAGGAGACTGTACCCCAAAGGAAAAGACCTTCCATAGTAAATATCCCCCAGCCTATGTGGGCTGGTCTTTAATGTGCCAGAGATAGAGCTGCTGATGATTCTGTGTCTCTCTTGGTTAGCACGCTTAGGAGTGAGTTGACTGTCACCTCACAGAGCAGCCAAGGTAAAGACAGACACACAGGGCCAAGGAGAACCCTGGAAAGGTGATGCAGGAGACCATGGTGTTCAAAACTGGTAGTAGGAACACCTCATAGCATCACTTCAGATGAATGGCTCTAGTTTTGCCCTGGTTTGAGACAGAATCATGGAATGGTTTGAGTTGGAAGGGCCCTTAAAGATCATCCAGTTGTACCCCCTGCCATGGGCAGGGACATCTTCCACTATCCCAGGTTGCTCCAAGCCCCATGTCCATCCTGGCCTTAGACACTTCCAGGGATGGGGCAGCCACAGCTTCTCTGGGCACCCTGTGCCAGGGCCTGCCCACCCTCACAGGGAAGAATTTCTTCCTAACATCTGATCTAAACCTACTCTCTGTCAGTGGGAAGCCATTCCCCCTTGTCCTGTCACTCCAGGCCCTTGTAAATAGTCTCTCCATCTTTGTTGTCAGCTCCTTCAGGCTCTGGAAGGCTGCAATTAGGTCACCCCAAAGCCTTCTCTTCTCCAGGCTGAGCAATCCCAATTCTCCCAGCCTTTCCCCACAGCAGGGCTGCTCCATCCCTCTGATCATCCTGGTGCTTCCTCTGGACTGGCTCAAACAGCCCCACATCCTTCCTGTGCTGGGCCCCCAGGGCTGGGGCAGCTCTGCAGGTGGGGTCTCACCAGGTTGGAGCACACAGCTCTCTCTTCCTCCACAGTGGGGAAGATACTTTGAGCATCCCCTCAAAGCCTTAAAAGAGGAACTTCTTAAACCACATGCAGTAGCTGTGAACAGGCCCCAAGATTTTTGGAGCTGCCGGGTATTTGCAAACTGAGGTTCTGACTTCATGCTTTGCTGTCCTGGTTCAGGAGTCAGTGTTCCAGGCAGTGTGATGATTTCTTTCCTAGGAAACTGATGTGCCATTTGCACACCATTGCAAACCATTGTCCATTTGCAAAACCCCTTTGATGTTGAGATCAGTTCTAATGGTGTGGAAGCATCTGGAACTCACTGCACCATGGAAGCCCCCCAGAGTGGGCTGAGGAATTCCAGCTGCTGACAAAGCATCCCCCAAGGGTGACTCTCATTACAGCAGGGAACACATCTTGGTGTTCCCAGCTCCTGATTTCAGGCTGGCTGCTGTCTGTGTGCCAGGGGTGTGCTGCAGTGCTGGCACAGGGGCTGCTGCTGTTCCGTGCTGGGTGTCACCTGGGCTGCAGGGGCAGAACAGGCAGTGACATTTTACCAGCTGAGGTTGTTTGCGTCAGTGCCTGTGAGTCAGGGCCCTGACCTGGGACATGTTTCACGTTGGTCCCTGGGCTTTGACGTGGATGGGCCATCCCAGCACCCCTGACCTGCCAGAGACACCACCTCCTCTCATCTCATTCTGTACTTGGTGCTTTTTTTGTCCCATTTCGGATGGCCTGTAGCTGCAATAGAGATGTTGTGAGAGGGCTCAGCAGACACAATGCACCTCCTGCCCTTCATCACAGGAGCAGGAGTGAGGAGGTGTGATAAGAGTTGTGGAGCATTAATGGAGCAGGATGCTCAGAGCTGGAGGGGAGGAGGGATATTTCGATCAGTCACTGGGATAAAAGCTAAGCTGCTTTACAGCACAGCCTGCTAGAAAGTGGTGGTTAGAAAAACGTGTCTATTAAAAGGTCAGGTGTGGTTCTGAGTTCTGGGCTGACACTTGCACAAGCTGGTAAATGATACATAATGAACACCTTCTTAGATTAATTTTGTCTATTTGGGGTCACCGTGAACAGCCCATTAGACAATAGGTTTCTCAGAGGCTGCCAAATGCTGAATCTGTAACTTGTTTGAGTTTATACAATATTTGGTGATCAGATTTGGAGAATTAACTGGATATCTTAACTAATTTATGTGCTTCTCTTCACTGACCAAGGGAGCATAACTCTTAGAATCAGATTTCTCATGTGCAACAATCAGATGAACAGCCACAATTAAAGTTTCACTACCCCAAACCGCTCAAAAATTGTGGTGGCCTTTCTATTACCATGTCTTTTTAGAGTCTATAGTTTTCAGCTTTTCAGTTGTGAGAGCTGAAAATTAATCTTTTGCTTCAAGTAAAGAAGTACTCTCATTTATATCACAGATCCCAGCACCAGGAACATCAGGGAGAAAAATGAAATACCTGAGAGCATTAAACTGCAAATGTACTTTCAGAATACAGTGCAGGATTTGCTCCCAGTAAACTGTCAGAGCTCCTGCTGGAAGTGGAGACTGCTTACTGAAAAGCAACATGAAAGGTGCCAGACTTGTTGAAAAATTCACAGGCACATTTTCATACTTAGAACTTCTCTCCCAGTATAGTAAGAGAGCTCCACTCATGTAACTTCTGGTAGCTGTCATGGAAGCTTTTTGTTTCCTAGCAAAAGGCACAGAGGCAACAGTGGCACAGGCAAGAGAGCTTTGATGCAGAATGTTCAAAAGCCTGATTTCTATTTCCTCTCTAAAGACCAGCCCTCCAGAAGCTTTCTTTGACCTCTTACAGGGTGTGAAATAATCCAGGATGGGCTTTGGTGCTCATCTTCTTAAGATTCTTCCACATCCTCCCCCCAGGCATCTTGCCAAACAGCCAAGGAAAGTGTTGCTAGCACTGTTTTCTACTGTGGATGGATTTTGATTATTAATAAAATGCTCAGGATCAATGGAACCAGTTCACATCTTGTCAAAGCAGCACAAGCAGGATGCTGCTTTTATTGCCACTGCCCCTTTCTCCTCCAGATGATCCCTTTCATGTGCCTGAGCAGCACTGAGGTGACTGCCTGCTTCATTAAGAACTGCTACAGCACAGGAGCCAGCTCAGAAAGTGGTTTACTAATAGCAAAGAGAAAACTCAGGGACAGAATGAAAAAGAGCAGAAGAAAGAGATGATTGCAGTTTTAAGTTGAATTTCCACAACATTCCAAGCAGGCATTCCAGTATGAGTGCATTAAATTCACATATTTCTCAACAGCAAGGGCTGTTTAGCAATAAAGACCTTTGGCACTGAAAGAGGCTCAAAACAAATCTTTGCAGCCAGCAATAAAACACAAGGAGTGCCATGCTGAACATCACTGGGTCACATAGCTTGTTAAGGCAAGAGGCTGGAGGCTTATTTGTGCAATCCCTGCAAGAAGTGTTGTCCTGTGACACACTCACTGTCACAGATAACTGCCTTGGAGATTAAAAAAGAAAGAATTAAATGTAGCCCTACAAAAGCACTGCTGTAGCCACACTAAAGGAAAATGTGCACACCCACAGACAGAACCTGAGAGCATTTTGAAACTTGAACCGAGCTGCATTTGGAATTGGGTTTAGAGCTGTTGATTGTTGCCTGTGGAAATAAAAAATAACTGCAAGAGATGCTTGTTGTGCATCCTCTGAACAACCTGATCTAGGTGAGATGGGGAAGTAGTCCCTGCCCTTGGCAGGGACTTAGAATGACATGATCTTTAAGACCTCTTCCAACCCAGGCCATTCTGTGATTCTGTGATTCTAGAAATTGAGGGAAAAAAAAGTCTCAAAGCCAATGCATAATACAGAGTCTTGTCTGGAAGTTCCCAGCATCCAGTCCAGGAAAAAGGCAGTGTGGGGTTTTCACATTTTCTGCTGTAAAAAAGGAGCTGTTTGACTCCCCAGCTTTCCTGAGATCTGAATAATGAAATAGTTCTAACCAATGTTTATATTAAGGTTTGACTTTGGTGGTGCTTTGCATTGCACCCACAGCATGCCAAGAGCCTTCCTGCCATGCAGGAGAGGCCTCTGGCTCCCACAGGCTGATGCTCCAGTTCTGCAGGGATTTTTCCACAGGCTTTTCTTCCCATTTGTGGGGAGCTGTTCCACTTTTCAGTTGTCTGTGGAGTTAAGCATGTGTATAAATGATTGTAGAAGTGGGTTATTTAAACTTTGGGTTATGTAAGGGCTATACATTTTAAGATGGTTTCTTCCAGGGATTTTGCAGGCAGATTTGAGTTTGCCCTGCTCATACTCCAAGGAAAACTGAGGAAATGTGGAAATGTGTCCATGGTTAGCTGACACGCTATTCCAGCTCAGCTCACAGTGAATTCCAAGCATTGCAGCCACAGCTCTGTGTGCCTTTAAGAGTCAAAGCAAATATAGGCACTCTTCAAGACTCAAGGCAAGGTGATGCTGAAACTCCCTGTGCTCTCACACCACAGTCTGTAGCTATGTGTGTGTGTATGGGAGTTATTCTACGTCCTTACATGCAGGAGAGCTTTTCTCCCAAAATCTCTCTCCCTTCCCAAACCCACTGTTTAACCAATGCTTGATAAGCATGATTTAAATTATGGTTTTCATCGACTTTCTCATGGAATTTAAGATAACCTCACTGTCTCAAGTGATGAGCTCCTGGGCTGCCTTTGTGCCCAAAGCAATCTGAAAATACTCCTGCAGCACCGAATAGCTTGCAGTATTTTGTCCCATTGCTAGCCCACCCTTGTTCCAAGTTAATCTGTGCCTAATTTGCTTCATGTAAATGCAGGAGATAAATGGTTGATTCTACAATAGCTGGATTAGTCAAATGAAGATCATGGCTAGGTATCATGGAGTCCCCAATTTGCTGTTCATGGGCTGAGAGGAAGAATGTTTCCAAAAGGAGACAATTATCTGTTGTTTGCTGATTTCTGCTATTACATGTTATGTTATTTGTGCACTTCGGGTCTCTTCACACGAGTCAAACAGCCAGAACTGGTGAGGAGGCTCATGCCTTGCTGTGTCATCTGCATGATGCTGGATATTACCTCCACATTTATCCTCTGGTTTAGCTTCTAGGAAGAAGTTATATCCCAGATAAATACACAATCCCATTTGCCCTCAGTAGTCTTTAACATTGTCTTTCAGTTGTCTGGATGGCAAAACTGAGCCTTGCTCACCTACTTCTAGTGATATACAGGTATATATATCTATCACAGTCTGTCTTGGAATTAGCTTTGGAAAGACAGGCATCAGTTAGCTCCTTCCCAGGGGTTACATGGATTAGTGTCTACAGAGGGCACCCTCTTCCATGGCATTTTTCCCTCAAGCAGACATCTGATGCCACTTCTGTTTTCTTGGAGGCAGTGAACGTTGCTTCCAGTGCATCATCAAGTGTCTCATTATTAAATAATTAGAAAAGGTTTTTTATAAGCATTTTGACTGTAAAGAGCCCCAATTGCTGTTGTTACTACTACCTTCTGGCAATGCAGAGGAAGACACTGGTGAATCTTCCTTTGATCTTTGTTGAAACAAGCTGGAGAAAATGGGCAGCTCTTTGGACTCTAAATAATGATACTATCCATAAATAATAAAACTCTTTGGGGCTCTTTGTAGACAGACTGTAACTTCCTGCCTAAAGGTGTTCACACAGGCACAGTGCCTGTCCTGTGCTCCTCTCTTATCATTGGTCCTGCTGCTTGCATTTCTGATTGTGGTAGTTGTAATGGCATCCAAAAGGACACTCATCCTTTGGGATGGGTTTGAGGGGTATTTTATAAGGGGTCTTTTTAATGTAAAAGTTTTTCTGGACAGAAATTTTGGGGGGGCAAGGAAAAGAAACCAAGAAATGACAAACAATGCCACTTTTTGGAGATTTTTCAGACATCCAGATTGGCAGTAAGGTTAATTCTGGCCAGAAGCTGCAAAATCCAGCAAGATATTTGTGATATCTTGGACTTCAGACCAAGGAGTCCAGAATACAGTGACCAAACAACCTTGCTAATAGTCAGAGGGGTCTGCCAGGCCTGCCAGACATTCAGAGGTCCTGGAGTTGTGGCTGTAGACAACTTGCCTTTCAGCTTTACAGTGCACACAGAGTGGGACCAGCACAAACAGGACCTGTCTGACCTGCTGAGGAGGTCCTGCATGGTGCATCACTCTGTGCCCACCAAGGCTTGGTTTGGGTGTAATTGACCATCTGTGGCTATCCAGAAGCTGCTGGACTTGCTGTGCAAATCCATCCAGCAGTACTGGACTTTAATTTCTCCTCTTTGTCTGTTCCATGCCCAAGATAACTCCCATGTGACAGCAAAGTCCCAATATCAACTCAAAATTTCATCATGATATAATTTCTGTTTGAAAAATTAAACTGCAGCACAAGTCAGCTCTCTGAGGTGCAAATCTAGAGTGGAGTCTGTCTGCTTGGACATCCAGAGATGTGCATCTCACAGGACACCTTCCAGGGTAAGGACACATCATGGAAGCCCCAGTGAAGGTGTGTAGGTGGCAGGGAGAGGGGAACTGCAAACTCCGTGTGTGCAGGTGAGGCCCAGGTGGGTGGCAGCACATCCTCCAGCCCCTCCTAAGGAGCTGCCCCTCCCAGCACGTGTCCCACTCCTGCGCCCCAGCTCTCCAAGGATCAGCCCGTGTGCCTTGTGCTCAGGCACACACAGGTTTGGAAATGCAGAACTCAGGGCATGCCCTATGATGAGCCCTTCTCCTGTGCCCTGCACTTCCTGAAGGACCAGGTTGATTCCTCCCAGGAGGGGTGCCTGGTGCTGCAGTCATTAGGGAAAGGAGGGGTGAGCACTCTCTCCCAGGATGATTGCAGAACCCTTGCACATTCAGTGAAGATTGCCTATCTCCACCGTGGGAGTCACAGAACCAAACCCTCTTTTGGGACAGCTGCCTTTTCTCAATGACCTGAAGAGGGAAAAGAGATCTTTAACCTTCCCTTTGCTAGGAATGAAGAAGCTCTCAGAAATGTTCTGTAGGTTAGCAAGGCCTTCTGTGCTCCTGCCTGTGCTCCTCCATCACTGTGGTGCTTGTGAGGGATTATTACAACACATATTTTTCTCTACACCAAGCAAGTTCCCAGCTGCAGAAGGCTGACAGGCCTTGTGCAACTTGTCATTGCTCATCAGCACTCCCTATGCTCATTTAGATCTCAGGGTGTGGTTTTAATGAGCTGATTTTGTAATAACACCCAGGTGACTTGGTGATGGATAGTCACCCTAGAAACCTATTAAGCAGGAGTGTGGTGGCTCTGTGTCCTTAGACTACACTCTCAGATTGCTGTTTGCTTCTAGACATTGAGCTTGTGGGGTTGCCTTCTGCCTTTTCCCATAGCTTATAAGCCTGTTGGTGGATAAATCCTACAGAAATGATCTGCAGATATTGTGTCTTAGTTTTCGTTTTTTGTTAGAGTTGGGATTAAAAGTTTGAGAGGCAGCATTTTTTGTTTGGATTTAGAATTTATCAATTCTTATTTATATTACAGTGAGTTTTACAGTATTTTTAGCTAATAAGCTAAAAATGGTGATGTATTTTTTTTCCTACAAGGCCTTTTAAGGGCAAACTATTTAATTAAGAATGGACACAAATTATTTTTACTTTTAATAACTAATTACCCGTGACTTGCAATGCAGAATTTTTTATTTAATTACAGAAGTACTACCAAGATTTATGAAGAAAGTGAAGAAGGACAAAACTTTCACCCTAAAACTTTTATTTTGCTTTTTATATATTACTATATTTTAAAACTTTAAATTCCAAGTTTTCTACCAAGTGATAATACACACTTCTATTCAAACTACACACACATGATTTTAGTTTTATTACTCAATTTTGGAAGCCTTTTCCATGGCCTCACGTCAAAAGCTGTATTTCCTTAGGGGTCAGTGCTTGTTGGCACAGAAAGCCCAAAACTCTCCCAAAAAAAAAAAAAAAAGAGTTTCCAGGGTTCCAACATGTAGATTCTTCACTGAAATGTGCAACCAGGTAGTAGAGAAAGAATATGGTAGTGCCTGGGCTGGGAGTCCTCTGCTTGTTTTAGAAAGTCCATGTGGGAGGGAACATGTGTGAATGCACTCCAGCTATGGGGGGAACAAACATTGCTCACAACTGAGTTGCTAAATCTGAGCAAACCTTTAAGTAGGTGTTTTATTATCCCATAATATAATAAAAAATTATAGTTCTTCTTGATTTTTGCATGATTATGCGTATTGGGTCAAACCACTGCATTATGGAACATAGAAAAAAGCCTTTACTAAATCCACACAACTGAGGGTTTAACTTCCTTTGATGTGCAAATATAGTTAATTTTTAATTTGATACAATTTTCATCTTTCAGGAAATATGTTTCCATTGCATACAGAACAGCTGTTGTCCCAAGCACATCCTGCCTCTGTGTTCCCTTATCCTTACAGTCTGTTCCTAGGCCTCTTGGAAGCTGTTTTGTTGGAGTTTTATCTGGGCAGCTTTGCTGACACTTTAGTTTGGAAAGCACAAGTTGTGCCCAGCCTTGGAAATACCAATTGTTCTTTGCAAAGTCAAATCTATTTTTCACAGTGACCTTGCTTTGACCTTGTTAACAGAGTAGTGTGATCCCTAATTAGTCCATCTGTCAGCTGTCCAGGCTCACGTGATGGGACAGGAGCATTGCTGGCAGATTGGAAACCAGCTGAAAGCACAAAGAATGATAAATGAGAAATGTCAGGATTTGGACACTGGTAGCCATCTCTTGTTGGCATCAGATCTGAGTTTAACATTGTTCATGATCTGAAGGAAGGGTTAAAGGACATCCTAATGAAACTCCCATATCACCCACTTGCTCTAGCCTTGGGATGCAGTGGGTTTGTGTAGGTTGGAAGTTGGGCTCTGGAATCAAGAATAAAGCTTTTGAGAAAGGGTTTTAATGAAGCAGACCCCACCCATAACTGTGTGAGCACAGCAGAGCCCAGCTTAGTGGCTTTGCTGCACACTCTGAAGAACTGTACATTGCTGGGCTTATTTGATGAGCAGGAATAGAGTTGGGGGAGGCTCTGCTGGTGACCTTCTGCTGTACCAGAGAGAGACCAAACAGAAGTTGTTGGTGCCTGCCAGGACCTACCAGCAGCAGCTGCCTTTCACTGCTCATTTTGTGCCCACAAGTCTTTGCTGACTAACTTTTAATCCTGATCCAGTGTTGCATATCCATGGGATCACAGGAGTTTGTAACCACTGGGAAAAGGGGAGCGTGAAACCTGCAAGCAGCCCTGTGGCAAGGTAGGTGTGCGTGTGGGAGCCTCACAAATCCAGCCCTTAGTGCTGGGCGTGGTGGGAAATGATTCATGCACCTGTAGGTTTGCTAGCACCAGATGTGGCTGAAGGTGACCTTGGGAGTAAAGGAGTAGGGTGAAAGAGTGGCTGGGAACAGGGCACTTCTGAACAGAGGCACCACGGCTTTAAAACCAAAAGTTGCATTTCCCTTCCCTTTCCTAAATCTGTTCCAGCAGAGCATTGTTGACATAAGAGGAAAAACCCCAGTGATGAGCTCTTCTGCAAATCCTGTCCCAAATGTTTTAGCTTGTCATGCCTCTAATTCATTTGCAAGAAGCTTGGACTAAAATAAAATTTATTTTCGTGCTTATCTGCTCTGATATCAGAGTATACCAAAGCTCTACTTGGTCTAGGGGCTTGTTCCTGGGAACAAGGCTGCTTTGCAGGAATAAGGAGTTAATATCCAAGAATTTTGAGCCAAAAATCATCTGCACGGTTCTCCTTGACCTCTTTGGAGCAGGCTCTGTGTGATATAACCCTTGTATTGATGACAGTGACAGACCACTTGAGGGGAAACTGCTTCCAGGAGGGGCTGCTTTGCAAATGCATTTTAATAGGGGGAAAAAATCACCAATAAATAGTGGAAACGTGTTTGGTGGCAGAGTGACTACTGTGGTGGTGCCATATCACCTGCAGTTTCATAGTGACTGAAAATAGCGCTGCCATTTTAGTTTTTCCGAGTGTTCTGAATGTTTTTTAAAATGCTGAGTGAGCATCTCTCTCAAAACCATGTCTTGTGCCTGAACTTAGGCACCCAGGAAATGTGTAGCAATTTGCATTTGCAGGCTCCTGCCATGCCATTGGAAGGAACTAGTAGCAATTCCCAGAGAGTATGTGCAGCCTCTCCTGGGGAATGCCGTGGGCTGCTCAACAAAAGCCTTTTTTTACCATTTCTCAATTTTCAGTTTGTCTTACACCACTGCAGCATCATCCAGTGCACTGTGTTGCCTAATGCTGGCAAGTGCTCAGGCAGCTGCTGCTCTAACCTGTGAGGGAGGCAGGGCTTTAAACTGGTTATAGACTTTTAAAATTTACCTTCCTTGGTGCTGCAAGGGCATGTGATGTTAGAATAATGGAATTGGTGAGGTTGGAAAAGACTTCAAAGTCCAAACACTGATGCAGCCACCACCACGTTCACTGCAGAACCATGTCCCCAAATGCCACATCCACACTTACTTTTCAGCACTTCCAGGGGTAGAGACTGGCATTGACTTCAAGGGGGTAAATATTATGCCCTGTCAGGTTTGATCCAACTCCCCTTGTATTTCACAGCCTAGCCAGGAGTGTTCATGAGCAGACAGCTGGATTTTGTGGTGCTGCTGTGTTGACCTGTCATTTTGGCCAAGAAACCAGTGAAATATGAATGGTAAGTGTGGCCATTTCTTCTCATCCTCCCCACTGTGTTAGGATTGGAGAGAGCCCCCAGCACCCTCTGACTGACCCTGTGCAGCTGCTCCTCCACAGCAGTTCTCTCTGCTCATGGATCCCTGCCTTGCTGCTGCCTGTGGCACTCACAGCTGCCAGCCCTGACACGTCAGGACCCATAAGGACATGTCCTCCTGCAAGAATGTTTCCAGCACTCTTGCAGATCATTCACTCACGGGCTTTATTCTGTCTTGCATCACCTGCCTCAGTTTTTATTTCTTATAAATAACTGGGCACGCTTGGGAAGTACAAATGCATTCATTGCTACTGAAATAAAAACTCCTGTACTTGACAGAGCATCCCAAGGAAAGGTCTGTTTGTGAGTTCTGCTGTGTGGGGTGAGTCCTCCTGCCCTGGAAGCTGCAGCCCCTGCAGGGTGATGTGAGCCCTAGCCACAGTAGCTGCAGTACAGGGGATGAATCATGGCTCTAATCATTTACATTGGATAAAATCACAGTTCAGAGCTCTCCCGAGAGCTTCCATGAGCACAGAAACAGATGCTGCTTTTCTTCTCAGTGATCTGCACCACCCCTCAGTGGGTTTGCCCTTCAGCCCAGAAGAACCCTAGTTGTTCAACCAGAGGAATAAACCAACTGAGGATGTATTAAGAAAGGGAAGAATTTGGCCTTTCCTTCCTTTCCCCCTTGGCTATTTTCACATTGGCACACTGGGACATGTTCCTGCTCTGGTCACTTTGTCCACAGCCTCCTGTGCCATCTGCAGGAATTATTAAGTAAAGGAATTAAAAAGCAGAAGAATATAATGGTTTAATAAAGTCCTCATCTTGTCTTCTAGAATGGGAATGCTGTGCTGTTTGGGGAGTTGAATGCAGGTGCTCTGAGAGCCAACTGACATTGAGTTATTCTGATTTTACAGTGGTGATCTCGAACAAATTATCCTTTGGGTACTTCCCAAGGGGAATGTTTGTTGACTCAGTTCACAAAGGAAGTAAGGATGTGCATTTGCTTGGGAAAATTATTATCCAAATCATAGTGCTCTTTTGAAACAGTTGTTTGACTGAATACCAAAAAGAAGCAATCAGACACTTGCCTTAGAAGACCTTGGCAAGGCAGTGAATGGTGAAATAATAAATTTCTTCTCTCTTACCCCCTTAGAGCAGAATTATATTTATTTGGATTTCTTTTTTCAGCCCCAGAGAGGAAGTGAATGAAGTTAGCAAATCATGTTTGGGCCAAATGCAGTGAATCTGGCTGTGCCTCCTATGTGGAGCTGAACTAGAACAGTGTCCCAAGGAGCAGTGCTGGTTCTCAACTCCCAGACCCAAATGAGATCCCTTTTCCTCCTAAGGATATTTAGTAGAGAAAAAAAAAAAAAAAAAGGGAATGTGGAGCTGGAAGGTTAGACATTTAGGTTTCTTTCCATTGCTATTAAAACTATACCAGGGAAGCCTTTTAGGTTAATTTTAGCTCCAGCTTCACTCCCACCATTGGAATGTCCAATCTATTTAGACTGAAGGTATGTGGGGCAGGGACTGCTCTGGATCTGTTGCCATTCCCACCTTTGCAGTGCTTCCTCACCAATCCAGAGAAGCTGTTTCCCTTCACCAAGTATCACATCTCTCTCTTCCTCTCCTCTTTTCCTCTCGGTGTTTTCAGCAACCCTTGGATCAAAACTCCTTTGCTGCCACCTCCACTCCAGTCCCTGGGTGGAGTTTGGCAAGGACTCCTTCAAGATGGTTTTCATTTTTGAGGCCTGAAGTTAGTTTGTGGCTGAAATAAATGCCATGTACAGGAATGTTTTGGGATGTCTTTTGTGGAATATGCTGAGAACAGCGATGTCTTCCATTGCTTGCCAAGTGTTTCAAAGATGGTCTTGGTGTTACCAGACACCCAGGAGGGACCAGAGCTCTTCCAGCTGACCAGAGCCCATCAGACAAATTCATATTTCAGATTTATGCTGGTCCTTTTGTGCAAAGAGCAGTTCCCTGTGCTGTCATTGCTTCCCTGTGTACCTGCCTTTTCTCTGTCCTCTCATCTCTGGCTGTTGTATTCAGGTTCCACTGGCTTGGGAAATTCAATGATTAGTTGAATAATGAGTATCCAAGCCACACTTCTGCTCAGAAATCTTGTGAAATCTGATCCATTCTCAGGGCATTTGGTGCATTTCATGGAAATCAGTCAGTGAGAACCCCAGGACTGATTTCCTGGAGGAAAGGGAAGATGCAGGAAGCCAAGCACTTAGATCAGTCCCTAAGATTTTGGCTTATAAATATTTTCACCTCTTTCATTTAATTTACTTGGATGGGGAGGTCTAATTGAGACATTCAGAAGTAATCAAACCCCCCTAATTCCAAATCAGCAGTGGCAAGAAGATGCATGCTGTGGCTGTGGATGCTTTCTTCCCAGCCATTCCCTGTGAACTCGGGGAAGTCAGACTGGCCTGGCAAGTGGCCTAACTCTGCTGCTGATGACACCTCTCCAGCAGAAGCGGTGTGTGGGCAGACTGGGAGTTTCATCATGGGGAGGAGGAGGCATGCATCACCTTTTGTTTAAGCAGAAGCATCTTTTTGGAATGCTATCCATTTTATCGGTTAGGGCTTGGACAGGGAGCATCCAGGAGAGGCTGGATATTGTAATTAACACAAGTGGAGGCAGGCTGCTGCATCTGCCTGCCCGCCCAGAGAGGAAGAACCTGTTGAATTTGCTAGGAGCTATTGCTGTGAGGACAAGAGCCACAGTTCCTGGGAGTACAGCAGCCACAAGTGGATGGAGTAGCTGCTTCAGAGCTATGCTGTGGGGAAGAAGCAGAGGCCTGGATTTTGGACACTGGGTGCCCTTTGGGGTTAGAGTCTCCACTTTTGCGTCCTAAGCACGGGGAGGAGGAACACGCAGCCCCTTCACTGTCAGTCGGGTGAGCCAAGGATGGCTGCGCTCTCCCAGCACCTCAGGATCCTGCTCTGGAAGAACTGGCTGAGTGTCAAGAGGCAGCTGGTGAGTGTGGGAACAGACGAGTGCAGGAGGGGGAAGCTGGGAGGGAGCTGAGGAGCAAGGGGGGCACTGCAGAGAGGAAGGTTGTGCTGTTGGAATGGGAGGGTGATGGTAGAAGCAGAAATGGCATAGAAGTGAAAGTGGGTTTTGTGTGAAGCTCATGCACAAGAGCTCAGGAGTCCAAATTGAGTACCATGGATGATGCCTCTCTTGTTCCCTCAGTACAGTGTCTGTGCAAAGAAACCATGCAAGACTCATGGGCAGACTGCAGTTCTGTACCTGCTGCCATGTGAGCAGACCCTGTGGCTGGGGTACAACCTCTGGGATTTGGGGGTGATAGGGCTGCCCTTACACAGAGCCATTTGTAAAGGTCCAGCCTCTGAGTAACCTCTGGGATTTGGGGGTGATGGGGCTGCCCTTACACAGAGCCATTTGTAAAGGATGGATAACAAAAAGAGTAGCTCTGAGAGATGCAGGCAGGACAGATTTCCAGTGCAGTCCAGTGTGCTGCAAATCAAACATCCCAATGGTCTTTCTGTCCAAAAGATAAACCATTGCCAGTAATGTCCAGAGAGTGATCTGAACTGCAGCAGCATCAAATGTTCCTTTGGGAGGCATTGCATGGCCAGGCAGAGTAGTTTTGTCCCAGCCCAGTTTTGGTACAGCTGTGTGTGGTATTTTCAGCAGAAGCCTGGGCAGTTCAGGGAGCTGCACCATAACCTGTGCTCCAGTAACCCAAACGTGCTGGGGTTTAAATTTGCCTTGGTGGAATGGAAACCTTGGCAGGCACAGGAAGTGCTGAGCAAAGAGAAATGTCCATGGAGGGTGTGATGTGAGGGTGAAGTGAAAGGCCTTGGATGAGTGTGTGCTTCTGCAAGGCCTGTTCCATCTTACCCTGCCCTATCTCTTGGTTGTGGAGCCTGATTCAGAGAGGTGCTGAGTGCCTCTGACTCTTGTGGATATGCTTAGAGCATTCTTCACTGCTGTAAAATACACTTTTCCTGAGGTGCAGAAGAATCCCAATAAATTACCTCTAATTTCTCAAGGGAAATTGTAACAGCCTCATTAAAAGCAGAAGGTTTGGGTCCCTTTTTAGCTCTTGTGTACCCAGAGTAAATGCCACCTAAGCCCTCCCTATGCTTCTGACCACAGTCTGATTTGCTGTAATTCTGGTTTCCTGTGGAGTTGAAATATCAACTCTGTAGAACTGAAATGTCAATTAAAATAAAAATCTGGCCACTGCTGACTATTTTATGGCAGGCATGCCTTGCAACCCTCCTTAATTTCCCTCTCTTGCTCCAAATTAGTGAGCTTGCTCAGACTGAGGAGGGTGTGAGGAGGTAAACACAGAGCTTTTTGGGAACAAAGTCAGGCCTGAGTGCCAAAGGGACCTGGAGATATTGGTGCCTCTTGCATGTTGCATTTCATTATTTAAACAGAGGCAGGAGGGGGAGAGAAAACGTGCACTCACCCAGAGATCCTAAGTAACCTCTGAGAGATTAAATCAACTTTTAGCAGTGAAATAATCCAGCAACTAAGGGATTATGCAATTTACATCACAGTTCTTACTGTCCCAAGAGCCAGATTGAGGTTGGTTGTGGTTCCATTCCAGTCAACATGTTCCACCTGCAAGCAGCTTGGCCAGGGTGGTTGTCTTGTTTTTGTTCACTAGAAATGCCTGGGACAGTGGCAATGCTGTGATGTTGCAACTGATGTGCCCAGCTACTATTAAATCCAATTAAGTCACAGCACAGAGATACTGAGAGAAGACATGTCTGGAAAGTGGGGAGTATAAGCACCATTGTAGCTCAAAATGGCGAGGGACAACAATTTTCCTGAGTAGGAGCAATCAGTATTAATTTATTGTCCCAGGAATGTGACAGATGTCCAGCCCTTCCTTTAGGCAGCTTCTGACTAATATCAGTTTCTGTGCTGTTACCCCATAATTTTACTTTAGCCTGTGTCGTGCTAAACAAGGAGGACACATTAATAATACCATTTGCATGAGAATTAATCACAGTTAAACTGCGTGTTTGGGGACTGATTATAGGGAGAGCATCTGATATAAAAAATTACTAAAATATGCCAGTGTCAGTGATGGATATTGTTACAAGTTGGCAGTGTATACATAAAAAGCAGGAAGGGTACTGTCTGTCTAAGCTAAAATGTGACTGAATGCTGAAATTATAGGAGCACCTTCGGAAGGGGTATGTGGGGAGGTGCCTTGTGGTTTGATGTCTGTCACTTGCCTATTTTGGGGCATGAATTTGCTCCTACTTTCAAGCCTGAGTCACCTCATCAGGGATGATAGGGACAGAGTTGTAGAACAGCCATTTTAAGCTGAATTGCTCTCCAGGATTTGTTTGTCTGTCTCTTTGGCTTTATGTTCCAGTGAGTGTTACAGGAAATGAAAACACGGTTATGGGCTTGGAATTACTTTGGAAAAACAGCTTTGGGTAATATGTGCTGATCTGAAAAAAATAGCAACACAATGATGAAAAATGGGATTATTTTCAAGAAAGACATCTTTAGAGTTCCAAAAATGGGCATGAAGATAGAACAGCAATTTTGTAGCACAGAGTAGGTTCAGCTTAACTACTGATGGATGGAAAACTCTTAATCTAGTAAACATGGGAGCTAGCTCACCAGCTAGTGCAAAAGCAGGGGATTATCTGAATAATTACAATTTCCTAGCTCACAAAACTCCAAGGTTTGTATTTTAAGATTTTGGGCACCGTCCCTAGATTGGTTTACTATACTAGATGATTAATTCTAGTGTTTTCTTAATTCTCATTCATGAAAGGGGCAACCCTCATGTCGGAGACAAGAGTTCTATACATGTACATATATTTATCAATACATTAGGGCAACATTACATGATTCCTTGTTACATCCGCCTTAAGTTGGATACATGGAAGAAATTCTTCCCTGTGAGGGTGGTGAGACCCTGGCACAGATTTCCCAGAGAAGCTGTAGCTGCCCCATCCCTGGAAGTGTCCAAGGCCAGGTTGGACGGGGCTTGGGGTACCCTGGGATAGTGGAAGGTGTCCCTGGACATGGCAGGGGGTGGGACTGTATCAGCTTTAAGGTCCTTTTAACCAAAACCATTCTGGGAATCAGCTCATGTGTATGGACTGCTAGAGCCTGGAGATGGAAAGGTGCCAGGGATTTGGGCTGCTGGGGTCAGAAACTCTTATGAAGTTTTATTTTTTTGATGATGAGTGTTCAGATGTGCATTCTGTAGGCTGGTTGCACAACTCCATAAATCCCTTCCTTTATCATGCTTGAGCTCCACATCTTGTGAATGACCACTGTGAAAATCTTTCCTTCCAACTCTCCCATGAAGACCCACTGGTTGTGAAAAACAGCTAAATTTTGGGGGGAACAATGCTGTAGGCTTGTCAGACACTTTAATTTTGAGGTCCTATTTACCCATAACTTCATTGAAAGTGAAACCAAGCTTTCACACTGCAGCTGCTCTATCTTTTGGTTGGTGCTTCCCAGCGTGCCTTTACTGTGACATAGCAATGCCTCAAAGCTGGGTAAACACTGTTCCCCATAATTATCAGCCAAACTGAAACCTTGTGCTGCTTTCAACCTTGTTATTTGCTCTTAAAATCTCCGGTAGTTTTTCTTCCTGAATAGATAATGCTTGGATTTTAATTGTATGCATGCCAAGACCAGTGTGATTTACAATGCACCTTGTAACTCACTTAGGGCACTGCTTGTACATTCCAGCCAGGCTCTGGGTAACATCAATGCAACAAACATAACCGATATATTTTCATTGCTCTTTTATAGGTATGGTCGTTTGTTTTAATTTCCTGGCCTGTGGTTGTTTTCATAATCTTGGCCATTATCCGTCTCAAATTCCCTCCAGAACCACAGCAAAACTGTAAGTAACTGGGTTTTTTTTATGTCTGTGGGGTTTAGTTCTCATTTCAGTGACTGATGTGTTCATTTGATGTGTTTTGTTACTTTTACAAATTTGGCTCTGTGTAGTTTTTAGTGGAGATTTTCTGGGATGCATCATGCTGTAAATAAAATGGGTGTGCTCCTCTGAGGTTGTTTTTGCTCACGGTTTGTTTTGGCTTTTTTTTTTTTTCCTAATTAGCTTTATAATTAGAAAACAGCCTTAAAGAACTGTCTCATCAAGGTTTATTCAGGTACTGCTGCGTAGACAGCAGTATAAATTTCCAGGATAAACTGAGGGGGAGCTGGGGGAGAGCTTACTTAGTAAAACGAGTGAGGGCAGAGGCTGCAAGTGTGATTAAGGAGGTGAGGTGGCAAACATGAGATTGGTCAACGTGAAAGGTTTTACCTTGTGCATGCCACAGGCAAAATGTGCACATTAAAATAATGTGCACATCAAAGTATCTCGCTGCTAAGGCTCAGTTGAAGAGTGGTAACTTGCTTGGCTCCTGGGACCTGCCGGTGCAGGTGAGCCCCTTCTAATAAAAATAGCAGCTCCTTGGGTGGGTCAGTAGTTGTTGGGGGTCAAATGGGTGAAAGTTTGCACAAGCTGGTTCTCGCTTGCAAGCCTTGCTCCTTGGGTCAGGAAGTGTCCATCTCAGAGCAGGGATGCACTTGAGTCTGCTCTAAAGCACTGCTGCTGATCACTGAGTCCTTGCCACCATCAGAAGCATGTCCCAGCCCTGGGCACATTTGTTCATGAAGTTATAGAGTAAAGCAGACCAAGGAGTTCATCCACTTGGGAGCTTTTTTATCTTTCACAGTATTAGTTTTGAGTTGAATCAAATTATAGAGTTATAGAATGGTTTGGTTTGGAAGGGACCTTAAAGATTTTCAACATCTGGTTGATAGCAGAGACACCACCATGGATGACCCACATGGAGCTGGCATGGGCAAGGTTGGAGGTTTGTATTTGAGGCAGGAGGAGAGGAGACAGTGCCTGGCAGCAGAGGAGACAAGCAGCTGGCTCCCAATGTTTGTAGCTATCCCATGTGTGAGATGTGGTTGGCAGGGATCTGCCTCTGAACACTGGGAATGTTTGCCCTGGTGAGTGTCAGGTGGGATTCTCTGGTTAGAAACTCCTTCCTCTGTGAGGGGTGAGAAAGGACCACACTGTGACAAGTATCAGACATGCAGTTAGGACAGTGCTTGTTGCAGAGAGCTTCCAGCCTAATCCCAGTGAAGCATTGTGTACCTCCTTCTGTAGGCAGGAATGCAGAGCCAGAGCAAGTTCTTCCTGAGAGTATCATAGGAATTCTTTAATGAGAAAGGACATTCTTGATGTGTTGGGCTAATTTTTTAACCCCAAGCCCATCTGCTGTCAGCAAAAGACCTCTTTAGGCATGTTATATATTCCAAGTCCTCCTGAATTCCCTTGAACCAGCTGGAGCAGGCAAGACAGGACACATTGTACTTTGTGAAAACCCTGGATTTTGCCAAGTGTGGAAATGGCAGACCTCCCACGCTGCCCCATCAGTTGTACTTCCTGTCCCCAATAAATCAGATAAGTTGGATGTCAGGAGAGCCATGTGGATGGGGAAATATTTATTCTTTTATTTGACACAGTTATTAGTTTAAATCTATGCTTATTTGGAACGTTTTTGCTCTGGATCATCACATCTCTGCTTTAATTAATTAATAGGAATAATCTTATGAACTTCAAGTAGCACCATCAGTTGTGTTTTGCAGGAAAGGGGAATGTTGGGCAGTATCTTTGGATGAGTTCTCTTTCCTTCTGCAGATGAATTTTATTTTAGTACAAGTCTCAGTAAGTGTGTGAGTAGGCATCTGTCTCTCTTCTTCTTCTTCTTCTTAGAAGAAGTATTATAGGAGCTCTCTCTAGGAGAGTTCTTTGATGGAAAATAATGGTTTTTGGTATATTCTTGTAATCCAGATGTTCAGAGACCATCTAAGGATCCCGAGGGGGTAGAGAAGGATGCTAACCAGAGCATCAAACAACCAATTTCTGCTGCTATTATAGTTAAAGAAGTACATTTGCTTGACAATTACTCTTTTTTTTTTGACAACTGAGAAAAATGTATCAAACTTTTTGCTTGAAAAGCAAAAGACAAATCACTTGGGAACCTTCCTTTTTGATAGAAAAGCAAGCGGGGGTGGACACATCTAGGAAAACTATTACAGGAGGGAATTTTATTCATTTTATTCATAAAATTCACCTTATGCTGAGTTCCAGTGCCTGCCTTAATACAGAATCATTAAGTAGTGACAAGAAGCTGTTTCCAGTTTTGCTGTCAAGAGATTATTGCAGGTAGACAAAAGTCAGGAAGCACAGAATCAATGGCACAGAGATGGAATAAACTACTCAGATGCTGAGGTTTGGAGCCTTAGAGATAACCTCACAGAAAATCCCACTCTGTAAGCTTATCTCGTGTATTCAGGGCCACAGAAATATCATGAAATCTAATTTTTTTTTCAATTAAAACAGCTCAAATTCAAGACAGTAATTTCTTCTGAAGGGCAGCTAATACACATTGAATAGATGGAGGATTATGTAGAGAAATTACCTGGCAAACATCAGTCAAGGGTGAACAAATGGCAAGGGTTTCCTGCAGGAGCAAGTTGCTTGTGCTGAATTATATTGTGTAGCACTTAATACAAAGGGAGCTTGTGCCAGGCTGAGCTTCAGAGGGAAATGACATGCCAAATAAATGTCACCACTCAAGAGGTGCTCATAGGAGAACTAAGAACTGAGGAAAACAAGGAGCTGAAATCTGATAAATAATTTTCTTCACAACTAAAGCATCTTGTATCTAGGAGGTAAAAAAACAATCTTTCTTCTTTATTCAGGGATTCTGTTTGACGATGTGTTTCCAGGTGAGCAGAGTTTGTTGTCAGGAGAAATGAAGAAGAGATTTCACTGTCTGCATACCCAGTTTCTGTGATGATCCCAGAGTCTTACAAAGAAGATCCCCATCCTACTTACTATTCACATTGCAGTTGTGACTTTTGACCTTTTTATTTCAGCCTTGGTCTTTGCTAGGAGGCATTGGGATGTGTTTGTGTGGAACAGGAGACTCTGGGCTGGAAGCCTGCAGGTGAAAGCCACTGGGTTTGATGGTATCATCCAGACTTTTGTGCCTGTATCACCTGTTCTCTAGAGCAGAGACAGAAACCCCTTTCCATCCTACAGGTTTTAGCAAGGTATGGGAATTGTGTATGAGATAGAATCTGTTCCTCAGGGCTCAGCCCACTCAGTCTGCAGAGGAGCCCAATTACACTCCTTGCTTTAATGAGCCCTGTCACACCCTGTCACACCCTCCCCGCCCGATTTCTCCCTTTCCTGCTGCCCTCCTTTCCCCTGCTGCTAGTTCCACCTCATCGGTATTCCCGGTAGGAGCTCTTGGGTGTGGTTACCCCTCCTGCTCAGCTGGGCTCTGGGGAGGATGTGGGACAAACCTCACTCCTGTTAGACCCCAGGTCTGCTCCTAAGGCACTCCCAGGGACAGCTGGGCTGGGAAACCTGTGCCTTATTCAGACAGTTCTTCTTCATGGAATGTAGCTGTGCTCTTGGGTCTACTCTTAAATCCACCAAATTCTGCTAGGGAATTCGTTGGCAGAACTTTTCCCAATGAAAAACTTTTACTTTCTACCCTTCACCTCTGCCCAGAATTTCCACCCAGATTTCCCCAGCGTTGTGGAGATGCCTGCAAGGCTGCATTGCATTCACTCAGAGATGTTTGTCAGAGAGAGACTCAGCAGCAGAATCCTCCACGAGGCTGCTCTTTGCAGCCAATATCCTGGGGGGATATAATAAGAATTGGTCAGTACTAGCACAGCTGTTTGGGTCTAGCTTAGAGCCAGAGCTGTGTGGCACAGCATTGTGTAAGAACAGATACTCTGCTCTCATTCTTGGCTCCAGTGCTCTTGGGAGAAGGAAGGCTCAGGACAGGCACTCTGAGCTGCATCCCATTCAATCCTACTGATGGGTAGGTAGGATTTGAACAGGTCCAGAACTGGCTGGAAAAATCAGGATGAGCCCCTGAGCAGAGGTCTCTAATGTCTTAGAAGGTATCTCACCTAGAGGTGAGAAAACTCTGAAAATATGCTGTACTTTATAGGAATTTGCCTCTTAGTTGGAGGCACCTGTACTCATCTCTTTTCCCAGTAATGTGGAAAAATTAATAGGTTCCCATGCTAATTATAGGGAGTTGGGAGGAAGGCTCAGCTGCACAGACCGCTCCATTCATTTGGATAAGTCATGGGTATTTATACAAGTCATAATCCACCCCCAGAGTTCAACCTATTCTGCACACAGACAAGCACATATCAGACTTTAGGTTCTCCTTCACCACTTGCCTGTAGTGGAGCAGCCCCACTCCTTTTGTTCCCTTTTCTGCCTCGTTTTCCTCCCCTTCTTTTCTTTGAGTTTTCCCCCCTTTTCTACACATCGGATTTTTGGCAGTGCCCATCTGCAGTGATTAGGAAAATGCCTCATCAAGTCTCTGGCTTCATTATGAATGTTTTGTTTTATTCTGTTGAGCTAGGGAGAAGTCTGCCATATAACCCTCTGTTTCATTAAACCAGAGCTGAAGGGGGTGTGGTATATTAATTCACCCCACACTTGCTGCAATGGACATACACACTGCTCTCCTTGCATGTAGAAGCAGTGCTCAGCCATACAGTTCCTTGTCTTCCCCTTGTTTTGGAGAGCAATTGCTTAAAGGAGCACTGTGATGTTTGTAATGCTTCCCTTTCTTTCCACAGACTCTTCCACCTTCTGGGGTGTGACTGAGGGATGTTCAGAGTTGGAGCTGGGAAGTCCTGACTTACCACTGTGCTTTTTCCTTCCCCATTGAAGCAGGGCCTTGGGGCAGTCACTTAATTCTAATTGACTTCCTGAAACATCTCAGTCCAGGTGCTGGGATCTAAAAGGGCAGAAGTGTTTTTCCAAAGGTGCTGAGCAGCTTGGCTTAGACTGAAATTGGCAGTTGTTCATGCCTGTGTTTCTGGAAAGGAGGTCACTTTTGTTTAAAGAATCTAAACCTGGGCTCTGGAGGCACTCAGCATAGGAAGATGCTGGTTGGGTAAACACAATTTTTGTGCAGGTGTTTTTGCAAGAGTCTAGATGTGGATTTAAGCTTTTAGGTTCCAGTTTCTTGCTGGAAAGTGTCCTGACTCTCTTCTTAGGTCCTGTTTGGGTAGTCCCCTGCTGTTCACACAGCCAAGATCAACCTGGCTGCGTTACAAGACCAGGTTAACCTTGTCTCCATTAAATATTGCTTTTAAAAAGCCCTCTAGGAAAAGGGCTTGTGTGCAGTTGCTGCTTTCTCCTGGTGTGTTTGTGCTTCAGGCAGTGGAGCATCCCTTCCTAGCACTGTCAAACTCCTCAGCTCTGCCCCATGGTGCACACAGCAGGTAATTTCCCCACCTTGCCCTGAGTTTGCAATACCTTTTCCAAGGGTTCCAGGTTCCACCTCCTCTCCTTTGTTCCTGTCTTTGGTTTGGAGGTTCTTTCTCCTCCCTTTACACCTGCTGCTCTTTGGCTCCTTTGTGATTTTTATGCTCTCTGCTCTTTATGTTCTCCCTGATCGGTCCACGAACCCCATGCAATCAGATCCAAGTGCTGATTTTTAATTTATTAAATAAGGAGGTGGAAGTGGAAGGTCTGTGGGCGAGCAAAACCAGCTTGCCCAGTCTTAATAAGCATGGAAGTAGATGCTGTCTGCTCTGGGCTGGTCTTATTGCAGAGCCTGAAGTGCTTGGGGGAAGAATTGGGCAATGGAATGAAATGTTTCTTCCGTGGAGGCCACAGAGGGAGGGAGGAGTCTGGCTGTGAGGTGTCTGCTGCTTTGATTGCAGTGTCCTAGGCAGGCAGCTGAGGACATCGTGAGAAAACAAGGATCCTGTTGCTGTAAAGATAAAAAAATGCAAGGTTTTGAATCTCACCCAGCCACACTGGGTGTCCAGGGGGCTTGAATGGGTTTATCTGGGACCCTGCTGAGCTTTCATTTCAAAAATCAGGAGATGCAAAAGGAGGCTGTAGTGAGGTGGGGATCAGTCTGTTCTGCCATATCTCAAGTGAGAAGATGAAAGGAAATGGCCTTAAATTATGCCAGAGGAGGGTCAGATTAGATATTAGAAAAAAAATTGCACTGAAATGTCCCAGCAATAGAAGTGCCAGGGCAATTAAATA
The DNA here is from genome assembly GCA_013397075.1 of Rhabdornis inornatus. Taxonomy (NCBI): domain Eukaryota; kingdom Metazoa; phylum Chordata; class Aves; order Passeriformes; family Rhabdornithidae; genus Rhabdornis; species Rhabdornis inornatus. Next base: position 258,976 of record VWZS01007489.1, read on the forward strand.
TTCTCTTTTAATAGGTAAGGCATAAGCCAGCTGGGTATTCATGTGTAAAAGGTACCCTGCTTAAAAATTAATCTCATCCCATAGATTTGATGATTTGGTTTCATTTTTGGAGAGAGATTCAAAGTCCTAGCATTAGCATAAAGCTTTGTAGAAAAATAAAAAAATAGGCAGCTTAAGTTGTTACTGATAAATAGATGTGAACAAAGCTGGAAATGGGCAGTTGCGTGTGGCTGAAGGGAAACAGGATCTTTGTCATGTCATGAAACAGGCACTTTTGTCTTTTTGGCTGTTGAAAAAAGCAGACTAATAAAGTCTAAAGTGGTGCTGTGTGTCAATGAGAAAGACTAGAAGGGAAGCCAGAAGGTTGTGTGTACACAAACACAGCCAAACATTTGCCAGAGAAAGTTGGGAGGAGGTCACCAGAGCAGGAAATATTCTCACTAGAAGTTTTTGTGACTCTCAAGATTAAATATGCATCACGGCTGATAAACAGTTTGGGGTCTTTTGCTGCAGTGGGTTAGACTCCCACTGCTCAGGGATGATTTCAAGAGAGCACAGAGTCTTCCTTCCACTACCAAAATCCTGAAAAATTTAAGGTTTCTTCAGCCAGAAGCTGAAGGGGTTTAATCCAAATGATCATATTTAGCAGCCACTAACAAATCTATTTTTGTGAATTTGTCTAATTCTTTTGAAATCAATGTCTGCTTTATCCCGTGGAAGTAAGTTCTACAACATTTTGATATTTGTTACAAAAAGGTATTTTCAGCCTTGTTTGCTGGTTATGTCCTGATGTCACTGTGTTTTGCTGTCCCTGTGTTGTGAGGGGTGATCGTTTTTTCACCCTTTAAATCACTGATTAAACTTTACACTAACTTTATTTATTTCTTTATCAAACCACTTTTTGGCCACCTTTTCCCTAGCTGAAAAGTCCCAGTTATGATGTGGCCTCGTATGATTTGGCAATGATTGAATGCATTTTCAATTAAACACAATATTTCCTAATGAAGCCATTTACTCATTAGTGCCTCCAATTCACCAGTGGCAGAGTTGAGGTTTGTATGGATTTTTTTGAACTATGGGAGGAATTTGGAAGGACTTGGAGCATAGGGAGTGTCAGTGTGTGTGAATTCTGAAGGTAAGAGAATTTTTTCATGCCCAAGGAGTGGTGGTAATACAACACTAAACCAAGGGTGGGTAGGAACCAGAAAAACTCAGCTGGGGGCTGCTGTGTTCATGGTGCTGTGCCTCTGATCTGCTGAATTCCTGGCTGGATCAGCAAATGGCTGACTCAGCTATAATGCAAATGCCACAAACCTCAGGGCAGTGGAAGCAGCAAAATCAAGGTGGCAATGTGAAACATGGTCCATTTAGGTTTAAACATTTGGGTCAGTTTCAATTAATCTTACAGACCATGTTGAAAAAGTCATTATCATCCCTCTTGTATGACATTTAGAACCACCCTGACATTTCTCACTGTTATTATACCAAGCACCTTTACCTGAAGAAAACAGAATGTTTTGCTCATTATGAAGGGAAGTGTGCTGGAATTTACAGCACTCAGAAAAATAGGAGAAAATTAATTTTCTTTTTTTTTATTCTGAATGAGAACAAATGGGAAAAAGCCAGAATTTCCAGTGGCATGTGTGAACTAATTGGTATTTTATGTTTATTATTACTGCTCTGCATGCCTTGTTTCTTTCCAGCTCTTGGAGATGTGGCTGGTCTGGTTAGATGCTACTGAACAGGGAGAACCAGCCCATGCAGCACTGAGCCTTTGGCCTCCTCTGCCCTTTGGGATGCCTCTTCCCTTCAGTTTTGGAGCCCTTCTCTCAGTGGGGATAGGAAATCAAAACTCTCTGTCAGAAGACACAGTAAAAGCATCTGTGCTTGGGGTTCTGCTGCTGGCAGACCCAAAGTCAGTCTTTGCTGACAGGATACAGATCTGGGCTTGAATTTTGGTTGCAGAGGTGTCAATTTGGCCAGAAATATGAGAGGGTGATCCCTCAGCTCAGAAATGTGACAGCAGTGGGTGCAGTGATTTCTCCCCCTTGATTCATATGCACAGGTAGTGGGACCCTTTAAGGGAAATTGTAGGTTTAGCAAAGTAAGAGGTTTAAAGCTAAAGGCAGTGGGGAGATTGAAAAAAAAAAAATTGTCATGTGTTGTGGATTTGCTCTGGTGTGTGATGTGGGATCATAAAGTTGGGGCTTGGATGTGGCATTGCTGATGGTTTGAAGGGCAGATGGAGCTGCCTGTGGAAGACCAAGGGATTCCCAACAGTAGAAATACTGCAGAAGTCTCTAGTGGGGGTGTTACACTTCAGATTGGGGAACTATCACCGTGGAAAGACTGTCCTTTAAAATTTGCACAGCAGGTATGACTCCCCTTCTGTCACATTTCCTAGCTGGTGCTGACATTGTGCACTGATGTCACTGGTGTGCTGGATACACCTCAGCCAAGGCAGGGACAGGTCATTAGGGAGTCTCCTGGAGCAGCTCCTCCCTGGCCATCCATGCAGTGGTTACAGGGCCAGCAGGGAATTCACCTGTGTGGGCAGGACAGCCTGTGTGACTCTGTGGGGTCACATCTCCTCACCACAAGCAAGGGGATGGAGCAGGGAGAGCATTAATCTCATTACTCGCCTTGGCATCAGTTAATTCCCTCCTTTGCATGGTGCAGGGCTGGGAACCAGCATGGGAATCTGGCCCAGACTTTTTGGATTTTTCTGTCTCAGAAAACTTCCTGAATTCTCTGACTGTTCTCAGAGACTCTCTTCCAGAAGAGTCCTCCCTGGCATTGCCACTGCTCCTATGCCAAGAGCATCATGGGGTGACACTGGTTCTCACCTGCAGTGTCTCAGGGATGGTGCATGGCTGCACCAGCTGCCAGCAAACTGTTCAGCATCTGCTGAGAGCTGCCAGAGCCTCACTGAGTGCCTCAACCTCATGGGCCAAGGATGTCTTCACAGGCATTGTGCCACCACCACGAGTGGCAGCACTTCCAAAGTTCAGGTCACAAATTCCTGGCTCTGCATATTTTGGGGCTGCTGTTTCAAAAGCAAAGAAAGAACTGATACCATTGCTGTGTTCTGATGTTGAACACTTCACTTGTGATAGAGCAGCTGATTGTTTAATTGCCCATTTAGTTCAAAGTGTGCCACCTTTGAGTCTAATCCTAGAATTTGTTATTGCTACTTGTACCTCAAGGAAGAGTCTTCCTCTGATCTGGATTCTTGCTTAATCACCTCTGTAAACATCTCTCATGTTTCTGGAGAAGACCAGTGCTCCCCAGACCCATCCTTGTGTTCCCCACTCAACCTTCTCCTGAGGAGTTACACAGCTTTAGCTGCTCCTGACCTACTGGAGACATGAGCTTGGCTCCTGGCCATGTGGTTCTTGGTAGATGTGGAGGGCAGTGAAAGGTGGAGCTCCTACACATCACTGTGGCTATGCCCTCCATCCCAGGAGGGCTTCCCACATCTTTGAAGCTTCATTTTGGTAGGGACATTGATCCAGTGAGGTCTGTGGTGTGCGTTTTTGGATTGGTGTGCCCTGCATGGGAATGAGGGTGTGGGAGATCAGAAGGAAGATGAGAGGAAAGTGCAGAACGCTGTGCAGGGCTGTAATTGGTGATCCCAAAGGGCAAACACCACAGACACAGCAGGGATATTCACACAAGGATGCTTCCAGATTAAAGTGCCCTGCTCTGAAGTTTCCCTCATGGGCAGCAGATTAATTACCTTACAACGCCTTCAGAGTGGTGGATACCCAGTCCTGTGGCCCCAACACCAGAAGTTCTGCCTGTAGGGATAAGAGAGCTCTTTTGCTGCCCTTGGTGCTCTGTGGATACCAGGAGCTGGTTCAGCCAGCTGTGTATTTCCTGAGGGAAGGAGGGAGGGAGGGGTGTAACTCCTGATGTGGCTTGAGGGATGCAGGCAGTGTTGGGGGAAGCTTCCCAAAGCAGGGAGCCTTCTCCTCTGGCAGGTGTCAATGTCCTTTAATTTTCTCTTGTACTCCTAGCTCTCCACTGAGGTATACAAGAGAATCACACCAGCATCAAAGTGGGTGCCTGTACCTCTGCAGGTCTCAGAGGCCTCTGTGCTGGTTGCTGTTTTGCCCAAAGCAGTGGGAATTCCCATGCTAAACCGTGAGCTCTTGTGTTCTGACCCAAAAATGCAGTGACCAGCTGTGCCGAGGAAAGCTCGGGAAAATCCAGTCTCCATCAAGGAGACCAACAGCCATGGACTCCATCTACCCCTGCCAAGCTTTCTGGGAGCTTCTGGGGGTTGACCCATGCTATAATGAATAAATGTTGTACGAATGTACCGTGTCCTTGTTGGAAGGGTGAGAGATAAAGCTGTGTCTGGGTGAGAGTCTCAGGTCATCTTTGAAGACTAAAGAGCAAGGTAATCAATTACCACAAACCTGCCCACAGGCCTTCAGCAAATCTGGCTCCTTTCCACAGCAGAAATAATAGCAATGTCCTTTGCCAGGTAATTTTCCAAATGATTATTTTAAATAATATGTTGCCGTGATCCAGCAAAAGAGTTTGGAGATTTATGAGAGCGTTTGTCTCCAAGAGGAAAGGCAGCTGTGAACTCTGCGGGCTGGCAGCGAGCAGCATGGGGCAAGTGGCACATCAAATACTCCAGTGTCTCATTGCTCAGGTCCACTTCATGTCTGGAGAAACAGGAGACAGGGACACAGAGCTCATCCCTCAGCACTGGCTGCCAGCATCCCAGGTCACCAGGCAGATGGTGCTGGAGCTGCTCTGAGCTGGGAGGACACATGGGAAGTGGTGGTGATGGATTGCTCCTGTGCCTTCCCAGGGCAGCTCTGCACAAAAGGCAAAGGATGTTTGTTGGTCCTGGATCCATTGCCCCTTCCTATGGTAAAAGCTGAGACAAAACCTTGTTTAACAGCCTGGCTTGGAAATAAAGATTGTGGCGTTGCATAGAATCCAATCCAACAAGTCTTGGAGAACATGTCCTCATGGGTCCTCCAGGTTACTCTGGCCATGTGCCTGCTTTTACTTCCTTTTATTTTTTAAAGGCAGAATTAGGATATCTTAATTTGAGGGGATTTTTGTCACTTCTAGCCTGTTCTTGGATTTTGGAGTGAAGGGAGGAAATCTGCAGTTGCTTCAGGAGGAAATCTGCAGTTGCTTCAGGACGAACAGGTATCCTATGAACAAATAGCTTGGCTCTTCCTCCTTTTAACTGGGACCCTGAGCAACTGGGTCTAGTGGGAGGCATCCCTGCCGTGGCAGGCATGTTGGAACTGGACAACCTTCAAGATTTCTTCCAAGCCAAATCATTGTATGATTAAATAGCCTGTGATGTCAGTGTTGAGGAGGTGCTTGTAGTGGGCTTTGGCAGATGATACTGCTGGGGTAGAGCCAGTGAAAGGAGCTTCAGTGAAACTGAGAATCTGCCCTGTCGTTTAGGAATGGAAAATAGACAGAAATGGCAGAAACATATGGCCAAAAAGTGCATGTCCTCATCATCATAATGGCATTTCTTCTCTCTTTCTTCCTCCAGGTTATCTTGCACCCCGAAACCTTCCCAGCGCAGGCTTCTTCCCGTTCCTGCAGACAGTGCTGTGTGATTCTGATGCCAGGTGTAAGGGCACACCATACACACCAGAAGATCTGCTGCCAAGACTTAATGACATCTCATCCCTCAGACTGTAAGGGACTCTGAATATTTCCAGGTGTTAGGAGCTGTAAAACAATGCCTGTTTTGAGGGGGAGGGAGCACCCATGCGTGTCTGTGTGTATGTACAAGTTTGTCCACAGCAGATATACCTCAACTACCTGTTCTAACAGATGTCTGACACTTAGAAAAGAGAATATCAGCTGCAACTGGACACTTCAGGAATAATCACATTAGGGAAGGGATGTGTCCACTGATTCAGGCTTGAACTTCCTACTGAAGGGAATTTTGCTCACTGAGAAAAACTCTTCAGTTTGCCCAGATCAAAGCAAAGGAGCATTTTTTTGCACGATTGTGGGTCAGGTCAGTGATAAGACTTGCCCTCAGAGCAGCCCAGAATGTTGATCTGCCACTGAGAGGGATCAGTTCAGGATACTTTGGCTGGAAGTTTGGATGTTAGTTCTGCAGCAACTGCTCTTTGAGCAGGTCCTCCAGGTGCCAGCCGGAATGGGTGTCCTCTCTGCAGGCCCTCAGATGTGTTGGGAAACACATGAAAATACCGAAACAATTTTTGGCCACAAAAGCACAGAGATTTGCAGTGTGGAGCTGGCTGGCAATGTTTTGTTGGAATGTCAGTTTGCTGAAATGGAAATGTTCAGTGGGACCATTTCAATTTCTTGATGTTCCAGTTGAAGTCAAGTAGCATTTGCTTTGAGGCATGCCAGCCATGGTGGTTTCTAGGTGGTTTCTACATCTTGGCTGCCCAGTTCTGACAGATCCCTTGGGAACATGCCACGCTGAGGACTGGCTAAAAATCTGGCCTCAGAGTGGCCCTGATTACTCATCTTTGTTTTCAGATGAGAGGCTGCTCCATAGTCAGAGTCTCAAAATCCCTCTTGGCCAGAGCTTGAGCGTCTGAAGAGCTAAAATGAGCCCCACCAGAGAGCACATCAGGCAGTCCTGGGGTTGGTGGCACCTTAAGGATCCTCCTTAGTGCAGAGGGAGTCATTTCCCAGGCCAAGTCAGTAGTCAGAATCTCTCCATGGGTAGGAAAGATGATTAGGGATGTGGCACAAGGTGAATCCTAATCAAATTCAAGGTCATGCAGCAGAAAAGAGGAGGGAAGACAAAGCCACATGGAGAGTGGATGTCTGGATTCACAGCTCTGTTCCTCAGTGTCATTGTTTTTCCTTAGGCATGTTAAACAATGGTTCATTTGGGGTATTGAAATGAAGAAATGGGAGCTTCTTGTGCCAAAGCTGGAGGTCTTCCATGGGTTTCAATAGCTACAAATCCTCCTTGCTTTCTGCTTTTGGTTTCTGAAAAGCTGTTTAGGAAATAAGTGGTTTTCCTGCCAAATGAAAATCAAAGGATTTGGCCAAATTTTATATCAAGAACATGAGTTGTTAATGAGCATCTTGACCCCTCTTGATGCTTGAGGTTGTCTGTGGGGAGTATCATTACAGATATGTGGCCATACCTACCCTTGTATGGTCAGTGTCAGTCTTAGTGTGTTCTACAAGGAAAAACACCAACTATTAAGTAGCCACAGCAAAACTAGCAGGGTTCAGCAGAGTCTAAAACCTCAGGAAAAGATTCCTTGGGAAGGGGAAGGTTCCACATGAATAGGTGTGGCTCAGCCTCAGGTGCAGGATCCCCACTGGTGAGTTTGTCACAAAGTGTTTGAACTGTGGCCTTTCACTGTGTGGATATATTGTTTTGTAATAATCAGCTAATCCAGGCTGTTTTTCTCCTCTCCCATTGTGCAACTCACTGAAGTTCTTGTTAAACTGTTTTATAACTTGCCCTAAAACTGTGTATTACCAGAGGTCAGCAGAGAAAATTGGCAAGGTTCTCACCTTTGATTCTTTTCCTTAGAGGCATTTACCAAAGTGTGCATGATATGGTTGGCAGAAATTTCCCTTAAGAAAAGGGAACCAAGTCCAAAACCAAGCTCAGCAGCAACTTCTTCCACCCTTTTCTCCTGGAGTGGAATGTTTGGGAAGGATGAGTAAGGTCCTGTTGTCTGGAAGGATTTCTTGGTAAGGCCATGCACTTTATAGCCTTGGAGTTCTGTACTTTTGCTTCCCCAAGATACGTGCCAGGCCTCCAGAAGGCACCAGACTTTTGCATAATCCAGATTTCAACACACCTGCCATGAAATCCAGCCACAGACACATTCTAAGTTAATTATAAGAAATTCTGGCAGTTGTTACAGGTGTCTCATTTTTTTTTCTTTTTTTCTTCTTTTCTTCTTTCCCCCAGCAAGCACAGGAGCTCATCCAGTGTAGCCAAGGACAGGCAGCCACCACCATGGAGTGCAGAGGTTCCTGAAAGCAGGAATGCTTCACTGGGTAGGTTACTCACTGCTCTGGGAAGTTCTGCTCTTTGAAGGCTGATCTTTCGAAGGTCTCTGGACAGAGCTGCAATTCTTAGAGCACTGCTGAAATGATTTACGTGTTTCATAGAGGCACGTGACTGTGGCCATGTCATTAGTGTTAATTCTTGGGAACAAGTACAAGTAGCTGTCCGTAGAAAAGACTTTGGAATTTGGCCAAGAAACCAGGATTAAATGGTTGTGCTTCACAGGAGCAATGCAAGATCACAGATTGATTGGACATTAATTAGAGACCTGGCTATTTATGGAATATTGCCCTTTTACTACCCACAAATTCTCCATAAACGGCTTATGATTTTTTTCAAATGCATTTTTATCCACAGTTATCCAGCAAATAAGTTGTCTTCTGTGCCAGAGTGGATATTTATTGTTGGTGATGTTCTCCTCTGATGTGATTCTCTTTCCTGAAGGAACTTTCGGTCTGAAAGTTTCCATAAAATCATTACAAATATTATTTATTGATGGTAATGACTGGTACAGTCCGCAAGCCATCATGATGGATAGTCCTTTCTTCAGGGAGCTCAGGATGAAATGAATGATTACAGATTTGCATTTGCCTGTTCTGCTCCAGCCATTCACTGTTCCAATTAGCATTCCTGCCAGCACCCTCTGTGGTGCACAGACAGAAAAAGGCAGAATGCAAAAGGGACCAAGTGCAGAGGCGTGGGGAGGGGAAAAGTAAATCAATGAACAGTTATGGGAACTATTGACTCATGTTGATGGTCAGGGAGGAACTCAGTTCTACATTTTATTTTTAAAAAAATTTTTAAAAATGATAGGTCATGGCCCCATATAACAAGTTACAGTGTCATCCAGAATTTAATTATATCAGAAAAAACCCTAAAGTACTTAGAGGATGCCGTTGGCTGTACCTTTGGAAACAGATTGATAATGCACCCAAAGCTGTAGGTAGCTGTCATGTGTCCTGGTTTTATGTAGAAAAGAGGTTTTAAAAGACATAAGTAAAATACAGTGTTTCACACTGTTATTGCAGCATTTGGGGATTTGGTATCTCATGGAGAGAAAAACCTTCAGAATATTTCATCACCATCCAACTTGACTTCCAGAACTCACATGTTCAACAAGATCCTCAGTTTTGGGAAGGTAAGTCTGTATTTGCATAATAGCTGAGTGTGGACATTTGAGTATCCTCATATTAAAAGAATTAGAAGCTCAAAGTACCAAAACACAGCCTTTATTGCTTTAGGATCTCCCCTTTTATATGTTATATTTCCTTTTTTTTTGGGAACAGTGATTGTGGGTGGATTTTTAAGCTTTGTGATGAGTTTTTTATCCTCTAGGCAGAAACCAGGGAAACCTCGAGGAATAATACTGTGAAATACAAAATATAGTCACACACAATAAATAACCTGAGATACTTTGTTCAGAACTTGTGTGAGTTAAGATGTTTGCAGTATATTTTCTTTCTTATGAAATTAAAGATACGATACTTTGACATTCAAGGATTTATTTGCCCATGATAGTCCTGCAGTGGCATCAGAGGTGCTGTATATTTATTGTATAGGTATTTAATATTTATAGAACTTATTCCTTTGTAATAGAAATATGTTACAATATAATGGACACTGCTTTTGTGTTTTGGTGTCAAGGCCTACAAACATTTATATGAACATTTCTCTTTGTAATAGATGAGAAATTTCAGGGGTTTTAGTGACACTGTTCAGCTGTTAGAATTCTGTCTACGTGCAAGTGCTGTAACCACAATGCTTTTCTGATGTTCCTACTATTCCTTTAAAAAAGTGTCATCACTGCATTTAGAACCATCCCAAATACAGTATTGCTTTACAGCTACCCTGAATATTTTGTTGTTCTTTCAGAACCAGCCCCAAAACTCCACTGCAGGGAACCTCAGGGTCCTGCTGTGCCAGGTCCTGTCGCGGTACCTGGCACATCCCGGTGCCACAGGAGGGAGCATGGCAGCCAACATCCACCACACCTTCTGCTCCACCAACTCATCACTTCTGGAGTCCTTTGCCCAGGAGTTCAGGACCCAGCTCTCCCAGGTGAGTGCCTGGGACGTTCCCTGGGGACTGCAGCTGGGAGCTGTGGCAGTTCACACATGTCAGGCAGGGTTTGGGAGCTACAGCACAGCCCCTCGTGGGCAGGAGTTGCTCATCTCTGTGCCTAAGTAGAGCACAGTGAGGCTGAGTTAATTCTTGTGCATGGGCTTAGCCCAAAGACTTCCAAGCTGAGTGGAAAGCCAAGCACCATCCAGCCACCAGCTCATGGCCACTAAAGGTTCTCACCATGCCTGGGCCTTGCTTCTCCTCTTTGTTTGCCCTTCTGCAGTGGCAGGTCAATGGAACAGCGTGAGGATGTGGTGTAAATAAGAATGTTTAAACCTTGGGAAGGCAATAATTTAATTGTGTATTACCTCAGCAGTATAACTTCATCCAGTGACTCCTGCATCTGATCCAACAATTCATGATTGAAGCAGTACTTGTCTTTGGGAAAGCAATATAATTAAAGCAAATTAATCCTTTAAAGATAAAGCCTTCTTTTTTATTTTTTTTTTTCTTTGCCAAGGTTAGGATTGATATTAATTTTCTTGTATTGCTTAGTCTTTGGACTTTTTAGGACATTGTGAATCGTAGGGCTTGTCTGAACAGAAAATTTATTGTACAACCTGGGTTTGAAGGTAAAACACAGTCACACTCTCAGTTATTGCCTGTCCTTTGAATGTATTGTTTGCAGACTTGCATGCAAGCGCAGTGCCAGCTGAAAAACATAAAAAGACCCCCCAGCAGCAAGGCTTCTGGTTATTAAATAATTTCTTCTGGTTCTTAAATCATGTCTTACATTTTTATTTGTTAAGGTGCAGCACAACCCACAGTACCAAGAGACCTTTGTCAAGGAAATTGTCTCATTTCTGACACTCATCTCCCAAGTGCAGAATGACACCTCCCTGTGGCACCTGCTCTTACTGGCCCCACATGTGTTTCAGGACAACATGCAACTGCGAGACATAATTGTTTTCCTTCAGAATCCAAGCAGGTAAAACAGAGAAAATGGCAGGAGAAGCACTGAAAGCTGGTGGGTTTGTGTACTGACCTCTAAGGACATCACCTCTCCTCTTAAAAGAAGGGTGTTACCTTAAAAGCATGATTTGTTTGGGGAATGATGCAGCTCCATGCTGATGCAGCTCCATGCTAATGCATCTCTAAAGGTGTCTGTGGACTGTGAGCAGTGTGTTGTTTTTCAGTGACTCTTGTGTCATTCTTTTAATGGGAACTTGGTATAAACTCCTGGGTTTTCTCCCAGCCTGCTCAGAGGCACTGTCATGCCCTTGTGCAGATAGAAAAGCTGGTGAGTCACAGCCACTGCCTTTGGTGTAAGAAAAACCCTCTTGGCTGGATAAAGAAAGCAGCCAGCTGCTTTTTTCCAGAAAAGCACAGAGCCAAGTTCAGGTTGCTTTGGAACCCCTCAAGGACTTGTAGGGGAGCCATAATGTTGTTTTTTAAAATTGATTAACTAATCTACTGCTGGTTTAATCTTTCAAGACTGGTCCCAAGAAAGCACAGAAGAGAGGGAGCCTGGTTTTCTACCATATGGGCTTTAACATGTCTGACTTGAAGGAGGAAGTGCCAGTTATGTACTTGCTCAGTATTTATGTGAAAAACAGAGCTGGCTTAACTGCATTATTTAACTACACTGAAATATTTGATGCCGCTCACACCGAGGGCAATACAAATTTCTTAGATGGGCTTAGCCTTGAAATCTGTTTCCTGGGCTGTAGTTTGGCTAAACTCTCCCTGATCTCCAGAAGACTTGAGTTACTCAAGATTGAGGGACTCTGTTCCAAGTCATCTTCTGGATGTTGACTGACCCTGCTATAAAATATTCTGGATAGTCTAATTGTTACAGTACATAGAGGACACCAAGAAACTGAATGTCTTCAGAATGCTTTTTATCTTGCATACATGAGCAGTTGGGTTAAGATATCAAAGAAAGCTGTAGAAGCTTTGCCACTTTGATTGCAGCCAGTGAGAGGGACTCACTTTTGATCACTGGTGTGTTGCTGAGGCACTTAAAAACCTGTACGTTTAATATCAAGGTAATTTTCCATGCTGCACTGTGAGACCCATGTGTAAACTGTAATGGCCTTATCCTTAGAGGAGTCAGTAGCAGTGTGGCAAGAATTGTAATTTTATTCAGAAGCATTTTGTTCATGCTGCTGTTTCAGTCACAGGATTATTACATTTGTTTGCATTTACTGGCTTGCAGCAGCCAGCCTGAGAACCAGCCCTGTTGGAGTGCCCAGGGAGAATTAATACTGGCTGTGCTGCTCTGCTTTGCTCTACAGCTGCAGAGCTGGGTGAAGTTATCACAGGCATGACAGAGGGACATAGAATTTCATCACCAGAACTGTGCAGTGCTTTTATGCCTGGCATCTGGCACTGTAAATGCATGAGTAAAGAGTTATTGCAAAGAGATTGCACAAATAGTACTTTTAATGATGCTTACAAAAGCACATCTTAGCGAGCCTGGCCACGTCTCTTACTCAGGGAGGACTGAACTCCTAAAGAAGTGCTGTACAGGGAATTTGTTGTTGTTGTTGTTGTAGAAATACGAAGCTGTAGAAGAAAAGAACTTTTGCCCATTGTGGCATCTGTATTAACCAAGTGATAAACACCACCAGTGTGAAACAGTAACTTCCAACTCATGAATCCTATAGAAAATTTAGCAGCAAATCTTATTACTCACAAAAACCTGTTTTGCAAACTGATTTCACAAATGTTCCTGTTTGTTGCTGTAAGATAGTTTTTCAGCTAAGCACATAAGCTGAGCTTTTTCTTCACAGCCAAAGTCTGCAGAAGCCTGCAAGACTGAAATAAAAGGGCAGCAACAACACTTGTTTCCATGTTTGCTGCCTTCTGATCTGCGTGATGTGCATCCATTTTTGGCAAGCCTGTGCCTGCCTCCTCCTTGGCTCTGCCATTGCTCAGCTAAATATGTCATTTATAACTGAGTTTCTTCCCCTCTAAGACTCTTACAAGCACATCTGCAGAATGAAAATGATGAGCACCAAGCCCACGAAGCCTGCATGGAGACATTATGTTAAATTAGGAGAGATGAGATCCCGGTGCTCTGTTCTCAGTAGCAGCCTGTTCCCACAGATCAGTATGTATTTATTCATGCCACTGAGATCAGCCCAGCCAGGTTCTTTGTGTATAACCTGCACAACTTCAGATGGAGTATTTCAGTGACCCCACACCTGCAGTGAAGGCTGCTCTTTATACAGGAGAAAAAAAAAAAAAGGACTAAAAATCACAGTGAAGTTTTCAGTAACCTGCACACCTGAGCAGGCAGCCCTTTAAATGAGTTCCTCTGTGTTACAATATGCCTGATTATCAGCTTGTTCCTTCCTAAGACTGAAAAACATTCCTTGCTTCCCTGTCAGCCTGGCTATTACAGCATAAAAAAAGGGAGGAAGGAAAATTGGAAATGGCAACAGTAATTTTTGATTGCTTCTTCCTTCCACAGATGTTTTTCCCCCTGGGATTCCTGCTCTCCCTGGAGCCTTGTCTCCTTGGTTCTTGGGTGTTTTAGGGGGAAATTCCCCTGCAGCAGTGAATCACATGACTGGTGTGTCACCTGGGTGTTTTCTGAGACCTGCTGGCTGGATTTTAGTGGCTGTAGATTTTACACAACTCTCTGGAAAAGTGCACCAAATGAGTGCCACACGTGTGTTTGTGCTAATACACCGCCATGGCTTTCCCATCAAAGCCCCTGGTGTTTGTATCTTATGCATGATCAAACAAATATTTAAAAATAGGGTTGATGTCTTGTCTGTCAGACATTTTAAGAATGATAGGCTGTACTTCAGCTGTTTCCTATTAGAACATTTGTTTTATCTCTTCTCATAAACCTGTAACCACAGTTTATTTTCCTTTTTTTCCCCCTCTTTCAGTGTTGTGCTGGCAGCTCAGAATGTCTCTGCATCTCTTGTGAGTGATGATAGATTTGAAACTATTCAGAATGAGGTTACAGATTCTCCACATTCCCTGAACTGCTTGGAGCAAGGTAAGACTCCTCCATTGAGCCATATCTCTGCTGAAAACCTGTGGTGCTGAGGAGAAGCAAACTGCAGGCTAATAAGTAACCATACAGATTGCACACTGTTCAGGGCTCAGCATAATGGATTCTTCCTTCAGCTTTTTACAAATGTGAATAAAGTGCCTCATTTCAAATGGAAGAGTAAAAAGGCTTGGGTTTGTCAGTAGACAATGAATTAACATGAGTTTGCAGCCTCAGTGGAAATGGGGAGCAGTAATGTTTTACTTTGATTTGCTTTTTTTGGGGGGGTGATGTCAAAATCTGCCTCTGGTTGTGGACTCGGTCAAACACAGCTCGGTGTATCAAGGCAGGGGCTGGGGCTGGGCTGCACAATGAGCTGTTTGCATCCAGGAGAGCCAGTCCTTTAAATCTCTGTCCCTTCCAGCAGAGATAGTCCTGGATACTCCCCCTCTAACTGGGGATCTGTGAGCAGGCAAGGGAAAGGAGCAGCAACTAAATGCTGTAAGGGAGGGATGAGGATTGCTGTCCCTTCTCTACTTGTTTTGCAGAGATTGTGGAATTTGAGGTGGGTGAGAAGAGAGATGAGGTGTGCAAGTAGGGAAAACATGGAAAGTGGCTGGTGAGAGGACTGGACACACAAGGATATCAAGATGAGTGTAAACGGTGGTGAGAGACATAAATGGTGCTGCAGACAGAGCTTATATGTGAGCAGTAAAAAAGCAACCCTAAATGCAAGGAAAGAAACCACAATAAATTCTTGGCCACCTTACTCTGCATTACTGACAGCAAAGTGCTCCTAAAGCAGGAGGAGACCTCTGTTAGCATCCAGATCACAGGAGCATTGAATTGTTCCTGAAAGTCATTTCTAGGATGCCAGGCAGCATCCTCACTTCCCTCAAAAGGCCAGGAAGAGTTACACCCCAAAAGAACACTCAGATTTGTAACCAGTATATTGTGGCTTTTGTTAGGAGCCTAATTTCATATGTGCATGTTATTGTGGGTTGATTTGCCATTATAGCACTTCTCAGGTTCCAGAATTACATGATCTTTACTAATATGCTCTTCAAATTTTTGTTGTAGATAAAGAAAGAAGTTGGGTGACCAGATTTATTTGTAATTCCTTTGTTCACTGGAAAGACAATCACACTTTAGTATCTGAATTGGAGGAAGTTCTGAGGTGAGACATTAGCTAAAGGGATATTACTAACAGTGTAATTCAAATCTATGATCTTTGCTCTAAATCACTTTACATTTCCACTTGCATTGATTTCATATTCACTAAAACACTTTTTTCTTCCCCTCCAGAAAAATAAAGTCACCAGAGATTGGTGGAAAGCACTCCAAGAGGTCCATTAATTCAGATGATTTAGAAGCCATACAAAAGCATCTACATCGTTTAAAAGGCTTTGAGGAAAAAATGAATAGAAGTGAATTAAAAAGCTTAAATCTATTCAGAAATTTGAAGAATGAAACATTACAGAAATTGTATGCATTTCTTGAACTGGGAATGAATCCACATCATGATAATAAATTAAAGGAACCATATAATAAGGAAATAATTGATGAAATCTATAACTTCACATCACCACAATTACAGAGCGACTTTATTGGGACTTCCATTCTCAATACAATGACCCAGTGGCAAGAAATTCAGAGGGCTTCAAAATTATCTACAATGCTTTGGAATCCAACTCTCCTAAATGATTCTAATTTTAGTACATTGCAAACTAAGGATGCTCTCAAAATGTTGCTCTCCACAAGCATGCCATCACTTCTGGAACGTCTCGGAGACCTTTTGAGCAGAATGCAAGAAATTCCATCTGTGTTTTCTGATGATCTGCCTGAGCCTGAGTCCTACAGAAACTTCCCAGAGCAGCTCCTAGCTCTCCAGAGGATGCTTTTTAGAAAGACAGGCACAAATGTAGGTTATCAGTACCTCCTGCTGCCTGTGTTTGAGCTGATGAGGGGCGTAGAGAAGTCCATGGGTGAGGCCTGGTGGGATGAGTTGAACGTCTACTGGCGCCTTGGGGAGAAGCTGAGATCCATGAAGTGGAATAACACAGCCCTTGTAGCCTATGGGCAGTTCTTGGAGGTGTTAGACAGCCATTTGCAAAAGCTGAATAATAAATCAAGTGGTGTCTTCAGTGAAGAATTGGATCAGCTGTCAGAATTGATAACAGCCGTGTTTCAAGAGTTTGGGGAAAGCTCTGGAGTAGCCAATATCTCACAAGTCACTCAAGCCATCCAAAAGACACTGAACATATTAAAAGACTTACAGCTGAATTATAATGTCAGCACATTGAAATCTATAGATCTTGTCTCTAATTTTAACAATAAAACCTTGGAGAGCATGTCTGAACTTGTGAGAACAGGAATGAAAATCCTTCATTTTACAAGTGTCAATGAAGATTCCAGTGAAGACATAATTAACCCCATCTATAATTTAACACATCTTCTACTGCAGGAGTTCAGCCAGTCTCCCTCACAGCACAATACCTCACTACAGGCAAAAATTTGGGAGTTCCTTCATTTAGCCTTGGGTCCTTTCCTTGAGAAAAGCAGCAGTGGCTACAGGACACTCCAGAATTGCTCCTTTGAAGATCTGCTCGATGTAGCCCTTGAGGTGCTGTTTGAAAATGCCACTCTAAAGGAGGCCTCAGCCAGGAGCCCCTGCAAGCCCCTCTTGGATTCCTTGGGCATGGAGGGTGGGACAGAGAGCAATGACACCTTCACCAGGGTGTTCCAGCTGGCCATAAGCAACCTGAAAGTGTCCTCAGAGTTTGCTGCTGCCTACAACAACAGCAGGGAGCGATTTTTCAACGAGCTGTCATGCCTCACTCGAGCTCTGCGTTTTTCTCTGAGTTTCCTTTCCAAGTTAAACCTTGTCTCTGAGCTGGGAAACTCGTGGCTCCAGGAGAAGGTGAGAGCTCTGAGTGCAGCCACGGAGGGGCTGGTGCAGGGTGATGCCTCGTGTCCCATTCCAGCCCAGGATGTGGGTGATGTGTCCCCATCCCAGCTTTTGAACCTTCTCCTTCCCGCCCTGAATGGAACAGTGCTGAGCTCCCTGAATTCCTCTGACAGCTCAGCAGGCTGGGATGGGCTGCCTCTGTTTTCCCATCTGTCACCACCTGCCTCCATGTGGAACAGCAGTCTCTATGAGCTGCTGCAGGTGGGCAGAGCTGCTTCCAGCCAGCCCGAGTGGGGACACTTCTCCCGGCTGTGGCGTGCCACTGGCAGCCTGCTGACCTCCAAATGGAGCCTAACAGAAGTGGGTGAATATGTGGAACTCCTGCAAACTATGAAGAAGGCTCTGATCCTCGTGGACTTTGGGGTAGCTCCTGCAAAAGCATTGGTGCATCAGATCTTTCATAATTCTACTGAAGCAATTAAATCCTCAGATCTGAGTGATTTGTATAGTTCATTAAAACTCTTTTTCAGTTCAACTTCTCCCACAGACAGCACAGTGGACTTGGAAAGAATCTTTCAAGAAATGCTTCCTCTGTATGAAGGGGGTGGTGAAGGATTGTTTTACTCTAATCCCTATGGAAGAGAAAATCAAGATGTTCTGACTATGGCTGCATTGATTTGGAATGAGATAATTTTAAACAGGACTCATTTTAATACAGAGAATGCATGGGAGGTTGTCAAAATGATTGCACTCGATGCGATCTCGCTTGAAGACATTGAAAATTATCTCAGCACAAATGAAAAAGTGTCATCATTATTTTCTGACTTCTTCTTGACCCCTGGAACTTCTGAAAATTTTGCAGAACACCTTTTGTCCCTTGAGCAGCTTCTTGGTGCCATGGCAGAGGTGAATACCAGTGATCATTATCTGCTGATCTCTTCTTTGTCTGAGCTAATGCAGAAACTCCCTCCTGGAAGGCAGGAAAATGAACTTGGTGCTTTCTGGCACATTGCTGACGGTCTCCAGTTGAACTGGAATAGTACAGACAGTCTCACTGCCCAGTCACTTCTAGAAATGATGCAAAATCTGCTAAATATGATGAAAAATGACTCCAGTCTTCCTTTCAGTAAGGAACTGAAGCAGCTGCTAAACTTTGCATCATCCATCTTTGAGCTGTATGATGAAGAAGACTCCAGGGGAACCAACATCTCCATATACTTGCAGGCCATGCAGAGGGGTATCTCAACTTTGAAAGGTTTGCAGAAAAGGTATAATATAACTGAGCTTGAATCTATCAGCCTGTTACTTGATTCTTACAGTAACTATACCCAGAGACTGCTGGAAATTTGGAGAGCAGGAATGAAAGTTCTTCATGACACCAACTTAAACAAAACATTTGAGGAAAAAATGGACATTGTCTATAATTTCTCACATTTGCTGCTGCAGGAGTTCAGCCAGTCTCCCTCACAGCACAATACCTCACTACAGGCAAAAATTTGGGAGTTCCTTCATTTAGCCTTGGGTCCTTTCCTTGAGAAAAGCAGCAGTGGCTACAGGACACTCCAGAATTGCTCCTTTGAAGATCTGCTCGATGTAGCCCTTGAGGTGCTGTTTGAAAATGCCACTCTAAGGGAGGCCTCAGCCAGGAGCCCCTGCAAGCCCCTCTTGGATTCCTTGGGCATGGAGGGTGGGACAGAGAGCAATGACACCTTCACCAGGGTGTTCCAGCTGGCCATAAGCAACCTGAAAGTGTCCTCAGAGTTTGCTGCTGCCTACAACAACAGCAGGGAGCGATTTTTCAACGAGCTGTCATGCCTCACTCGAGCTCTGCGTTTTTCTCTGAGTTTCCTTTCCAAGTTAAACCTTGTCTCTGAGCTGGGAGACTCGTGGCTCCAGGAGAAGGTGAGAGCTCTGAGTGCAGCCACGGAGGGGCTGGTGCAGGGTGATGCCTCGTGTCCCATTCCAGCCCAGGATGTGGGTGATGTGTCCCCATCCCAGCTTTTGAACCTTCTCCTTCCCGCCCTGAATGGAACAGTGCTGAGCTCCCTGAATTCCTCTGACAGCTCAGCAGGCTGGGATAACCTGGCCATGCTCTCCAGTGTGGCACAGGATGAGCTCCAGAACCTGCTGCAGAGGCTCCAGGGCACCTTCAACCTCACTGAAGGAAGTTATTACACAAGTGTCTGGGATGTGTTTGGCAGCTTCCTCAGCACCAAAAGGAATCCAGCAGAAGGAGCTTCCCTTGCAAGGCTGTTGGAAGCAGTGGCAAGCGACTCTGCCAGCGATCTGTCAGCTCTAGAAATCACAGAAGCCACCCTCTACATTCTCGAGGAGCTGAACATCTCTGGCCTGCTAAATGAATTTAATATAAGTTCCAGCTCAGCTTTTCTCTCCAACAAAACCAGCTTTGACAGTGTGATTGATATAGTTGCTCATCACTTCACTGTCATGGCAGAAACCTTTTACAACAAGACCATGCCTTGGACCCTGAGTGACCACACTCTGTCCCCAGCCAGCTTGATCACACGGTGAGTTTGGGTTGTGGGTGTTGTAATTCCATGGGTGGGTTGTGACCATCGTTCTCATTCCAGCACGAGAAGTATGGAATTTTCTTCCAGTGGAAGAACCGAAGCCTGCAATCGCTGTAATTTAGGACACAAAGTATAATGTGGGTTAAAGTGAAGAAGAGGAAACTTCTCCTTGAGCTGAATGTACAGCTAAAAGTCAGACTTACAAAAGGTTTTGTGTGTTGGCACGTATCAATGCACAGTGGAACAGAGTCCTGAAGGAGTGTCACCACCTGTGTTAGGCTCTTTGGAAAACCTTCCTTTGTGGGATGACTCTTTAATTTTTGATCCTCAGTCTCCCTTAGGTGTGCCTTTCCATCTATATAATGCATCCATCACATAGATGTGAACTTTTCAAGTGTGTTTTCTTATTTTGAGAGTGAATGACAGCTTTGGGAAATAACAGCAAAAAGAACTGATGGAATAAAACTGGGAGGGTACCCACTTAGGAGAGATGGCTTTCATCTGGAATTCTTGTTTACTCTGCCAAGGAACAGCATCCACAGCTTACAGGTTGCTCACTAATATATACCTTGTTTTTGAAAGAGAAGCTGATTTAAATTCCTATCTTATTTTTCAGATTTCTGTTTTTAGAATTTGGAAACACCATCTTGCAGGTGACAGCAAATAACAGCTATAACCCTTACCTGATGTGTTTAATAAATGCTGTGGAAGCTGAAGACGGGGAATTGACAGGTGATCGTGGTTTCATTAACTCTGAGGGGCCTCAGCTGCAATGTGTCCTGCCTGTGTTTTGTCTAATGGTGGGAAGGAATGATGCTGCATGGTTTTATCTGCTGGGGATTAACTGGAGCTGTGAGACCTGGGGAAGCCAGACTCGGGTTTTGTTTGAGTTATGTCACATTGTGATTATGAGTTTCCATCGCAGTCTCTCCAGAAGGCACATTTCCTCTTCTCAGTGTGATGACAGGTTGCTGACACTCACACAAAGCAATCTTTACCAATAGAAACCTCTTTCCCTTCACAGCTTTATGTAGCTGTAATATGACAGCAGTTATTTCTGAGAGTTAACATGGTCTTTCACACAGATACTCATCATTTGTGCTTATTGTAACACCTGAGAGGTTTTTCCTGTGTACCAATTACTAGGACGGGATGGATTTCACTAGGAACGGAGCACTTACTTGAACTCAATCCATTATAACACAGATTACAGTTTAGGCCTTGCTCTGTGATTTCAGAGGTCCTCAGCCATGAGAGTTTGGTGGAAAGTAGCTATGCTCAGTTGGCCTCAGAATAAAAGTGCTGATATTCCCATCTGTGAAGTTTCTGGCTTTTTTGTCTGGAGTAACTATTGTTTTTTTTCCCCTGCACAGAAAACATCACACTGCTTTTGAAGCAAACTCATCTGAAAAAGGACTCTTTTATGCAAAATAATACCTCTGAGAAACATTCATCCATACCAGAGC
The DNA here is from genome assembly GCA_013397075.1 of Rhabdornis inornatus. NCBI lineage: Eukaryota > Metazoa > Chordata > Aves > Passeriformes > Rhabdornithidae > Rhabdornis > Rhabdornis inornatus. The sequence continues at coordinate 279,971 of VWZS01007489.1, forward strand.
TCCTGAAGCTAAAAGTGAGTCTGCTTAAAATGCTGACTTGAAGGACATCCTGCAGTGATACATGAATGTGCAATGGTGGTTTCGAAAAACAGCATATGGAAAAAAGTTTTCTTAAGAGAACAGCTGATAAAAACTAGGACTAAAACTCTGTGTTCTGCCTGCTGCCTGTATTTGAAGGTCACTTGTAAACTGGGTTGAGGAACTTGTTCTTTTATCTGTCCCTACTGAGTGTACACCCGTTTTTGAGAGCAATCAGAGGTGTTCCTGTCCTCCCATGTGCTGGATAGGATGGCTCTGTTTTCCACCAGCTGTCCCAGAAGGATGAGCACTGCAGAGATGGCCAGTGGCAGCATGTTCCTCAGTGCACCAGTAGTTTTAAAGTTCAGTTTATTGACACTTACTGATGTACCTTGCAGAGCTGAGATCATTCTGGGATGCCTCAGCTTCACTTGAGGAGGAGGTAGGGAGGAGTTCTTGAAGGAACAGATAGGGATTAGATACCTCTGCTCTGCTGAAAATCCATGGAATTGTGCACTCCTAATTGGCAGTTAGAAGCATGACTAACTGGGTTGCTGCTGTGCCTCAGGAGCTGTACCAACACCCAGTGTGGCTAGAGTCAAGTCCCCACATGCTCTCTGGCCCCAGGTGTCTCACAACACCAGAATGGCTTCTGAGATTAAGAACCACTATTGATTCCGAGTTCCCTCACCAGCTTTGGGTTTGGCAATGCCTCATTTGAATAAAATGCTTCTTAGCCCATGCATTCATGACTGCACTAATAGCATGCATGCACTTTAGTCTATTGTTCCATATGAGAAATAGCATTTAAAAGTCCTTTTAAAAAAACACAGCACTATGCAATGTTGTTGCTGTGTAATATATCTGTAACAATAATGTGATGAGCCTCAGTATGACAGGTACTTAAAGGCATAAACCTGAAAATAATTCTTCCCATAAGAGCCTGACAATGTAAATAATGATGTCAGACAAGAGGGAAGCCCATAATAGCAAAGGACTATAATTTACACGGGTTGGCAGATGAGGAAGCTCTGACTTCTGGCCAAGTCTCTTTCCTGTGCTGCAGTAGATGACCAGGTGGTATCTGAAAGGCTAAACCTGTTGTGCAAGGTGGATTTATTTGGTCTCTGAGAAGATTAATTAGTAAACAGGCAAGTCCAATGGAGTATTGCTGTCTAAGTGTTGGGCAGGAGAAATGGCATGTTAAGGTTTGCAAGGTTTATTAAATCCAGCCAGGTCTGCCAGAAGCTCACGCTATGATTATCATGAGCTGTTTTATTGGAGACCTTTTGAATGAACTAAATATATATATATATTAAAATCTTAGTCCTAAGGAGAGACAGAAAGGGACAGCTAGACTCTTTAAAGCTTGCCTTTTATCGTTCTGTCATCTAACTGGTGTTTGTGCATTTGTCTTCCTTTTTTCAATATGTCCTTTGAAGATCTCTCATCTCCAGGATCTGACAGCACTTCTGTGTGACTATGAGAGCTTTAAGTCAATCCAGCAGCTCTGCCACCTCCCTGAGGTTCCCTTTGGGGAGCTGTGTGAGCAAGGCCAGTCTCAGGAGCAGCTCCTCCGTGCTGCTGAGCTGAGCAGCCAACTTGTGACCAATGTACTGAGCCACAGGAGGATCTCCCAGGAGCTCCAAAATGTGCTCATTGGGGATGCCACAGACATCCAGGCACAGCTGAAGTGGTGAGGCTCTCCCTCTGAGCTATACTGTTTTACTATTCTGTTTATGAAATGACTTCTTGCCTTCTCTTTATATTTTCAATTTTGTTTGTTGATTTGTTTTTCCAATTCAGGCTTCAAGAAAATGTACCAGAAATTTCTTTCTTTCAAGAGATTCCTCAGTATATGGCTACTTTGAATTCCATGTTGAACACCACTGAGGGTTTGACAGACTCAAACAAGCAAGGTACTCTTCTATATTTTCTTTACAATATTGGTAAACATCACCACTGGTACCACACTTTCTGCTGGAAATCCCAAGAATTGCCTAGCTGCCAGGAAGAAGTGGTATTAATGAAATAACCATACACAATGATCTTGGGATCCTTTGTCTGGGGTACTTCTAGAGCCTGTTCAAACAAAGTGTGGTTTGTTTTTTGTTTTTTTTTACAAAGAAAGCACCAAGTCTGTCCATCTGAGCAGATTTTTCAGTCCTAAGATGTGATAACTCCAGCCCACAAAACCAGACTAAAACATAGGAAGTAATGAATGTATGTTCCCAGGGTTTTTTTTATTTTTTTCTTAGCAGTGAGGTTCCATACTTCACATAAAGTCTTCTCTGTGTGCTTGAGACTTGCTGTGTGTCTGAAGAAAGCTGTTATATCAATTGTTCTTTGACTATTCATTCCAGAAAAGTTAAAAGATATATTTAAGAATGTGGACCAGCTCAAAGAGGACCTCAGAAACACAACAGGAATGTCCACAGCCAGCATTGATGCTCTTCTGGAAGCATCTTTCCCAGAAAACAGCAGTCAGGTAAGCTTGCTGTTATCCTTTGGGAGATCTTGTTGCTTTCTACTGCTCAGACCATTAAAACTATAATTTGTTAGAGAATGCAGCTAAGCAGGTCACTGGGTGTGTGACAGCACAGATGACCCTACAGGGATAGACAGCAGAGCATGTTATGGACTGGAATAGCCACCAGGAAAGCATCACTGTTGCCAGCCCAGCCGTTGGAGACTGGGAGCCATATGGTCCCTTTGGCTGTCACCAGGAGCTGCCTGGAGAGGGATGGCTCTGAGCCAGAGCAGGGCACAGCTGTCTGGGACACACTAGTGGGGGCTGAGCAGAGTCTTTAGTCAGGTCCTGGTCACTGAGAAGTTGTCCCCATCCAGGTGGAAAAGTACATTTGTAACCACAACATGTGAGAGCACCCAGGGTCCAAAAATACCCTCCCAGAATGAGAGATGAGCTTCCCTTCCTCAGCCTTCTGCTCCTGCAAGCAGAGCTCCAGATGCTTTCCCCTTCCCAGCCATCTTGTGTGGACTGGGCCCCAAAGAGCATGCTCTTTTCCAAACTTCACATGCATCAGTCAATGAGAAATTGAAGCCACAAAAGCTTTTACTACTGTGCAAGCTGGGTAGTAAAACACAGTCCTTCGGATTTGTCCCTGGGAGCAGGAATAATGGGCAGGCATTTTCTTGGTTCTTGGGTGGTTGAAATATGGCACTGTGGAAAGAACAAGAGCCAGGCAAGATAAATCCACTCATGATGGAGTGTGCAGTGCACCCTAACAATTCTCTTTTCCCTTTGTGCACACCCAGCTCATCTCCCAGGTGCTGCAGCTGGAGTCCTGCAGTGCCCATCCCACTGCCCCAGAGCTGCAAGTGGTGCTGCAGGAGTTGTGCAGCCTCCCTCTGCCAGAGAGGACTCGCAGGACCTACCTCCTGGGGGTCACCCTGTTGAGACACTTGGACATTTACAATTTTTTATACAAGGTTAGTGCTGGATTTTAGAGTGCTTTCTACAGTCTTTGCTGCACGCCATGGCTGAAAGGTTATAAAATATCATTGCAGTGGCCAGAAGCTACGCTGATTTACACAAGCCAAATATCAGGCTTTGCTCATGCAGCAATTTTTATTGCATATCCATGCTGTGACAGCATGGATATAAATGAGAATCCCAGCTGGTGTAAAGCAGCAAACCTCATTTAAAGGCACTGGACCTACTCTAAATGCCTCCCTATCTGCTAGTATCCTTTATGTGCTGTCACAACCTCTTGAACACTCCCAGCTGACCCAAAAATGAGGTACTGAGCTAAATTTTGTGATTCCTTGAAAAGGGAAGCCCTGCAAAAAGTCCTGTAAAATATATTTTCCCTATCTATTTGTAACTAAGAAGTTATTAAATCATTCAAATTTCCCCCCCAAATATAGAAACAGCATCTAAGGAAACATTCATGGAGAAGTGAATAGTGAACATGTATTTAAAAATACAGGAGTGATCCTGGGCAAAAAAAAAAGTTGTTAAATGACCATGCCAATGAATTTGGGCTCAGGTTAAAAGTCACTCATAGTGTTTGACACCTGTGCTGTGTGAAATGAGAGATTTGATCATATCCCAGCCAGTAGGTGACACGTATTTCCCAACTGTAGGTGTTTGAAAACACACTGTTAGATTATGTAATATTTAGGGGAATGGTTTGCAAAAGTGCTTGGGGATTTAGGAATTAGTTTCCCGTGGGACACCCACTCTGTAAAGCCTCCTAACAGTTTTGAAAATCCCACAGTGCTCATGTTTGAGTTGACACAATATGGGCGTGTGCTTGCCTGTGCACACAGATTTGTGCTGATCATAATTGATTTCCTTCCTGCCTCTTGCAGATGTTTTTCCCCAAGGAACTTCAGAAACCCATGGACAAGATGTTAGGCCTTCTGACAAAAATGAAATATTTCAGACACCAGGTTGAATCTGGCATTGATCCATTGCTACAAGCTATTCATTCCCTGAAAAAGCTCCGACAGTCCAGGAAAATGCCACTGACTAAGGTATGTGTAGTCTGCATGTGCTTTAGAGGCAAAATACCACTGAAATGGTTTCCACAGTTGTTTCTTACTCTAGAAGCCACGGGTGCATTAAACCATAGATTCTGTTTTGAAGCAACAGTGTTCTGAGAAAAAGCTCTATCTGGAAGATTTCTCTGGAAGTGCTCAAGGCCAGGCTGGATGGGGCTTCTGGCAGGTGTCCCTGCCCATGGAAGGAAGTTGGAATGAGATGAGATTTATGGTCAAACCATTCTGTGATTCTGTGTTGCCTTCCTGGGAGAGTTTTGATTTGGGACCATCATGTGCTCACGAGTGGGGAACATATGCTGTGGGAGAAACACTTGGAGCAAGAATGTCTTGAAGGAGGAGGATCAGCAAAATACTGGAAGGATCAGCTGGTGAAAACAGCCAGAGAACTGCCCACTAAAGGCAAACCCACCAAAGTGAGCAGCAGAAAACTGCCTTAGCTTTAGTGTGCATTAGATCACACCCAAAGCCTCAAGACTGCCCAAAGCATTCAGTACAAACCCATTGCTGCTCTGACAGCTGCAGTAACTCCAGGGTGCACTGCCTTCATCCAGCATGGTGTCCAATCCATCTCTGATCCATAGTCCAGGAGAACACGAGTGACAGGAATTGTTCCTGGTCATCATTCTGCCTGCACATTGCAGAGCCACGTGCAGCCATCGACTAGATGGGGACAGTGATGTGTACATCCCTGTGGCAAATCTGTGCTGTAACCCCAGGTGTGAATGTCACCAGGCACACATTATAGGGAATTTCTCTGCACACATTGTAGGCACTTCCCACACTGGCTGTCATACCTGGAAATAAATATGCCACCTCTGTCATAATCAAAAAATGCATGATTTCCATGGGAAGTTCCTATTTTTATAAAGGCAGACTTATCATAAGAAAGAAGTATAAAAATGTTCAGTCCTTTCCTTCTCATTCTGTTATTTCTCTCCAAGTGGGGTGCTTTCAGCATGCAGGATTTATTTGTGTTTGGTCTTTCCTGCAGGCATTATTTAAACCAAGCAACTCCAGGATAACACATGGCACTTTCAAATCCATGTCAAAAGTCCTCTGCAACCAGGAGATCACACCCCTGTTTTTTGAGTCTTTGCTTCCAGACTTTGGAGACCCTGTAAGCAACAGTTCTCATGCAGAGGATGTCTATGTCCAAAAGCTGATGAGGAAATATGGGATTCCTCAGGATTCCAGTAAGTCTGGCTTTTCCCTAGGGCACAAACGTTTCAAAGCTGAACTCTGCTATTTCCAGACAGATCTAGTGCTGAGCTATTCTCCATATGTCTCTGAGGGCTGTAAGTGCTCATTATTTATGGTAGCTGAAGATCTGCGCTGCTCTAATTATTGGTGGTTTATTTCCATAAATGTTCAAAGGGAAAACTGCCTGTGCAGCAGAGCAGTGCTTGACACTGCACTGTCTCCCATTTGTTGATGATCTGGTCCTAGGGCTCGACAGGTCACTGCTTTTTCTTGATATGTAGTTTTTCTGACTGTACTGACATTATTAGCTCCTCTGAGTTCACAAAACTCCATTTAACCTTCGAGCAGATAATGTTGGCTCGAACAGCGAGACTCTTGTTGTCTTGAGTTCAGCAACAGGAGATCTTGGGGGTGGCTTGCTTTTGTCAAGATGCATTAAATCAGTCAGTGAAGAGGGCCCTGAAGTCATTCACTGGCCACAGCAACAAACTGGGCAGATGGGAGAAAAAACACACTGGTAGCTTTCTTGTGTCTGGTCTGTTTGTTCTCTGTGCAATTTGTTTGCTTTTCTCCCCTTGCAGCCCCCTTTTGCTTGTCCTTTTACCTGGACCTGGTCAAAACCCCGACTGGAGCTTTGATTTGGTCCTTCTTAAAACCACTGGTGCTTGGGAAGATCCTTTTCACACCAGATACCCCAGAAACTCGAGCAATCATGGGAAAGGTATGGCTCTGTTCCAGGATATCAGGATGTACCCACTCCAAAGGGCTGGAATTTATCTAGCACAGCCTTGTTTCCCTGGGAAGCAGAGAGCTGCTTTCTCACTGTTTGGACTATTAATCAAATTATCTTTTCCTGCTTGCCTTGCTGGCCATATGAGTCATCTTTTGTCTTTGATTGAATCTTCCCTCCAGAAGCTGCTGTTGGTGTAATATTTATAGGACAATTGTTTAAGGTCTTCAGTTTATGAAGTTTCACCCCCATATTTTCAGCCAGTAGCAGATGTGTCTCCCAGGACAAATGCTGTAACCAGTGCTTGTTCACAGGCAGACCAGTGGTAGAAGCAGATATTCAAGACATGCTCTAAATATAATATTTTTAAGTACTTGCATAAATTCAGTGTGTAAAGGGGCGTTTTGCCAAACAATGAGTGGATGCTAGGGAAAATTCCTAAGGAAAACAAATTTGGTCTCAGCTGTTTCATTGTTTTATTTATTGGTTAAAATCTGTAAGGTAATGAATAAATTAATCCTTGTATGTTGTGGGTTTCTTTTGTAGTCAAATGCAACCCTGGAGCATATGGCTGAGCTAGCCCTGAAGTCCCAGGAGTGGCTGGACCAGTCTCCTGTCATCATGAATTCACTGTCTAAGTTAAACCAGACAGTTCCAATGATCAAGGTATAAATTCCTACCTCCCCTCTGTCTCTTGCCAGGAGGGAACTGGGAGGATGGATTTGTTCAATAAAGTAAACTGAGGTTCCAAGGACATCTTAGGTCAGCTGGGGAGACCCCTCTCAGGATGTTCTGGACTTCACAGTTTCCATGCCTGCCTGTTCCCTTAATAGAGATGCTCCTGACTCACCTTTCCCTGCAAATTCTCTTTCTCAAATGAGCTGTTTGTAAAATGCTCCCTGACCCTGGCTGTGCTGGGACCTGCTGGAGGGCTAAGATGAGCAGGGAGCACTCTTCAGTTTGTAAATTAACTTTCTGCTTGATGGAGTGATCCAGCCAGCCAAGACAGGCAAGAAATGACTTTTTCAGAAAATGAAACAGCATCCTTAATAAGCATGTAGTTCTGGGTACACACATAAGAGCTGGAAAATGTTTTGTACCTCAGTGAATGTAAATAAAATTTCTTTTTCCCCCTCCTAAGAAGCCTTGCTTGGATACAGAAAGCACTGGACTGTAATGTTACACACTTGTTTCCCATTCTCTATAGTAAAAATTGTCTCCTTTTTTTACAAAAATGAGATCCCTGGAGCCGAAAAGCATTAGCAGTTAATTTTAGGGGCTGGAATTCATTCTAGCTCCCATGGCACCAAGAGAAAATCCAGAGTGAAGTATGCAAAAGTGAAATTAAATATTCTCTGCTGATTGCAGTCATTGGTGGACTAATGAAATATTCAGCCAAACAAAAATCTGTGCTGATCTCCAAGTCAAGTTTTGGTTGGCTACGTGTTGTGCACTGGCTGTGTTCACAAGACTTAAAACAGACACAAGGGAAATTTACTCCTGGAATAACTAAAATTATCCATTATTTTTTTATGGGACTCTAGTGCCTGGTGGAGACTCAGTAGGCATCCTTTGTTGACTCAAAGAAGCACTGACTTGGACTCAGAGAGCTCTCTGACACTCTCATTGCTGGCATTTCCCTATGCTGATGAAGAGTGAAGGGAGTAGGGAGGGGGCTGTACAAATGCTCAGTGAAGGCAGCTGCTCTGTTGTATTGTAGAAATACACAATGAGTGAGCTCAAGAGGCTTCTGGTCAAACTGATGCTTTGTCTTTCTCTGCTTGTTGACAGAATGCCCTGCAGAATCCCTTTGTGCAGGTTTTCATCAAGCTGATGGTGGATTTGGATGCAGCTGAGCTCCTGAGTCAGATTAATGAACTGGGTAAGTGTGTCCAGACATGCTGGCCTCTTCCTTACTTGTACTTCAGATCTGGGAGCTCCAGAGTCAGCCAGCTGCAGCCATTCCCTAGTCTGCCCTTCTCTGGGCCATGTTGGAGGCTCCAGGGCACGGCAATCCCAGGTGTGATCCAGGAATCTTCCAGGGAAAAGACTCCTAGAGAGCAAAGTGCTGGTGTGAAGAGATGTTTCTCCTTTGGGTGTTAAGGGGTGGAGGGATGGGAGGCTTTGCCGCGGTGTGTGGCCACTGGAGGACACTGTTTAGCCGTAATTATGACTTCAAATGAGCTACCTGGGACTCTGCTGGAAAATGTGGAGAGCTCCCTTGCATCGCAGCGAGGTTCAGATGGAAAGTTCTCCAGAGCAGAAAAGCCAGGGATCGGATAAATGTACCCAGGCTGATGGAGCCAGAGGCATCATGCAGGAGATGCTCTGCTGCAGTTTGCTGTTCTCTGGTGGGCTTGCAAGGCCCTTCACGGTGACATTTGCTGCTGTGCACTGTGAGAATCACCAGTAACAGTGATGGTGGGTACATCCCTGTGAGTCCACATGGGGATCACAGTCCCTGCCTGCCTGGCCTTGCTGTCCCTACCTGCTTTTGCAGTGAGTGGCCAGGCATGTCACCATAAATTTGGACTGTGCCAGCAAAGCCCAGCAGCAGCCAAGAATGATTATAGTCTGTTGCAGTCATTTACATCCAGTTGGTGATGACCCCTGTGTTATTCATGAGCAGCAATTCCTGCCTTAACTCTCCATAAAGCCACAGTGCCTGCAGCAGCTGTTTCATATTAGTTACCTTGCATTATGCAGCCACCTTTGAAACCTGCCAGCAAACAGCAGCATCTTTATTAACTGCAGCATCAGGTTCAGTCCACACATCAGCACAGCACACACAGCTCTGCCTTGATGTGCTTGGATAAAGCACATCCTCCCCTGGGACACAGCAGCTCAACAGGCAAGTTGATTACATCCTAAACCAGAGGGTGTGGGAGGAATGGTGAGCACCATGAGCAGGTCTCAAGCCTCAGCAGGTTAGTGGGGACTTCTGATTTGGGATGGTTGTCACATCCCATTGCTGGCATCCTCCCAAAGGCAAACTCACGAGCATATTACAAATGATTAACATAAAAACTGGGTCAACAGCATGCCTTCATTGCGTTGCTGAGTGCAGAAATGTATTTCACACTTCACAGTTAGTATGATGGGTTTGGGGTTGTTTTCTTTCCTCCTTTCTGGTGTCATCATCGGTGTGGAGGAGTGGAATGATGGAGTGGATTTTTGCTGGGTGTAGTGATGCTGGAGGGTTTGTTTGTGGGGTTTTTCCTAGATGATATCCGGCTGGAACTGCAGAACAATGCTGACATTGTGGATCAGCTGAACACTTTGGCTGCCCTGGCTGTGAACGTGTCCTCCTGCGTCTCCTTCAACCGCATCCAGCCAGTGCCGGACTTGGATGAGATGGAAGCCGTGGCTAAGGAGCTCTTCCTGAAGAATGAGCTGTTTGCAAGTATGTGACAGTCCCAAATCCCCCTGTCAATTAAATTTCACCTGATAGAGTGTAGGAATGCAGCAGAAAATATTTGGCTTTCCAGCAACAACTGTTGTGGTCGCAGCTCCCACCACAGTGCAGTTGATTTTGGACCTACACACTGACACCTCCTTTTCAAACCTCCTCTTCCCTTACTGTGGTCAGCTGGTGATTTCTCTGGGTTAATTCTCACTTTGAATAAAATCCCACTGCCCCAAGGTGACCTTTGTGCAGCCACTTTCAAGCTCCCACAGGGAAAGGTGCTTTAATCAAGAAAGATACCAGAGAATCATTCAGGAAGGTTGGAAAAGACCTTTAAGATCCTCAAGTCCAAATATGAGACAATTCAATTTATTAGAAGGTCATAAATCACTTGAGATATTCCAGCCAAGCACCATAATGGTGTAGTGGCTCTTCTCAGTCACACTTTTAACATTTGTGGGATCAGACTGCAGAGAGGGGTGGAGGAGCAGGAAATAGGAACTTACTTTTGTATCATTAATATCTCTTAATATTTAAAGAGGGCCCTCAATTAGAATTTACTCATAAATCCTATGACCTGTTTAGTTTTATATTTGATAATTGAGGGGTAGATAGAAACTTCTGTTTCTCTTGGAACTTCAAACCCTGGTAATATTTGTCCTTTCCTGTAGTAGCAGTTTTCTTCTCTGTTTGTGCTCCATTCTGTGATACATTTTATATATGGAATAATCAGGAAAAATGCTCTGGATAGAAAAACTGTGAGGAAGCCTTGTAAAAATGAGGAGTTCCTGTATATCTGTGTGTACTGCTCCTGTGCTGTCAGCTCCAAAGGAAACCCTTTTCTCTGTAACAGAGGTGGAGTTTTGCACCACTTAATTCGTGGTTTGTCTTAAGTCTCTTCTGTCTTCACTCAGAGCCAGGATTAAAAAACACACGAAGGAAATGGATTTTCTTGTGTTTAGGCTTAGTTGTTTATTAAATCTTATCAAAAGTACAGAGAGTTCTGCAACACTTCTAGCTACCAGCTAAAAGTGAGCAAAATGGAGGAGAATTTAGCTAGTTACAAGGTCTCTTAAAGCTAAACAGTCCAAGAGAGAATTAACACCTATATTATTTATACTTTTAACCCAATAATGAAATTCCTGTGACCCTCAGTGCAGCACCCAAATCCTCCATCTTGTCCCATACCTATTACTATATTATAAAAACCTCAAATGTAAAACCCTTCACCATGTGAAATCACACACTTCTATTTCACTACACAGCCATGATTTTAACTCCATCACTCAAATTTGGAAGCCTTCTCCAAGGGCTCAGGTGAGAAGCAGTGTTCCCCAGGGGGTCAGTGCCAGAAAACACAGAAAGCTCAAAACTCCCAGGTTTCTGGGCTCCAACATTTCCCTTTATATTCCCAGGTATCATTTTCAAGCTGCCTTCAAGCTCTGGACACTCAGCCCATGGGGGCCTGTCTCTCCCTCCTGTGCTCAACTACACCATCAGGATGAGCAGCAGGATAACCCAAACCACCAACAGGATCCGGGAGCGCATCTGGACCGTGGGCCCGCACAACTCCACCTCCCAGAGTCAGATTTACAGCAGGGCCTTCATCTACATCCAGGACAGCATTGAAAGGGCCATTATTGAACTGCAGACTGGCAAGAAACCAGAGGAAATTGCTGTTCAGGTCCAGGCCATGCCTTACCCCTGCTACAACAAGGATATGTAAGTTTGGGTGGCTTTTCGCTTCATGTTTTGTGTCAACTCATCTTGTCTGGTGGAGTTCACCAGTTCTGCTGGTTTTCTTAATACCATAGCATAAAAATCATTTAATTCTGTTCATTTAGGTTTTTTTCTCAAGGGGTTAAAAAAAGAGGGAATTTTGGACTTTAAGATGGTCTGTTTAGTTTTCCTAATCTTTTGTTTTCTGTGCTCTCTTTATACCTGGATTGTGGTGGTAACTGTAGGTTTTACAGCAGGTAAAATTCCCTGTCCCTGTTTTGTTACACATAATGGGGTTGAGAGTTGGCAGAACTTGAGTTAGATACGAGTCTTGGCTTATTCTGCAGGTGTTCACATGCAGACAATGCAGCAGAACTTGGAAAATGGATATATTGGGAAAAAAAGGGTGCCTAGGTTTATGAGCTTTATGGTGGCCAAACTGAATGGAAAACACACAGGGAAGGGATTTCAGTGTCCATCAGGGAGCACTGGAGGATGTTCAGCAAGAAGTATTGGTAGATGTGAAGGTCCCTGTGCCCTGACTGAGGGTCTCCCTTGGAGCAAAAGGATAGGCTGGACCTAGGAGCTTTTCCTACTGAAAAACATCCATGCCAACTGCATGAGCCAAAAGATTTTTTGGAAGCTATAAGACATTGTTTAGGAGCCACATCAGACCTGTTAATCTCCTGTGTCAGCTGTCACTGAAGAGAGCTGGAGACCTATGTCTCCTCAGGGCAGCAGCATGTGAAGTGCCCATCAGGATACAGGCAGGAAGCATCCAAACCCAGTTCTGCAGCAAATTCCTGGCTTATTGTTGAGAGGGAGTTTTGTGCAGTGATGAACTGGCTGCTGGAAGCACTGACTCCAGTGCTGTCTGCTCCTTTTTGTTCTTGGGCTGCTGGGAAAACTACTTGCCTTTGGATTTCCCTCCCCAGCCCAGGTTCAGAGGGATGTGTTTGCTCAATTATTAAAAGACCTCAAGGCTTTGGATTTGCATCCAGCAGAAATCATCACAAAATGCCTGCTTATCAATTGTTATTGCACACTTATCATCCTGTAGAGAAAAGGGGGAAACATACATATATATAAACCAGTACACAAAAGAAGTTGGGCTCTGCTGAATTTTTAGGAGCCTTTCCTGGTTCTTTATAAATAAGGCTTCATTTGCATGGAAGCATTTCCTAAAATGCTGGTTTATAGGAAATTTTCAGCTTTACAAGTAAAAAAAACCCAAACAAATGTAATGTTCATTTCTTACTGTTATTGTACATTATTCCAGGATTATGGGTTTTAAGCCAGGTTTAGAAATTAAGGTGGAAAGCATAATGCAGATGAAACGAAGGGAATGTCCTGCTATAAAAACTTGCTTTCCATGGAAAAAGAAGAAATTTATTGTTGGCCACTGTTTTGGGGTTTTTTTGTTTCGTTTTTGTTTACACATTTGGCACTGGAAGAAGGTTTTAATTAAAGTGAGGAGCCAAGAAATGTAACCTGGATCTGCAGTGCCTGTCCTGTGGGGTGGTAGAACAGACAGTCTGTGGGAAAGCACCCATATCTAGACTCCAACAGCAGGAAATATGGGCTGAACATGAAATCTGGCCATTATATCTGTGAACAGAACTGGGAATTATGGCTGGTTGCTGAGATGTTTCCAAATGGAAAGCAGCCCATCAGAGAGCCAGGAGATGCCACTGCCCATGGCTCTTCCTGCTCCTGCCAGTGGTGCTGCTGAGCAAGGAAATCCCTCTGCAACTTAAAAAAATAAAAAAGATTCTGAGCAGTCAGGAATAGAAAATGAATAGAAAATCCAATGCAATGGCAAATGCAAGTTCTTTTTTTGTAATTATTAATTTTACTCCCCATTTTGAAATATAAGCATGTCTTTTCCTGTGCCAGAGTATTGTTCTGAAAAATATATTCTTGTATAAAGCCTTAATCCCCAGAACATTTAGTATTCAGCTAAAGCCTGCTTTTGCCTTTTACAGGTTCTTAACCAGCGTGACCTACTCTCTTCCATTTGCTCTGATGGCTGCCTGGGTGCTGTTTATAGCTGATTTTGTTAAAACACTTGTTCAGGAGAAAGATCTGAGGCTTTATGAGGTACGGGGAAACTTTCTGGGGCGTGCAGAATTATAAACAGATTTTCCTTATTCGTGGTTAGTGTGTCTGATGTTCAATATTAAATGGAGCAAAACAAGCATTAGGGAAAATATTCCAGATACCTATTGTTAGGTATGTTAGGTGACCTGCAGTGTGTGAATTCTGGCATTATAACCAAGCTCAAAGCCATGGAAGTGCAGGGTGTTTGCCCTTCAAGTGGAGGGAATATTGCTTTGCAGTGCTGAGCACAGGAAACGTGGGCACCTCACAAAATTACAGGGTTTCTGAAGATTTAAAGCTCTCTAAAAATTGACTTTGAGTCATATCTACTGGGGACAAAGACATGAAAAGTGACTTATTTCCTATCCTTGAAGTTATTATACTTAATATTTCAGAAGGTGCTACATATTACATCAGCTCCTCTGAAATGAAGTTCTTCATTCAGGTTGCCTGCTGGAAAAGAAATGACATTGAGACATTGGGAATTTATTAAATTAACTCAGGTTTTCAGTGTGATCACTGTCAACGGAGATGAACAGCAAAGGACTTTCGTCAAACTAAGCTTCAGCAAGCAACAAAAGCTTTGAGCAGATTTGTTTTTTATCCAACACCATGGAAACAAATACTCATTCACCAAAAGCACTTCCAAGAAAGGACACTCTGACCTGGGATGAGATGGAAAACGAATGAACCCCAGTGTGTGCTCCCTGGCATCCCTCTTCTCTAGTTTAAGCAACCATTTTCGCTGTCTCCAAGGACCAGGGCATCACTAATCGTTTTAGCTGTGTAATAATCCACCAGCACCTGTAGTTTCTTCTAGATTTATCAATACAAATTTACAGTTTTATGCAAGGATGGGGAATTAATCATCAGTTAATATACATTAATATTTCTTCCTTCTAGCCATAGTAATTTAGCTGTTATTTGTTGTCTTGGGGTTGTGTGAGAAAAGTCTGGTTTCAAAGACATTTGAGAGCTTTTAAGCTTAAGCCACTGGATCAATTATCATTATTTTAAAAAACAACCAGAAGACTTTAGAAAACTTACAAATCCAACCCAGAAGCTGCTTTGGAGCTTGTGAAATCATTCAACATCAGCAGAAAGGTCTCTTCATTTCTCTCAAATGCCACCTGTGATTGTTATTTTTACCTTCCTCTCTGCAGTACATGAAGATGATGGGTGTCAATGCCAGCAGCCATTTCATCGCCTGGTTCATCGAGTGTGCCATCTTCCTGCTGATCACTGTCACCTTCCTCATTGTTGTTCTGAAAGCGGGGGAGATCCTTCCCAAAACAGACACAGCCCTCCTGTTCCTGTACCTGATGGACTACAGCCTGTCCATCATAGCCATGAGCTACTTCATCAGTGTTTTCTTCAACAACACCAACATCGCAGCCTTGGTGGGCAGCCTCGTGTACATCCTCACCTTCTTCCCCTTCATTGTGCTGCTCGTCATCGAGAACCACTTGAGCTTCTCTGTCAAGAGCCTCCTGGTGAGTTCTGCTGCTCCACATTTCCAGGCATTGTGTGGAGGCACTGCAGCCCTTTTTGTATCTCATGTCCCAAACACACAGCAGTTGGGTGCCTTGCTGAATTCCAGCAGTGGGTGTTGGCAGGCATGGTTGGAGAGTTGGCCATGGCCTGTTTGAGGGACACCTGGAATTAGCTGTGTCCTGTAACTGAAGGCACTGCTTGTGGAATTTCAGTGAGTTCCCACCTGCCAGCTCACAGTAGTTTGAGCTATGTGCTTTCCCCTTTGGAATTGCAAAGGAAAATGGGCTGCTTTCACCTGCTCTGACAAACCAGGCTGTCTCAGTAAGGGTTTGGGCAGATCATTGCTGCCTCAGGCCATCCTTTGGCTTCCTGTGTCTCAATTCCTACACATGGGAGTAGATGTACAGCCTTGCTTCTTACCAAGGGACAGAGTAGGTAGGTGTTAGGTTCCAGAAACCAGACTCATTTTCTTCTAGTCACCGAATTCAGGAAATGACATCTATTAATGCAGGTGGTAAAAGAATTAACCACATAGCTCCATGAAGTAATTCTCAAGCACTGCTGTATTTCAAAAGCCTAAAATAAGGCCCTGTATGAGGGAGGAAGTTGTGTCCTGGTGTGGAAGCAGAAGAAAGTCAAGCTCTAAGGAGATATTTCAGCCTGTCACCAGGTAGCACTTCCATCACAGGCCTGGTCCAGTGCTCCTTGTGACTGCTGGGAAAAAAACAAACCCAACACTCATTTTTCTGGCTGTTGGAATAACCCAGTGAGGTACCTGATCAGTTGAGTGACCTGCCTTCTCTTTGAGATTAATTCAAATGTTCCTTGTTTTTAATTTTGTTTATTCCTCAGAGTCTGTTGTCTCCAACTGCCTTCAGTTATGCAAGTCAATACATTGCTCGCTACGAGGCACAGGGCATAGGTGAGTTTTTGGCAGACAAAGCCAGGCTTTGATCTCTCCTAGGGGTGGTATTTCACTGCCTGAGATGGGTTCTGATTGTATTTCTCAATTCCTCTCTGCAGGACTGCAGTGGGACAACATGTACAAGTCCCCAATGATTGGAGACAACACTTCCTTTGGCTGGATGTGCTGGCTCATTCTGATAGACTCCTTCATTTACTTCATCCTGGGCTGGTACATAAGGAATGTTTTCCCTGGTAAGGATGCAAAGCATTGAGGGTGGTGCTGTAGCATCTCTTTTGGACAGCAATAAACACAGAGCTGGCTGTGGCAGTGAGACAGTGCACACACTCTGTCCCAGACCAAAGGGAGCATGACTCTGTGGATGTCTGAGCCTATTAAAGGCACTGACAGAGAGCAGAGCAAGGAAGAATTAGGATTTCTCAGCCTGTCATATGGGTAGGTGGATCTCCTGAAGAAGCTGAAGCCAAGGACACAGGAGGGTGTGATTGCAGTCTGGTGGGTGAGAGGGGAGCATATTAGACTGCATTTGTCAGCTGAGTGATTTTGAGCTGTGTTACTTACATCATTTGGTTTCAAAAAGTAATTCCTGCTTTTGGCAAGAGCCAGTACATTTGTCTTTTCCTTTTCTTCCCCACCTAATGAAGCAGTCTGCTGGCATGCAGAAATCTACCCAGTGGAAAATGTAAAGTTCTCCTGCCTCCAGCTATGGAGTTACTCAGAATAACAAATTAGTGAGTGCTTCCTATTGTGCCAATCACAAAAAGTCTCTACCAAGTCCTGGTAGTGCATGAAGAAATCTCTGTGAAGTTAATTTTTGCTATTTTGAGTACACCCCAACAGTGGCACTTCCTGAGGAACAGGTACCTGAATGACACTCCTGTTCCTGCAGGTAGATATGGCATGGCTGCTCCCTGGTATTTCCCACTGCTTCCATCTTACTGGATCGAATGCAACAGCTACCTGCCCTTCTGGAATGAGAAACAAAGAGGCCTGCTCTTCTCCAAGCTGATGTTGAGGAAAGAAGTCACCCTCCACAATAAGATATGTATGTGGATACTAGATGGGGTAGCAATAATAACTTATATTTTGGGTAAACAAAGCCAAATTTGTAACTCAGAAAACACCATTGAGTGTTATTTTGAAGTACAGGAAAAATTGAAAGCTGGTACTCACATGAAAGGAGATGTGGCCCTTAAATTATATTTGTTCTTCCTATTTGTTGTGGAGAGTCAGTACTGATTTTCACACACATGTTCATGTATATTGTAGTTGGGCAGTTACCTTCCATGCCTGTCTCTCTGTGTGGAAATACACTTTTGTTTGGGCAAGCAAATACAGGTTTCCACTTGGCAAAGGGCACATGTGCTTCTTTGCTTATCTCTTTAAATTTTTAGCCTGTAAAATATTGAGATCACACATAAAAACTTGCTGGTTCCACCTAACTGAAAATAACTCCGTAGTTTTGCTTCATGCCTTTTAATTTTCTGTGCTTGCTTAGTATAAATAAAGTTAGGTGCTCTGAAACACCTAAATATGAGACCTTTTCAGAAGTGATTAATGCCTGTTGTCGGGAGTTATTAGAAGCTTCAGAAGTAAAAAGGAAAAATCCCAGAGAGCTCAAAATGATGCAGATCTGGTGACATGTTCTTAATATTCCTGGCTGAAAGGCACCTGCCTTTCTGTATTTTGTTTTTTTCTGAGATAAGAAAAGTAGCACAACACCTGCTGCACTGCAGTAACTCTTTTTTGTCAAAGGTGCCCCCCACCCTCACGTGGAACCAGAGCCCACTGACCTCCCCTTGGGAGTCTCCCTCCATGGCATAACAAAGGTTTATGGATCCAAAGCTGCAGTGGACAACCTCAGCCTCAACTTTTATGAAGGGAATATCACTTCCCTGCTGGGACACAATGGAGCTGGGAAAACTACAACCATGTGTGTATCCTTTAATTTATCCTGCTCTTTTTTATCCTGTGGGGTGTGGTTGGGTGAGCAAGAGGGCAAGTGGGGCTGTGCAGCAGTGGGAGAGTGAGGAAGGTGCTTCACTAGGCCAGATCCCTCAGGTAGTTTCATCTTATTCATGGATAACCTCAGGAGTTCCTTCATCCCTTAGAGTTCTTTAGGTTCTAAAAGGTTATTTTCTGCTTAGGAACATGCTTTTTAATCTGGTGATATACCTGGGACACACAGCACCGCAGCTCTTCAGGTGTTTTGTTCCATGGCCTGGGGTTAGATTTTTCTGGAAGCTGTGGGGAGCTCATGCCCACACCAAAGCTGAAGTGATACTAGCAAGAAAACTTAATAAAGATACACTTCAGCTGTACAGAGTCATGTGCTGGCTGGGCTGGAATGACAGGGGATTAATGCATTGGCCTTTCAGCCTCGCTGTTTATAAATTATTATTTGACTTGTTAGATAACAGCACTAAAACAGACCTGTAGAACTTGATTTCTCCTCTGATATATATGTGCATATGTGTGAAAGCAACATTAAGCTGATAAATAGAAGCCTCAGAAGAGCCAAAACCAGTAAGACAGATGTGTGCTTCACTTCAGCTGATTATTGATTCACCTCATATTCTGTTTGCAAAGTGTAGCAAAGGTGATATGCAGAAAAGTAGAAAACCTTCCTGAAACTTAGCACAGGCTTCAAATCCTGAGTAAGGTCACAAGTTACTGCTTTTTAATGATGGTTAAAAGTCCCAGGAGAGAGAAAAACTCTGCAAAGGTGAAGGGTGGTCTGAGATGCATCTTCTCCCTTTAGTCCCTGCAGGACAGCACCAAAGATGAGCTGTAATGTGCAAGTAGTTATTCTGAGCAGAGGGAGTTTGACTCAGCTCTTGCTTGGTGGGTGATTATTTGCTTGAACTAGATGAAAGTGCTGCCCACTGTGAGGTGTCTCATCCGGAAGTCCTCTCCCATTTCTCGTGAATAATGGCAGTGAAATCAGGTTGCCATGCTCTGCTGTGATTACTCAGATGAAGAGGTGGTTTTCAGTCTTAGCTGTGGTTACAATATGAGGCTGTCTGCACGCTCCAGGCAAACCTCAGAGAATAAAGAGTAACTGCATTATATGAATTCCCAGTAATTAAACTGGAATTCAAGGGCATTCCTGGGTGTGTGGGATATGCACTGGGAGAGGGAGGCTGAAGCAGGTAGAAGTAGAGGTTAGGAGTAGGCAGGGTGAGCTTGGAGCTTGTCCTTGCAATCCCACAGAGGGAAACAAGGATGTCCATGGATGTTAATTGGCCTTTGTTCTGCCAGAGCATGGCTGGGCAGCAGGACACACACTGGGCAGTGGTGTCTGGCTGGAAGGAGAAAATTACCCATGGCTTCCTCCTTTTACTAACTCCCCCTTTCTATTTATTTTTCCTTCAGATCTATTTTGACTGGGTTGTTCCCTACATCATCAGGCACGATCATTGTGTATGGCAAAGACATCAGGACTGACCAAGAGGTGATCAGGAAGAACATGGGGGTGTGCATGCAGCACAACGTGCTCTTCAACTACCTCACCACCAAGGAGCACCTGCTGCTCTATGGCTACATCAAAGTGCCTCACTGCAGCAAACACGAGCTCTACCAAGAAGTGAAGAGGTAGAAAAGCAGCAGGGTGGGAGAAGGGGAGAGAGGGCTGTCAAAATTGTTGTGTGGTGGTGCCAGTGCCCCTGCAAAGCTCAAAATCATGGATTGGAGGTCTTGTTGCAGCTCCAGCTTAGGGTTCAAATGGTGCCTTGCTCTGACTAGAGGAGTATATTGATACCTATGCTGTAAGAAAACAATATTTCTTCTCCAGGGGGTTTACAGGTTGCTGTGGCAGTTATTTGGAGATGAATTTATAGGCCTAAGGGTCTACTCCTTGCTGCTTTACAGTTTTCCTGAGAAAGAGATTTAATCAACCAGTCAGAAAGATGATGTTGGCTTTATTGGTTCTGTGGAGAAATGAAGCAGCCAGAACATCCCAGGGAATTTGGATCTTGATGTCTCAGTTGATGGGGTTGAGCCTTTAACCTTGACTTGTCAGATGAAAACTTTGAAAACATCCTCAAAAATGTTTTAAATTAAAACCCCAATGACTGAGCTGCAGGGTGACTCTACACTGTGACCACTCAGCAAAGCAGTCCATACTTGTGCAGGTTTTCATTTGCAGTTACAGTATTTTTTCAGGTATTTTCAGATTCCCTGAAAATTCTTCTCCATGGGACTCATCCCAAAGGCTCATGATGTGATTTAGCAATTCCAGCTGAACCAAGGACCACAGGAATACAGATATTAATGGGGATTTAAAAAAATGAATATTTTCAAGCTTGGAAAGATGCTTGAAGGACAACTTTTGGGAGTTGTTTTCCCTCTGTTTTGCAGGACTTTGAAGGAGACTGGGCTGTACAGCCATCGTCACAAGCTGGCTGGCACCCTGTCTGGAGGGATGAAGAGGAAGTTATCCATAGCTATTGCTCTCCTGGGGGGATCCAGGGTGGTGATTCTGGATGAACCAACCACAGGGGTGGATCCCTGCTCCAGGAGGAGTATTTGGGAAATCATCTCTAAGAACAAGAAAGGTACTGTGATGAGAGGAGGTGATGCCCAGAGACAAAGGTGATTTGTGTCACTTTACGAAGATGGTCCCAGTGGCTTTGAATTGTGGGTTTTGGAAGCCAGAGAGAAAAAAAATTTGGGAGACTGGAATTTTGAAATTCTGGAGGGTGCATCCTGGTTGGTTTCTGTAAATTCACAGTGTCATTTGAAAAATAACTTCACCATAGAACACAGCTTACAATACTGTAAAATTCATCTCTCTTGTTGCCTTTCATCCAATTTCACTAATAATTATGAAAAAATGCAGTTGATTTTCACCTGATACTCTGTGTCCCCTCCTTCAGCGAGGCTTTCACCTGTCTCACGCTTGAGATAAGGACAGATCTGACCAGAATGTGATAAAAGAAAATTGTTATAAACATTCACTGTATTGGTTTAACAATGTGGACTTCTTTGCCATGGGCTGATCCAGAACAAGGGGAAGCTCTGGACCCCCTGCAATTATATTGATGTGTGGGGAAATACAGAATTCTTTGAGAAAGGAAAGAACCTAAATCCTTCTAAAATCCAGTTTTTCCATAAAATCAGGTGTTCATTCTGTGGTGGCTGTGTTTTCCAGGCAGAACCATCATTCTCTCCACACATCACCTGGACGAAGCAGAAGTTCTGAGCGACCGCATCGCCTTCCTAGAGCATGGAGGGCTCAAATGTTGTGGCTCACCTTTCTACCTCAAGGAAACCTTTGGGGATGGCTACCACCTGACCCTCACCAAAAAGAAGGTTTGTGTCTGAGCTGGTGTTAGAGCTCCTGGCAGCTCTGTCTCCAAGGGAGTCATTAGGGCTGGTTGAGGGATTTATTGGCAGGAGCTGAGTGATCTCTATGGCCTTGTGAAAACAGGAATGTCAGTGCTCTGCTTTGTTGAAAAAGAACAGGATCTCCTTGAAGGTTAAAGGCAAGGCTGGGTGCAGAATGTGACTCTGGAGGTCAGAGGAATAAAGCAGATGGAAAGAGCCCATCCGTGGTGTCTGGCCTGGGGCAAAGTGTTGTGCTTGTAAGGAGTGTGGAACTCTGCTCTTGCTAGCATTTACTGCAGTGCTGTTGGCAGCCCCAGCACACAGATACCATGAGAGACCAGCCTCTCTTCCAGACTGCTAGCACTGGAGACAGAGAAAATGGAAAAAAGACCCAAAAAGCCCTATTTTTAATGGAAAAAAGAGTGAGTTTGTGCTGGCAGCCACATTAAGCTCTCTGGTGGCCAGGCTTTTTCTCTGTTTTACTACAAACCTCTAGCAGTACAAAGTGGTTGATTCAGTCCAACCTGGTGAGGTTTTGGATGGACCAAGATGGGGGAGTGTCACATGTCCCTGTTTCAAGAGCCAGAAACCCACTTTCATCTGCTTTTGATATTTACCCTGACATGTTGGATAGCTGGACTGAGATCACTTACCAGTTATGCTCTGGGACAGGATTTGGGCTATGTCCTGCAGGAGGAAGGTCAACCTTACAACCTTTTGAGTGACCACAGAGTGTTTTCCTCCTTTTTCAGAACATGATAGAGGAATGTGACACCACAGCAGTGACCTCCTTGATCCAGTCCTATCTCCCAGAGGCTTACCTCAAGGAAGATATTGGTGGAGAGCTCGTGTATGTGCTTCCCCCCTTCAAGTCCACGGTGTCAGGGGCCTACCAGGCCCTTCTCAGAGCCCTGGACACCAGCTTGAATGATCTCCACCTGGGTTGCTACGGGATTTCCAACACAACTGTGGAAGAGGTACGAGCTCAGGAGCTGCTGGATTGGCTCAAATGTCATGGAGATTGATTTCACAGCCCTGTGTGGCTCTGCTCTCTGAGAATGTTAGGACTTACGTGGGGGTTTCAGGCAGAGAGGAAGGGGTTCCACTTAGGTACATATGAGTGTGTAGGTGCATTTATAAATCTATACATATATTAATTCACTGTCTCACCTTGCTGACAGCCTTTTGATGTTTTACCCAGAAAATGAGGCACTAGAGTTAGACTAAGGAGAGAGTAACATGGTCACCTTTCTGCCCATGGGAAATCTCTGGTCAAATAAACACATTTAATTGCATCAGAAATAAAAAGTAAATGATGAGCAGTGATGACCCTTGTCTTGCAGAAGGGAGGGAGGGAGATTGTTACCTTCCTGCTCAGAATTGCTTGCTTCTTTTAAGGTGATTTCCTAAGGCAGCAAGAATAAATTGTACATCCTGTCCCATGTGCAGCTCGAGTGCCATGACTGCACAATCCCAGCATGGAGGCAGTGGGATTGTCAGGAGCTAGATGGTGAATAGCCATGGGAAACAGATTTGGGTTTCCACTACTGCAGCAGAAGAGAGACAGGAGGTGACAAGGAGTTGGACAACAATTTTATATGGAAAAAAAAGTTAATTTCTCTCACGGGGCACAAAGGGAATAGAAAGAGGGTTATAGTACATAACTGTTGCACTAACTACAGCCACAAAGCAGGAGAGTAGATTCTGGTAATTGTTTTGGTAAATGGAGTAATTTGGACAAATTTTCCTTCATATTTTCTTGCTCCATAGGTGTTCCTCAATCTGACAAAAGAGCTAGTGAAGGACCAGCAAGAAGATGCTGCACTGCCCCATCAGCTGCCCGGAGTCAGTGGTCACACTGGTGCTGATGAAATGTCTCTGGGCACAGACACCTTCACAGAAAGAGATGGTACTCAATCACCTGCAGGGTTTATTCCAGATTTACTGCAGGTGTAAACTCTGACAGATGGACTGATTTGAGCTCCTTGTCTTCTTTCTTTGTTGAAAACCACATTTCACCCAGGCAGGAATCACAAGCCCTGTAAATCATTGGAAATACAGTACTCATCAGTCCTTTAGATCCCCTTGCTTTGGAATAGTCTGAATTGCAGGATAAATTTCTAAAGGGGTTTTGCATCTGCCTTCCTTTAAATTGATCCAGATTTTAATCTAATCAAATACAGCATGTGGGTGAAAGAGTGAATGTGTGCCTCTGAAAGTAATTGCTGTAATAGATGTAGAGGATTATTTCCCCATAACTAACAGAATTGGAAAGAAACTTTGTGGAAATCCCTTAGGCTGTTGAAAAAGCAGCACAGCTCTGAGCTGGGTCCTCCTTACTGCTTTTTGCTGTGCCCCAGACATTGCAGTTTGGTAAAGGAGCCCAAGGAACCAGACAGTGGGGTAAAATCAGGATTTGACTCTGCTTTTAGTATAACACAAAACCGGTCCATGCAAGAGGCCCAGTGGCTTGTGCTTGTTTTCTTATTTCAGGATTAATTTTGTTATTTATTTTTCTGAGGACCTGCTTTTTAAATTACAAAAAATTTCAGCTCAGAAATCTGAAAGAAAAACATGTTTCCTCTTTAAGTTGTAGCTGAGTAGGTAGGATGTAGATAACCTATTTCATCTGGAAGCCTGTGTTCCTCTTGCAAGGTCCCACACTGAAAGTAATTAGTACACATTTGAAATTCAACAAAATACTAGTGTTACATGAGCTCATGACTGGAGTGCTGTTCCACACCTGATCCTGTGTTGTTCTGCCTTAGTAGTTTGGATTTGCTATCTGTAAATGTGTGAAGGAAGGGAAATGCCCTCCCAGAGTGCTGTAACCACTGCACAAATGCTGAGCCATGACCAATTGTCATTTTTGTGCCCAGACCAGCTCCTGATCAGGTCCAAGAGCCTGCGGGGTTTGCCGCTGCTGCTGAAGAGAACCTCGGCCCTGTTCATCAAGAGGTTCCACCACACCCGGCGCGACGTGCGCGGCTTCATCGCCCAGGTCATCCTCCCTGTGCTCTTTGTCATGGCTGCCATGGGCCTGGGGACACTGAGGACCAAGGAGACTGAGTACCCTGAGCTGCTGCTGTCCCCCTCCCTGTATGGCACGGGTGACCAGGCAGATTTCTTTGGGTGAGTGCTGCTCCTCAGGCCCCGACTGCCCTTGGTTCAGAACGAGTCCTTCAATGTTCTTGATGTTTCCCACTGGAGTCCTTCATCCCTGTAACAGCCATAGGGACTCTCTTAATATATAAATATATGTTCCTCCCCCAGTGTGGAATGAGGTAGCCATGTCAGCTGCCTCCAACATTACGATTCTGGGATCAAATTCTATCCATCCTGTGAGCATTGCCCTCCTCTCTGTTAGCACAGGACGTGCTTTCCTGGCCAGGCCCTGCTGGTCCAAGACACACAGGCAATTGGAAGAGCATGTGCTTTTCCAGGGTCATTAGTATGTCACCACTGAATTATTTCATTCTCCTTAAAAATCCTGTTACCAAAACAACTATAATTGGTCTCATTTGGTTTTCATGTTGTGAACTTCTTTCTTTCTCCAGTAATTTTCAGCTCTAAGTCAGAAATATAAAATTTAGCTCTAAAGCCATCTACTCTAGGTGTTCTTCCCAGGATTCCTCATACCTTTCCACTTCAGTCTGCTAGATGAGGGAATGAGCCAGAGCTGCATGTCCAAGTCCTCTGTTCCTAATGTTCCCTGCTTCTCCTTTTGGATGATTGCTGGAGAGCTGGGGCAGAACAAAGGACAATCTTCTTGAATGGTCAAAACCAAGTGGATGTCACGGATGAGAGACCTGATTGAGACAGGGCTGCAAGCAGATTGCAAGTAGATTCTTCTTCCCCTTAAAGAGAATCTTAATTGTCTAAAAGTATCTTGCTTGGATCTTGCTAGAGGCAGCAAATCCCTGGCATAGCTGAGGTTATGATGCCTCCTTTTAAACCTGTGTGACTGTCCTCACGTACTGCGTGTCCTTCAGTGCTGCTTCCACAAATACTCAATTATTCAACATCATAAATCCTGTTTCATTCAAACACGGTTTTCCTCTGCATGGTGGTAGTGGAAGTTCTTTGAACCTTTTCCTGTTTTCTGTTTTTCTTTGTTAAATCTTAGGAATTTTAATGAAACCACAGCTGCTTTAGTTTCTTCTATGCTGGCTTTCCCTGGGACGGATAACACGTGCATGAACGAAAGCAATTCGTAAGTAGCTCTTGGGGTTTTTTCCACTTGAACTCCAAACCTGCAAGAGAATTGGCGTGACACTATTAGCCATTAGACCTTAATAACCATCTTTGATCATGGGCAGAATTCTCATGCATTGCACTCCTGCATTATTAGGAGTGATAAGGAAGCAGCTTTGGTGGTGGCAGGATGCCAGGGATGAAAACGAGCAATTCTCCTCACTGGGAAGTGGTCCCTGCCATCCCAGTAATTCCAATTATAATGTGAGCCCACACAGCAAGCTTTCAGCACAGTGTTTGTTACCTCTGTCTAGAAGCTGTGCCATGAAGGCTGGTTTGTTTTGAGCTTTGCAGATAAATTCTCAGGATTGTAAAATCCTGGGCAGACTTGAATGCTCGTGCAAGCAAATATTTACCCTGGGTGTTTGCAGTGACTGTCCATTTAATACAGCCCATCACAGCAGCACACAGGGATTGTCACAACAATAGCCCTTATTTCTGGGCTGGTTTCAGATGCTTTTGGCCTCTGAGTGCCAATTCCTTGCACTGTCTACTGTAGGAATGAAGTGGTGCCTGGATTCCATCTGATAGAGCAAATCCAGGCACAGGAAGCAGCAGGGAGGGCTCTCTGCCAAGGGGCACGGGATGAGCAGGAGGCTGGGGATTCCCTGAACCACCCAGAGCTGACAAGAAGCTCTGCTTTTCTGCTGGAGCTGCTCAACTGCCAGCCTTGCTGTCATTAAACATGACAGCAATTAGCTTCATTTGCACACCTGAGCACAGAGAGCCTCAGAGGAAAATGTGTTCCTTTTCAGGCAGTGTTTAACAGAGGACATGCTTGGCCAGTGGATTACCAGTGGAAACCAGAGAACTGAGTATTCTGCCTGCAACTGCACAGATGGCATCCAGGTAACTTGGAAAAACCCAAAAGTGAGCTGACCTGGGGGATAATTGGGTGGCCTTGTTTGCTGGGAGTGGCTTTATGGGCTGGCATGATGCTAAGGGGGCTCAGTGTTCCAACTCCTCGTGTCTCTCTCTGGCCTTGTTGAATTTGTACACTGGATAACCACTGGCTGCATCAGTTTGGGGACAGAAAAGGAAACAGCATCCTCAGAAAATTCACACTCTAACATCCCTGCCTTGCTCCCCATGGTGGGAAAAGGTTTCATGGTGTTTTGAGTGTTGTATGATTGTCCCTTTTCACAGAGGTGAACATGTGTTCAGGAGGAAGATTTCATCTTATACAAGCACTGTCACTATATAAAATCACAGCTACTTTTGCTGCTTGCTCTTCAGAATTTAACTTTATGCGAAGTCTAGATCTGCTCCTTGTTCTAAATATTAATGATTAATAATATTAATTATTTGCATTACAGTGGTACCTACAGAGCCAGATATGGGTGCTGCTGAGATTTGCGTGCAGATGTGAAAAAGGCAGATCCTGCCCTAAGGGTGTTAGAGTTTTACTGTTCAGTTTGGGGTTGAGCTCTCCTTCCTCCAGTGCTGTTCACCTGTCAGCTTTTTTCCATAGCAAATAAACTCATGGCACAATGTGATGCCTTTTAACAGAAAGGATGTACTTAGTTGAACATTTCTAGTAATTCTTTAAAATGCAGCTATTTTGTGCAGTTTTCTGGACGTGCACTTAATTTCACATCATTAAAAGTATTGGCATAATTTCTCCAGCAAGTTGGGATAATGTTCAAAGCTGGTTCCCACCTCCAGCAGGCACAGGCAGGTGTTCCTCAGCATGGAGGAAGCTATTTTGTGTATTCAGATGAACAGATGCACAATGGGGGAGTCCAGGGCTTTTGTTATGGATGAGCTGAAGGAAGCAGCCAACATGCTGTCTGGGAGGACACTTCAACCTCATGAAACACTGATGTGACTTTGGCCCTCAGCATGTTAAATTATATATTCAGGACTAATTCAAGGTTTCTCTGAAGCCCAGGAAAACATTTCCAGTGACTGACAGTAAAGCAGAAATGTAGAGTGTAGCTGCTATGAAATGGAAGATGAGAGTTTGAGTCCACCACAGAGTTTTCTGCTCTGTGAGTTGTTTTGCCCTCTGCAGTTGTCTGTGCAGTCACTCTGCTAAGTAGGATCAGCCTTAATTCAGCCAAAATCTTCCTACATAGCATGAAGCACATTTCAAGGTCCCACTGATGCCAGTAGAACTGAAGGGTAGATTTATGCAGAGGTTGTTTTTAAGCACATCCCTGGGTGTGTTGGGGACAGTGTGCAGGGATGTGTGCTGTGTGTCTGTGTACCCTGGCTTGGGAAAGGAGCAGCTTCTGCAGGAATGAGGCTCAGGACAAGACTACTGCCATGGCAGGCTCTCAGACTTGTCCTAATATGGTGGTTTTTAGATAAAACACAAACACTAAAGTTTTTCTTTGTTTGTCTTCCCTCAGACATGTCCACAGACAAACTACACTCCCCCTCACAGAAGGACCTTCTCCACACGGACACTTTACAACGTGACAGGGCACAATGTGGAGGCTTACATCCTGGCAACCACCAAGGACTTCCTGCAGAAAAGGTACAGCAC
Organism: Rhabdornis inornatus; assembly: GCA_013397075.1. Classification (NCBI taxonomy): domain Eukaryota; kingdom Metazoa; phylum Chordata; class Aves; order Passeriformes; family Rhabdornithidae; genus Rhabdornis; species Rhabdornis inornatus. The sequence continues at coordinate 308,163 of VWZS01007489.1, forward strand.
AAACTTCCCTCCCTCTCTGCTGAACAGCACTGGGAGCAAGGCAGGACATCCCACACCTGTCACATCCCCTCTGCCTGCAGAGGTGGCAGTACAGTAGGGGTTGATAATCTGGTGAAAGGAGCTAAAGTGTCCTGCAATCATGGATAAAAGATAAAGGCTCGTGCAAGAGCTCTGCTTGATCATAGCAGATCATAGCCTGGGGATAATGTGTCAATCACCTGGCACTTGGGGCTGGATCTGCAGACAAGCCTTTGTCTGTCTCAGAAATCTTTAAAAAGAGGAAAATCTGACCCAGCCTGTCATGAGGTAAACCTTGGGGAGAGATTCTCCTCCAGGCTTCATTCTCTGAAGAGTCTAACTTGAAGGAGCACATCCATTCCAGCTAGAGCAGAGTCTGAGCATTTCCTTGAGCTCTGGGAGCTGTTGGTGGGTCTGGGTTTTGCCAGGCAGCTGCACAGCAAGGCTTGGGACAGAGGTCACCTGCCACTAAAGCTGGCAGGAAATGTGTGCATCTGCCACTGATAAACTGAGCTGCTCATCTCCTGGGTCAGAAGCAGCATCTCACCCCACAGTGGCAGGCACACAGCTCAGGAGTCCACAGGGCTCCAGGATCTTCCTCAAATGGAGGTTTTCAGCAGTTTTGTGACAATGCTGCCAAGCTTCTGGGGTTTTTTTCCCCCCGAAGAAAGGCTCCCACAGGACAGGTGGCTTGGCCCCATGCTGGGATAAGCTCTCTGAAGTCAGGCTGGTACCTTGGCATGGCCCATCCAAGGGAATCAGAGCTTTGGAATGAGGGCAGCAATGCACTTCCCTCTGGTTTTCACTCAGGTATGGTGGCTGGAGCTTCGGGCTGCCTTTGACAGCAGATCTGCAGTTTGACATCAGGCCAGTGCCCCCCAACAGAACTCTGACTAAGGTAACCAACCTCTCATCCTGGCATGGGAAGTGTGGGACTCAGGAGAAGCAATGTCAAGTTCATGGATATTCCAAAAAAGAAAGCAAAACCTCCTGAAATCTGCAGCTTGGCATGACAAAGATGACTTGCAGTTCATTTTCTTTTCTCTCCCCATTCTTCTTTATTGGTCTCACTTCTCTTGCTAGCAGGAGGCAATTTTTCTGCTGTCATAATTTTATTATACAGAGGTGAAAAGATCAATTAGTAGCACCTTTATCTCATGAGGGGATGTATGTACCATAACAAGGGCTGGCTGGTGCATTCTGATATGCCCATTTCTCTGGTTCAGCTCAGTGAAAATGTTGTAAAGCACCAGGGCTGAAATCTGAGGTAGTTTGCACAAGTGAAGCAGGACAAACCAACATGTTGTCAGTAATAACTCCCAAATTGTTTCCATTTCTCAATTGTATGTAGGTGTGGTACAATCCTGAGGGTTATCACAGCCTCCCAGCCTATCTGAACAGCTTGAACAACTTCATTCTTCGAGCCAACTTGCCAAAAAATGAGACTTCCAGATATGGTAAGTGTCCCTTTACATAAGCAGATAACTTCTCCCCTTTGGAGGGATATCCTGATTCTGCTGAAATCAATGACAACACTTACCTTGACTTCAATGAGGCCATTTCTTTATTCACTGTTCTGCAATTCCTTTCAAAACAGAATTGAAAAGCATGAATAAATCACAAAGTTCATTTGTCTTAGTCAGAGGCTCAGGGGAGCTGGACAGGGAGGACCCAGCTCCTATGTAAAATGCTTCATCTGAGAAATGCCAGCAGTTGCTGTTTGATTTATTGCCTCTCATGTGGCACTGGAAGGGCTGTCTCTTGATAGGTGCCCATTAGTTATGCAGAGAAAAGCTCTAGGTCATCTCCAGGGGTGTGTTAGATTAGGAAATTTTAATATGTCACCCTTCTGCTTAGAGCAGCCCAGGGTGTGTGGGCATCTGTGTGTCTGGCTTTGAGTGAGCGTGGAGAGGGTGAGATTAAATGAGAAATGTAATTTTCAGCTTTGTTTTTCCTCTGACACCTGACATACACAGATCCAAGGAGTGCTGAGGGCCCATTTGGGGTCCTCATAGCTTCTCCTTGATAACACACTGCAGCAACCCAAATTCCTGCTGGTAAACCAGGGCACCCTGCCTTTCCTTTGCAGTTTAGCCCCTTTCAAAGTGCAGTGTGGCCACAAACCTGTCTGTAGGTGTGCCTGCCTCCAGAGGGGGCCAGGGTGCAGACACAAGAGAGAGATTTACACTGAGAACTCTTACACAGAGATTTCTGGGCTCTGCTCTGCCAAGAGCAGCAGTTGTGTGCAGAAACACCTTCCTGATTGACTTTCTTGGACAAGCAGTGTCCTTCCAGCCTGGCTAGGCCAGGCCTAGCCCTGCTCACCTCAGAGGGCTGCTGTCCCTGGTGGCACAGGGACAGGTGGCAGTGTCTCTTGGCTCACAGGACATGTCTGAATTGAGCTGTGATGGAACCAGGCATCTGGCCTGAAGCTTTGAGTGTGACACCCTGAATTCCAGCAGGAGCAGATGCTGATCACAAGTGACTTCAGCAGTGTGCTGCTTCCCAGCTGACAGCAGTACACCAAGACTCCTCTCCCAGCCAGCTCAGCTCACAGAGAGTGACACCAGAGCCTTGTCCTGGCCACCCTCTCTAACAGGCCATGGCTCTCCCCTCTGGGGTTTGCAGTGTGCCCTTAGTTCACACATCACAGAGCTGCAGCCTGGCTGCTGAGAGAGGAGACCTCAGCCAAGCAGGAACATCCCAGAGCAGCTGAATTATTAAGCAGTGAAGCTCCTTGCCCTGTCTCTGTATTCCCAACACATGCTGTAGTAAGAGCAAAGGCAGGAAGTTCTTGTGAACAGCCAGAAAGTTTTCTCAGGGAAAGTTTTATACCAGCAAAATAGCAATTTTCAGAGGGAAAGAACAGCAGCAGTTTTTGTTCCATCTGTCCCACTGCTTTTGTGTTTTTGGAAAGAAATGCTTAGCAGTAAATGACCAGACAGACAATTCTCTGCTTCCCACTAATCATCCAAGCCAGAGAAGGGGAGAAGTAAAATGAATGGATGAGGCTGGTTCCCCTGAGGTGGAGTAAATCCAGTCTGCAACCCAACTGAAGGCACCTTCTGTGGGGTAACTCCTGGCAGCTCAATCCAGTTATTGTTGTGACAAATAAATGATGGTTTAAGAACCCCTGAAATGGCCAGATAAAAGTGTGTTACTTCAGCAGTCAGAAAGAGGTGCCAGTCCTGCTTTAGAGGTTTGACTTAGACTGGGTGTATTTAAAAAAAAGATACATAAAAAGCTTTTTACCCTGTCACTAAGCAAGTCATAATAGCTTTTGACTTATGTATATTGTGCTTTCTCTTCTCTCAATTCCAGCTAACAAAAAAGGAGGAAGCATTGAAATGGAAATTTTGACTTCTAGCCTAAGCTCCAGTAAAGGAAAATAGCTTTATAGTGAAGTATTAACAGATTAGACAGGTGGTATATTTCTTTCTCTCTCTCCCTTTTGGAGAGGGGAAACATTTCCTGGCTGTTTGTATGGCTTTATCAGCAGTCCAAGATTTTAATCCCATTTCTCTCACTGATGACAAGACTCAGGTTTGGTTGGGTTTTTTTTTTTTCTCCAAAATTAATTTCTGATTAAATACTCCCTTTCAAATTCATTTGCTCAGTATGGCATTTGGTCAGCTAAACCCTCAGGCTCCTCCCTTCTGGACCCCCTGTCAGAGTGCCCATTCTTAAAAGAAATTACCCAGAATAGCTCTTCATCACATCATTCCAAAGGTCTGGCTGTGAGGAGTTTAAATTCCTCAGGTGGCATGGTCCAGAAAATCTCTGGATTTAACAGCAGCTGGAGGTCCCCCAGCACTCCCTGAGGCATTTACTTAGGTGTCAAAATATGAATTGAGGACCTCCTTTTTAGACACATAAACATGGGAGCCCTTTCTCAGGTTCTGGAGTCTTAGAGACTGGGCTGTCATCCTGGTGGGACCAAGGCAGAGACCTGAACTGGAGGTTGGAACTGGCCCACCAGAGCCCCTCTGTGTTCTTTCTTTTGCTTTGTGGGCACAAATTGCCTCCAGACATGGCAAAAGCACTCTGGTGAACAACACTAGTGTATTTTGGGTTAGCTGTTCTTGGAGAAGGAGTACTTAAACCACAGCTGAAGATACCTGCACATAAGCAGAGAATTTCTCAGTTGCAGTTTGGGCCTGATACAAATCCATTTTTAATGGATTTTTAGGGAAAACATCACAGGGGACTTACCAGTGTGATAATTAGATTTTTGCTAGTAACTTTGAGCAAAATGCTTTTTTATTTGTTTGTTTTCTAGGTTTTTAAGACAGAATAGTTCAGAATTAACTCACTGCCACACTGGAGGCAAAAGTGTCTTTAGCTTATATGGGTTTCTGCTCTCAGAATCATATGGGATTCCACAGATCCCATATGGAGAAAGACATGTATCACAGGCAGGTAGCAGTTATGGAGAAGGGCAGCAGGGAAAGACTTGTTCCTGGTGATAAAAGAACAAATGGAATGAGGTGGGATCACCAGACAGCAGCTTTGAAACAGAACACATTCATCACTTTTGAAGGTGTCAGTGGTGAGGAATCCAAGCTGGAATACATGGCCCCACAGGCCTGATTTGAGGTGTGGGAAGGGAATGGTGCTGGCAGCCAGACAGATGTAGGAACAAGGCCCAAGGTTTGGGTTTCAGATCTGCTGTGCAGTCAAGTGAAGTCCTAGGAAAAATGAGAATGCTCAAAATTCTGCCCAAGATGACACAGAGATGACAGAGCAGAAACACACTTTTGATCTTTTCTTTTGAGCTTTTCTTCTCTCTCAGTTTTCTATATTATTGTCAATATCAGGAGCTGCTGAAGGAAGTTTTAATTTGGACACATTTTCAATTTCTCTTTTTTTTTCCCTGTAGGTATTTTCTTATCAGCTCACCCATATCCTGGAGGACAGAGTCAAGAACAAGTAATGTAAGAAGATTCATTTGGCTGATGCCTGGTTTTTTTAGCTTTAAAAGGAGCAAACCAGCTTATTGGAAACCATAAACCAGCCTAAATTACTGGATCTCTAAGTGATGAAACTGTTCTTGCTTGTGTTCATTCCCTCTATACATGAATAGTGTTCTGCTTGCCACCAGAGCTGGGGATTCCTGTGAGGGTTTATTTGCAAGATCTCATGGAGATCTGGAGGTCACAGTTACATACAGCCTCACACATTTGTGCCATTGGGCATAATAATAATAATAATAATNTAATAATAATAATAATAATGACATTATTTTCCTTTTGGCCCTTCCACTCCATGCTGCTTTTGCTGGGCATCATTGCCATCAGCAAAGGGAGCAAAGAAAGGAAGACATTCTCCTCTGTGAGGGTGGTGAGGCCATCCCTGGAAGTGTCCCAGGCCAGGTTGGATGGGGCTTGGAGCAACCTGGGATAGTGGAAGGTGTCCCTGCCCATGGCAGGGGGATGGGCTTTGAGGTCCCTTCCAGCCCCAGACCATTCCAGGATTATAAAAGATGCTGTCCCAGAATTAGGGCCTTATTGATTTGAGCTCTGGCCAAGCCTCACTGTGAGAGAAATCTGCCACTTGCACTCACCAAATTCATCTTTTTCCCTTTTTCTCCCAGGCTCAACAGCTTATTGGACATCATAGTGTCCATGTCTGTTTTGGTGGGCTACTCCATCACCACAGCAAGCTTTGTGCTCTACATGGTCAAGGAGCACCAAACCAAAGCCAAACAGCTGCAGCACATTTCAGGCATTGGGATGACAACCTACTGGGTGACCAACTTCGTTTATGATCTGGTAAATAATTCACATTCCTAAATGCACCAGGAGGAGCATCACACAGCATGGGGGGAAAAAAGTTCTTTATTTAAAATTGGTTGCCTAGGCTTCTTATTGCTACCAAGAGTGTTGTGTAGTAATTGTTCTCCAAGGCATTGGGGACAATTAAATGTGAACTGCAGCTCAGGCATTCCTGCTCTCTGGGGTGTGTGTAAAACACCCAGCACATTTATACAGGAGCAGCACAGAACAGGCTGCAGCTTGATTTCCATCCCAGCAGCCAGCTGCTCCTCTGACAGCTTGCAGGGCTGGATCTGCTGTCACCCAAGCTCCACAAATCTGGGGTGAGGCTTTGGGGCTCAAGGCCACAGCCAGTCTGGGAACCCTGGCTGGGGAAGCAGCAGGCATCCCACAGCTGACACAACCCTGCTGGACAAAAACCCATCTGTGGCTTGAATGCTGTCTGTAAGAGTCTATGTTATAAAGTTTCTAAGGCAAAGAAAGCTACAAATGCAGCCTTGCAGGACCTGAGCAGTTCCTTTTCACAGTGCTGCATAGATATACCTTGTTGAGCTCTTGTTCCTCCTGAAGGTAAGTTTCCTCCTAAAGTTAAGTTTCCTTCTGGTGCAGAGAGAGGGTTAATGGCACTGTTGGAAAGCACTGCTGGGCCAAGAGGAAAAATGTAGTATCTCTAGGCTGAAGTGCTTTGTGTCTTCTGCATTCCCTGTGGTGCAGGGTGTCAGACCCTCCCACAGGGAATGGGCAGCCAAGCTCAGCTCCTGAGCCTGGGCATTGCCAGCTGGGCTGCAGTGGTGACCAGCTCCACCTACCCCACAGATTTCTGTTGATGCAGGTCTGCAAGTGCATAAAATCCCAGTGATTTCCTGAAAACAGGAAATCTTCATGGACATTTGGGTGATCAGCCCTCTTTGGTGCAGGGAGGACTAAGGGCTGAAATCCCATGGGGAATATGAGTCAGAAGTGCCTGCCTGGAGGGGCTGATGAGTGCAGGCAGCAGCACAGGGATCTCCTGCCCTGCAGGAGGGCTGGAAGGGATCCCAAGGCAGCAGCACAAGGATCCCCTGCCCTGCAGGAGGGCTGGAAGGGATCCCAAGGCAGCAGCACAAGGATCCCCTGCCCTGCAGGAGGGCTGGAAGGGATCCCAAGGCAGCAGCACAAGGATCCCCTGCCCTGCAGGAGGGCTGGAAGGGATCCCAAGGCAGCGTGGCCCCAGCCTGGCTCAGCAGTGCAGTCCTGAGCTGCAGCACTGCAGGGAGGGTGGAACAAGGCTGTGCCTGCCTGCCTGATCCAAGCCCTCTCTCCAGCACTGCATATTTGTAAATCAGCCTGTGGAAAAATCCCCAGAGTCCTTGCACAGTCAGGATTCAGCGGGCTGAAACTAATCCAGTGCTCTCGGCAACTTGATATTTCTCAGTGAATCCCTGCCAGTAAATTCTGCTAAATCCCCAAGCTGGGGAGGAGAGGAAGCTCTCCAGGCAGACATTTGGTTGGTCTCTCTCTCTCTGGCTTGACTCAACACTATAAAGACTAGATTTACAGGGCACAATGAAGTGGTCTGACTGCAAGGCTAACAGAAAACCCAAAGGGGTATTTTTCATTCACAAACTTTTTTTAAGATACTTTCTGCCCACAGTCCTCAATGCTGAGGCTTTGCCTATTCAAAGAGGCTTTGTGGGAATTCATCTGGGGAGAATTGAGAGCCCACCTGTGTTTGGTTTCCCTTAGAAAAACCAAGCTGCATTTGTGGGACTGGATTCAGTCCTGGCATTGTTTCTTCTGTATTGTTGTAGGAAGGTGTTTCAGAACTGTCGTCCTAGTAACATCTTCTTAATATCATTTTGCAGGTACTTTTTATGGTCCCAATTGGACTCTCAGTAGGAGTTATTTCAGCCTTCCAGATCCCAGCTTTCTGCAACAACAGTAACTTAGTGGCAGTATTTCTTCTGCTGTTATTGTTTGGGTAAGTGTGGAGCTTAGTTATTTAAATATCACTGCACAGGCTAAGGAACTGGATCTTGCAGACTGCTGCAGTCTGAGATCCAGGGGAGGAATACATGGAAAATGTCGAATTTCTCTTCAACATGCCCTTCACAAATAGTGACTAAGTTGCTCCTTCCAGGAGCAGGGAGGTGAAGCACTGTTGTCATGCCTGCTTTATTCAAAGCAAACCCTACATGAGGATATAGAAGTATTCAACAGCAACAGCCCAAGCTGTAAGCCAATACTTGCTGACATCTTGCAAGATTCAAGAGCATTTTAATATCAGAGAGCAAAATAAACAGTAGTAGCACAAGCTTAGACAAACTCTCCCTAGCTTTGAATCCTCCTGGCCCAGTCTCTGTTTTCAGGTGGGGTTTCACGTTCAAAGTTTGTATCATAACCCTTTTCTCCAAATTCTAACAGACACAAAGGCATATTTGCTTTCTTTAAGCTCTGTAATGTGGAAATGTAGTTACATGCCAAAACAGAACTGTTGTGCTCCAACTCTGGAAGTGTTCAAAGCCAGGTTGGACAGGGCTTGGAGCAGTCTGATCTAGTGTCAGGGGGTGGAACTAGATAGGCTTTAAACTTCCAACTCCAACCATCCAATGATTCTATGTTGTCTGATGTCTTCAGCTGTTTGTTTTCAAAGTAGCCTTTGAGTTACCATGGTTTTCTCTGCATTGTTGGTATTTATAGATATGCATCATTTTCCTGGATGTACCTGCTGGCTGGGTTTTTCAAGGAAACAGGGATGGCCTTCATTGTTTATGTCTGTGTCAACTTGTTCTTTGGCATCAACACCATCATCACTCACTCAGTTGTGTTTCTGCTCTCCCAGGAAAAGGCCACGGACCAGGTAGGAGCCCCACTAGTGGTGACCCTGTGGTGACACAGCAGGAGGTTTCTTGTGGGTTTGGTGGCTTTGATCGGGTCCATAGCAGCTGGACACAGTCACAGGATTTCACAGGGTTCCCTACAGACAGGACATGAGTCACATATGGGTCTTGCTTGTCTGTAAATCTGCACCCCCAGCAAGGAAAGAAATGATGGTGACAGAGGGGAGAACATGAAAAGAGAGGGAGAAAACTGAGGACTCTCTTTATAGCCACGCTGGTGATGGAACATGAAGGACATGGGATGGGTGGAGATGCTTGATAAAAAGTTGTTGATGGACACTTCAAACCATTGCTGAGTTCAGAGAGTGACAGCTGAATGTCACTGCCCTGAGACTGACATGTGCTGCAGTTAACCCAGCACCAGCTGTCATTTCAGACTGTAATGCAGTCATCTTCTCCCTGCAAGGATGAAAAACAACCCAGAGATAGTGATGATTCCCTAAGTAAAGCCCTCTCAAACTGAGATCTCCCTGGGAATGGCTGGGATAAAATCCACACCTTACACTCAGATTTCTTTTTTTATGGAGCGCAGTTACAATAGCTGGGTTGGATTTTTCTCTCTATCTGGACAGAGTTTGTTCAGCAACCCCTTGGATTTTAGGGATATGCAATTATGATCACCTTTCATCCCTCTGTGACCCAGTGGCAGGGAGTCAGTTCCCTTCCATGCTAATTTGGTGCCTCTCCAGTTTGCTTTGTGCACTAATCCTTTCTTCTGCCAGAAATGTACCAGAGTTCTTTACTGTGAGACTGCACTGGGCTGTTCTGCTGTGAATTAGCTGGGAAAGCCCTTCTATGTCTAGAAAAGCCAAATCTTTTGTTTTATGGAGATGTTTGTCCAAGAAAAACAGACAGGGCAGTGCTCCAGAGGAGCAGGCTGTGCTGGACAGATCAGGGGAGCACAGTGGCAGGACTCAGCTCTGGCTCATGGGTGCTGGAGCAGCAGCAGGGACCATCCTGGGAACTGGCTGCTGTTTACTATGGGTGATCACAACCTCAGAGCTGCCTGTTGACTTTTATGACCTTGTGCCTGTGAAACGAGCTGTCTGCAGAGCTCTTTGCTCTCAATTTATCTCTGCTCTGAGACACAGGCAAATCCCAGTGTAATTGCTACACTTCAGTCCCACAGTAAAACCTATGAATTTATTCCATGAATAAAAGCAGTGACTGACTGTGCTGCCCTTTGTTTTTTTCCAGGGCCTGCGTGATCTTGCTGAAAATTTAAGGCATGTGTTCCTTCTGTTCCCACAATTCTGCTTTGGCTATGGGTTGATTGAACTGTCCCAGGATCAGGCACTGCTGGGCTTCTTAAAAGCCTATGGAGTGGACTACCCTGACAAAACCTTTGAGCTGGACAAGACCACATCCAAGCTGCTGGCCATGTTCATCCAGGGCACCGTGTTCTTTGCCATTCGTCTCACAGTCCATGACAGGATGGTTCAGAGAGTCTGGAACAACATCCTGGAGTAAGTAATACCCGGAGCCTCTCCCTGGGAACCACCCCGGTTTCATTCCAGGCTCCCGCACTATCACTGTCAATTATGAAGCTATAAATTTCCAGGGCAATTTGTGAATGTGGAGTGAGTTTTCTCTGGCAGATGTGCTGGTAATTAGAGTATTAACTAACAGAGGTGTAGTTTACAGTCCCCTGGGAGTTGGTGCTGGCTGGCACTGCAGCCCTGGGCTCGGGGTTTGGTGGGTGGATGCTCAGCTGTTGGTCAGGGCAGTCATTCCCCTGACAACCTCCTCAGTTTGGCACTCCCCATCTCTTCTGCCCTGGGTGCACACGGAGAGAAGTGAAAACATGCCTGTCACCTGCATTAGGAGCATGCCCACAAGGCAGGACCTGCTCCAGCCCAGAATATTTGCTTAAAAAGAGTGGCAAAAAAACAGGCAGGAAGAGAACACTGGATGGGAACAAATACCAGGAGAGAATAGAAACTGTATATCTGAGTATAGTGTGCATGCCCTGGCATCTATCCCAACTGCTGGCTGTTGCTGGAGGATGTCCCTCTGTGCCCTCCCCCAGGTTCCTGTTTGACAGAGTCCATGGCAAAGCCTCCCTTCTGCCACCCACAGCCATAGAGGATGGAGATGTCCAGGCAGAGAGGAGCCGGGTGGAGTCTGGCAAAGCTGACTTCGATGTGGTGCAGCTCCAGAACCTGACCAAGATCTACCACCTCCCTCACAAACGCATCACAGCAGTGAAAAACATCAGTCTTGGGATCCCTGCTGGGGAGGTGAGCGAGGGGAGAAGGCTGTGGGCACCTTCCCCTGTCACTGTCATCTTCTGTAATGGGTTGATCTGCTCTGGCCTCTTCCTTTCTTTGCCTCATTTATTCATTATTGGGGTTACAGCAGTGACAAAAGGCTCTTGGTAGATTTGGGACATCAAGTGACAGTTTGAAGATCCTAGAAAGAGGGAAGGTGGCTGGGAATTGATGGACCTCTATTCAGAGCAAAGTGTCTGCATGCTCTGTTTGTACAGTGCATTGCTGGGGGGGTCACTGGGGATCACTAGGTGGTAAATGAAGACAGCAGAATGTGTCCAGCTGAAATTTCTCACCTGAACTGCATGGGAGATGGTGAGCCAGGCTTATCTGCTTGTGTTTTCCCATCAGGGGATGACAAATCACTTCAGCTGAACATGCATCTTCATGAATCAGGACATAAAATTAACTCCAAAGAAAAAAACATTCTTTGGTCTTTGGTCATATCAGTGCACTTGCCTCCCTGAGAAGTAAAAAGACAGGAGTACACAGAGCACTTCTGAGATCCAGAGGAAACTGGACACCAGATTCTACCTCAGGCTGTAGCTTGGAGTTGTTCCTTGGCCCCTGATTTATTTTAATTGCCTGGGTTCTGCTGAGGTGAAAGGACAGTACCCTCACATGGACACTGTGCTAGTCTATGGCAGAGGATTTTTTCTAAGCCAGGACTGGCCTTGAGGTCTCTGACTTCTAGCAAAATTCACCCTGATGCTGGTGGGATTTAGGGCACCATTCCCCACCTGTCAGCAGAAGCAGTGCAGACTGCACAGATCCTGTTCTTGTATGAAGCAAGGTGGGGAAGAGCCATGGATTGCTGTGCATCTTGAGCACAGGAGGACTTTCACATCAGCTGGTCTGTACTAATGATGGCAAAATAACAGTAATTATCAGCACAATGGGGATGGCTGCTGATGCAACACACAGCTGCCTATCTCCAACCTTAGCAACAAAATGTGGATTTTACCATGAGATACTGGAACTACACTACAGGGAGACAGATCTTCATCTTGTTAGGCTTTGGTGAAACAGTATGACAAAAACCTTGTGTTGATCAAGGTTTTAACTGGTGCCAGCCCAAACCTCACTCACCCCATTGCCATGAGCAGCTCTGTCCTTGCCATGGGGAGGCTTTGCACAGATGAGCTGATGGGGATTTGGCCTGAGCTTCTGCAGAAATGTACATCACAGTAAAAGGAATTACTCTACTGGAGACACACCCTTGATTCTTCACCATATTACACCAATGGTCCTAATATAAGCTGGAGTATATTGCACCATAAACAACCTCCATTACAACACTGGGATGATCTGAGTTCCTCTGGCAATTCATCTTGCTCAGGGGGCCAGAGAAAGAAAGGGCAAGGTGCTCTGAGCACCCATCTCAGAGCAATATTTCTGCATTACAAATACAGCATGTTTACATTTTGACTTTCTTTCCCAGTGCTTTGGCTTGCTTGGTGTGAATGGAGCTGGAAAGACAACAATCTTTAAGATGCTGACAGGGGATATTGGAGCATCCAGCGGAAGGCTGCGGGTCCAGGATCATTCTGGGTATGGAGGATATGATTTCTGGGGGAGAAAATCAACCTGAGCGCAGTTTTTAAGGCTGGGTGGCAAAGGAAAAGAAATGTAAAAGTCTGAAATAAAACACTCAAACCAGAGGAAAAATAAATAAAGCAGGGAATTCATCCTTTGAAGATGGTATGGTTGCTTTCCTAAGGAGTTGTATTTTGCTGTTCAGAGGTGTTTGTCCCACTTCAGTCCATTGCAAATGGGATCAGGCTCAGATCCTCAGCAGTCATCCCACTTCTAAGCCAGACCTGGAGACCAGTAGGCATCACCTTAAAGCTTTCTTTAACAGGTGTAGGCTTGGTGGCAGCTGTGCCACCTGAGGTGCTGGCAGTAACTGGAGAGCTACACACTGGACAGTCAGCCTCTGCAGAACTGGGGGCCTGAAAGCTGGAGCTCTCCATTTTCCTTCAAGGGTTGGAAAAGGGGGTAGGGAGTAGAAGAAAGGGATTTTGTCCCTCCTGTTTGATTCCAGAGTTTGCTGGCAATTCAGTGTGTTTACAGTGATGTGCCAACCTCCTTTCACAGGTCCTTGAATGACATCAGTGAGGCCCACTGGTCACTGTTTGGCTATTGTCCTCAAGAGGATGCCTTGGATGACCTGCTGACTGTGGAAGAGCACATGTATTACTATGCTCGGCTGCATGGCATCCCAGAGGGGGACATCAAGGGGGTGAGTAACAAGGGGTTTGACTTGCAGCATTTTTGTCATTTGGAACCTTTAAATTAGTCTTTCAGTGTGGTAATCCATAGCCTGGAAACGCTGTGGAAGCAGAACTCTTGCTCCCTAGGTTGTACTGCAGCTCCTCCACCGGTTGAACCTGATGGCCTACAAGGACAGAGTCACCTCTATGTGCAGCTATGGCACCAACAGGAAATTGTCAACTGCTCTGGCTCTCATTGGCAATCCATCCATTCTGCTGCTGGTAAGAAATGGGGACCCTGTTGAGGGAGGAGGAGCAGGTCCTTGGGCTGGCAGGAGAACTTGGACAGTCTCACAAAACCTCCTCAGGCACAGCTTAAGGGACACTCCCCATGTGCTTGGCATGACAACAGAAACCATAACAGGAAAGTTCAGGTTCCAGCAAACACTCACATTTTCTTTGAGGGCATAAGAGAGTGGCAAGTCTTTCAGTTTCTTCGGCAGCATCTTCCAGAGGTCAAAAATAGACTGCATATTTGCCAATTAAACTCTCCTAGTTCCCAGCTCCATCTTGTTTTTTATTCCTACCAGCTTACCTGCACAGCCTGGCAAGAAAAGCAGCATCCAGGGCTCCAGAACTGTAGGGAGAGCAAAGGGGCTACTTCCCTCATGATTGGAATGTAACTGCTTTTCTAGGTTTGGCTTCCTGTCTTGTCTTTAACTCTGAATTTCTAGTTCTTCCATGGACTTACCCCATTGCTCAAACATACCTCTTTGTGCAGTTTTCCCACTTGCTGTGTACTGAATGTGTGCAGAGCTCTGTGAGCAGGATTCCCAATATGAAGTTGGATACCTAGTGGACATAAATATCCTTTGTCCCAACTTCTGTCAAGCCCAGCACTGCTGCCTTTACTTCTGACCACCTGCCAGTGCTCCTGCTGCTTTGTGAGATAAAATATCTCAATAAAAATAGAAAGGGGGTGGGGAATTTCCTCTGAACTAACTGCTGCCTGAGCCCAGGCCTTTTTACTTTTTGAGTGCAAATTTCCATTCAGTCCTGTCTTTCCCAATAGGATGAGCCAAGCTCTGGAATGGACCCAAATGCCAAACGTCACCTTTGGAAAATCATCAGTGAGGAAGTGCAGAACAAATGCTCAGTGATACTCACATCCCACAGGTAGGGCTGGGCTGCTCTGCCTCCCTTTTTGGGGTCAGCAGAAGTGTGGAGAGACCCATCCCTCACACTCCCCACTGGTCCTTGCACAATTTCAAGGTGACAGGTTGGGGGTTTGTTGTGGCTGAATGTGGTGTCACAGAGACACACAACACTTTAGGGAAGATCAGTGATGTTCTCCAGTTACTTAACCATATTTTTATACCTTCTCAATGGCTTACTAGAGTTTCTTGGTTGGTTTTGCAGCATGGAGGAGTGTGAAGCCCTCTGTACCAGGCTGGCCATCATGGTGAATGGGAGTTTCCAGTGCATTGGCTCTTTGCAGCACATCAAGAGCAGGTCAGTAAAATGAACCTATTTCACTTTTACTGAACAGCCTCTGGAGTTACTGACCTACAGCTCTGAGTGCTCAGAACATGAGACCTGTGGTATCAAAACAATGACTTCTCCTGGTTCATGTCCCTTATACACCACTGACATTCTGTGTTAACTAATGCACTTTCTACCCTCTCACAGCCTGTCTTCCCAGAATGTGTCCCCCAAAGTAATCTGTTCACTGTTACAAATGAGAAATGCATCTTAGGGTTGAGCTTTGGTTTTATTAGTTATAACAATAGCTCAGCTTCTTACTAGGTTTCACTCCAGGTTAACAACCCTGATGCCATTCAAGCTGCAGCATGCCTGGATTAGATTTCCCCAAAGAGGCTGTGCAGCACTCTCAAAGGATTTTCTTCATCTCTTTTTCTGTTTTCTACGGTGGTAATTGTGATTTTCTTTTTCCCCTAGATTTGGAAGAGGATTCACTGTGAAGATGCACTTAAACAGCAGCACAGTTTGCACTGAGAAGCTGACAGAATTCATGAAGTCACACTTCCCAAATACATGCCTGAAGGTAAGCAGGGCAAATGCTTGCAGGAGAGGCTTTCAAAATCCCTTCAAACTGGCCAAGAAGATCCTTGCAAGGTGGATATTTTGTGACATACTGTGCACATAGATTTGAGCTCTGAGTCACACTTGTCACTGCTCTCAGCCACATTGTCTGAGGGCTGGAGCACTCCAGTTCCTGGTGGCTGAAGTAACATCAGCCAGACAGCTGCACTGACTCTGTAAGGCAGCTGTTAGGTGACCCTCTGCCCTGGGAATGCCCTTCCACTGAAGCCTGGAATGGATGGAAACCCCCTTTAGGTTCAGTGGGTAACGAAATGCTCCCAGTACTTCCAGTAACTGAGTAATTGTAAAAGCAGACTAACTGAGTCACAAATCCCATCCATTGTCTGTAACCCAGTCTCTGCATGAATCAAAACTGCACACCTGGAGCTGGAAAATGCTATGGCCACCCTGGAATTTCCAGCTTTGCAGTTTAGTTGTGCTCCCCCACAAGAACTCCCAGTGGGGAAACACTGGTCACTACCAGACAATAACATTCAGAAGACACCACAGCCCCTGCCCCTTCATCCTCCCATGGTCCAGCTGTTGGATGTGTTGGCTCTTGGCTTTCCCTCACCATTCCTGTCCCCACAGGATCAGCATTTCAAGATGGTGGAGTACCATGTCCCGGTCTCTGCTGGAGGGGTAGCCAATATATTTGATCTCCTGGAAAGCAGCAAAGCAGCCTTCAACATCAGGCACTTCTCTGTGAGTCAGACAACGTTGGAGGAGGTAAGGAATTAAAATGTGAGGCCATCCATTTAAAACTGCTAACAGGGGAGCAGACTGATGGGAACACATAATGGACTGCTGCACACAATAGACTACAGTTTGAAAGGGATTTCCATCTATATTCCTCCTGAGGGTACTTTATCAGCACTGCTGCCTCCAGGTACCTCTGCTGGTGCTAGGGAAACACACACAGAAAGCTGCCTGGAGCATAAAGGATCTGTTCTTCCCTCTGTCACTGCTGATTTCAGGAGCCTCGTGGATGTGGGTGAAGGGCAGGACTATGAATCACCCCCAAGTCCAGGGCTAGGCTTTCCACTGGTACTGAAAAAATGCTTCATTTCACTTTTCAGGTTGGAAATTCATTTAGCATTACTCCAAAGTTAGCTTTGGGGTTCATTCCATTTTCCCTTGGAAGAACATTTCCAATGGCAGCAAAATCTCATAGGGAGCCCATCAGCTGAAGGGATTGCCACAAGGCCTGTCCAGAAGAAATCGCCCTGTTGAGCATCAGCACCTGCAATATTAGGTTTGTCCCAGAGAGAGGAGCAGAGCTGCATCCCTATAGTGCTATGGATTGTGACACAGCAGTCTGGGAGGGGAGTTCCTCACTGCTGTTCCAGCAAGGGGCAGTGGCTGTGAGAGAAACAGACAGGCAAAGTGCAGGAAGCCCCAGCTCAAACTTTGTGGGAGGACAGCTTGGATTTGTGAATATGCAAATGTGATTGCAGGGAGTGTTCTGGTAAGAGTCCTTTTTGTATTCATTAGCTGCTGTTGAAAGGAAGGCTCTTCCATGTGATTTTATACACCTCTCTCTACACTCTGCAGTTGTGCGTGCACAGATGTCAATTACACAGAGACAGATGGGTTTATGAAGTAATAATGGGACTGTATTACAGTGTGATCAAAATGAGCCACTGCATGGGCATTGCCTCGCTGGTGCTTCAGGAACCTGAGCTGCAGGACAATTAGGTTCTGTGCAGGAATGTCTGCCTTTGGATCCTGTTGATTCTGCAGTACAGGAGTGCACATCCATTTATTTACATGAGCCCATGGAAGCCCAGCAATTTGCAATTCTCAAATTCAGCGTGAATCCATCCCCAAGCGCTCACAGTCAAAAGCCGTGCCTTTTTTATATTCATTCACATCATAAATTATTTATGCTGTCACATACTGAGTGTTTGCCTTTAAACTTCCAGGTTTTCATCAACTTTGCTAAAGATCAAGCAGATCCTGACGGTGCGGACGCAGGTCCTGATGTGACGCTGGACAGCTCTGACACAAGTAGCCAAGCTAGCACCATAAGCTCCATCTATTGAAGGGATCCACCCACACAGGATCATAGAAGCTGGGGAAAAGGCCTGACAGCCCCTCCAACCCTGTTTTCAGTGATTTTAGGGTGATGGAGATAAGCAGTCCCATTTTCTTAAAGTACTTTGTTTTTTTATATGCACGTAATTAATGTCACTAGGAACATGGTAGGTGTTTGAGACTGGCACAATGGTTACAAATCAGATTGGTATTTCCACAGGTTCTTTCCCCCCCCAATTCTTGTTTTATGATCACTGTAATGGCTGTGAGGATTTAGACATCACCTGCTGCTCGTGGCTGTTTGCTTACAGCAGACGTAGCCGTGATGGAGCAGAGGAGCTGTGGGCAGTGCAGGGTGTGTGACCACAAAACAACCCCATGGGCACAGAGGAAAGCCCACACTGCACTCCCTGCTCAGCAGCAGACTTTTTGGGTGACTGAGTGAAAGTGGCTGGGTTTTGACAGGCTCACCCCTGGGGAAATGAGGCTCATGGCCTTGCACCTCCTCCCAGGGGGGTTGTGAGGATGCAGGTGTCATGTACTGACAGTCTTTGGTAATGACATAGATATTATCTGGTTATGTCAGCACAAATATAACTATTTTATAAGTTAGTGCTTCCAGTGGTTTTGGTTTGTTCCTGTAGCTTATTCCAGCTCTGTGTAACTCCTCGAGTGAGTCCTCTGGTCCCAGGCAGTTCCTGGCTCTTGGTACACAGTGGAAGATGATTCCCCCATGAGCCCCTTTCTCCTGGCTGGGGTTCAGGGCTGCTCTGGTATTGCCGAGGGTGGTACAGGACAGGTCTGTTGGCTGAATGCTCTGACAGGAAGAAGCTCTTTGCTTCATGAGATTGTATTTCCCTGAGCACAGCAGAAGCAGGAGCATCCCCCTTGCTCATAAACCCTCCATCTCCAGCAGCTTTGCCTCTCTGTGTCCTCTCTAGTGACCTTCCTCCCCAGCCCCATTGCTGGCTGCCCCCGTGATTCCAGAGCTGTGTTTTCCTACATAATAAGGCATCATTAGCTCCTGCTTCAAAGACTGCCTGCTGGCTTTAAGGGAGTGTTCTGCCCACTTCTGAGAGCAGCCCCCAGCAGCTGAGTTCAGCACATCACCACACACATCCTGATCTCTTTCCCCAGAATGATTAATAGATAGAATAGTTTAATATGATTCTTTATTGTATGTATCAGCATAAGGCCCCAAAGACTGGGGTTTGGGTCAGGCATTGATGTACCTTCAAGCACAAAATGAACTTCAACTCTGAGCTCAATAAACTTGCTGTTGCTGGTAAAACAGATTGCAGAGAAAGCCTTACCTTGTGAGACCTGGGGTGGCCCATACAACTTACCTGAGTTCACTCATACAGGTGGGGTGAACCATTCCAGCCACGTGGTTTCTTTTTCCTTTTTTTTTTCCCTTACCCCAAACTAATTTGAGTCAAAGGAACTTTGATGAAAGCTGCAATGACACATCTTTGTTACCCTGACCATAAGTTTGACTAGTTCAGCTCCTTTGTAATACCAAAGTTTACTGTGATAATCGTGCAAGGAGTAGGTACCTTGTAAAATCCCAAACATCCCTGATATTCAGTGGGATACTGAAGTTCAAGGTTTAGCTGCTGCAAGGAGGTCACACCCTCTCCTTGGTCTTTGTGTAACTTCTTACTGCCAGCAGGAGGAGTTTTATTATGGATTCAAAGTATTATTGAGCTTTGAATTATGCCTCAACCTGCTGACTGTAATTAAAACTGGGATGCAGCTTCTTTCCAGAATGCATTTGACACCTGCAGTTTATAAGTAACTGAAAACGCTGCCCAGACATCCATTGTAGCTTCTATTATTATGTCTCCAGCTCTGCAAAAGCTCTTTTTTCTCATTTTCATTGCACATCTTACACAGATCACAGTATAAAATTAAGCTTTTCTCTAATGGAGGGCTTGTGCTCCCTGCAAAGGACTCAGAGCATGAATGCCAATGATTTAAATGCAGCCTTGTAATACCAATCAGAGTATTATTTTATTATGTCGATGGCTTTGCAACTGCCAGTGAAAGATGGATCTTCAGACTCTGTCCAGATGTACTTTACATGTAATTGAGGGAGACTGATACAAAACTATTCTTTTGTCCCTTCAGAGCCTACTAATCAAACAGGAAAAAAAAAAAAAGGAAGTGATTCATTAGAATACTTCAGCAAGTTGCAATTTAATTGTGTGAAATAGAGTTTTGAGGAGGGAAAAAAAGCAAAAGGCATCCTTTGAATTTCCACCCAATTCTGGCATTAATAGAAACATCTGCTCCATGTGAAATGTGTCACGGCCGTGATCTACGCTCCCCGTTCTCACTCGCAGGTAAAAATAAACCATCTGCTATTGCAATCAAATCTGTGGGTATTGGTCCAAGCAAGCCAGAGTTTATATACTGGGGGGATTTAACTGGGGCCCGTGGAGAAGCAGTTACAACCGTTTGGGGGCTGGAAGCATCTGGCAGGGAGCTTGTATATAACATCACCAGGGGCTGAATTACCATTCATGCCACATCACAAACATCCCCATTCCCTGCAGAGCCTCAGGTTCATCCTGTCCCTTTCCGAGGTAGGACACACTCCAAGCTCAATTCAGAGGTAAAAGCCTTGGAAGCCAGTACTCTCCTGCCTCTGAATACCAGCTCCATGCGTCCCATCACCTCTTTGTCTGCCTGAGAAGGTTCCAGTGTTGGCCAGGAATATGGAGCCCTGACTGACAAAACACTGATGAGCATCTGAAAGGTTTTGAGCAGGGTCTACAGGGCAGGAGAAGGATGGGGTCACTCTTCCATCCTCACCTATGGGTGTAACACTGGGTGCCCCCCACTGCCAGCTCTCTCTGAATCCCCTCAGAAATTTTGGCTTTACACAACTCTGCTTTCAAAATGAGCCACCAAGCTGCCTCTTCCCTCTGGCCTGAGCAGGGAGCTGAGATTGCTGCCTCTTGAATGCTGTGTCACCTCTCCAGGAGCCAGAGGTGAGTGCTGCAGTCCAGGGGAAACAAGCTTTTCCCCTTCTTCCTTTAATGCAATGTCACCTCAGTCACCCCATGTCTTGGTTTGAAACACAGGTGTTTGTTAAGAAAGGCAAAAGCCTTTCTTGAAATGGACAATGTAAACCCTCTCCCTCCAAATTATTATAATTTTGAAATTAAGGGGCTCTCAGGCAAAGATATGGGAATAGGAATAACAGTTCTTTACTAGGAAAAATTAAAATAGAAATACAGTAATACAAAAAACAAACACAAAACACAGTCAGAATACAACCTGTCAGTCAGGTGTTGGTAGCAGTCTGATTGAATGGTGGCTGCGTCCTCCTGCAGTGACAGCTGTGGTTCTGTTGAAGCAATGATCCTGGAGAAGGGTGCAGTTTTCCCCCGAAGGTCCAGTGATGATGTAGAAGGATCTGGTTTTCCTCTGGAATCCAAATCTCAGATTTTATCTGGGTAGGAAAGGCTTGGCTCCTCCCCCTGGGTGGAGCATCTCCCAGTGGAATGATGTAATTTTATCAGTCATGCCCTGGGACCCAATGGCCCATTAACAGGAGATATCTCCTGGAGGAAGGATGGGTTGTGGAAAAGATAAGGATCACTGCCCCACCTGGTTTTAACAGATGGTGATAGAATACAAACTTTTGGTTACATGCTGCTTTGCAAGCCAGGACATCCCAATAGCCCTCATGGAGGCAGCCCTCCCAGCACAGTCACACAGCCCTGGTGCATTAGTGGGAACCCAGCTCCATTGAAAATGCTCCGGCACATCACACGCACAAGGGAGAGGCAGTGCAGACACTAAGCAGGGCCAGGGAGTCAAGGAGGAATTTCAGAATTGGTTGTGTGCATTGTGAGGCTGATTGAAGTCAGGTTTGTAATTTAAGTTGTGAACTTGGAGACAGTGATTCAAATCTCCATCCTGGCTCTCCTTCATTTATCACTCTGTGCTGTTGATGAGAGCACGGTGCTGATCCTTCCTTAGCTCCACTCTCCGTGCAAATAGCCACTGAGGGCTGGTTTTGCAGGGTCAGAAAGGGTCTGGCAGGGGCTGGGGAAAACTGTTCAGTGTTAAGTAAAATATTGTAAATATTAATTCAAGGTCTCTAATGGGATTTTTTGGTCCTTTCATGAGAGCTGCAGGAGTGGTTTTGTTAACTGGGTCAGTTTCGAAAACCTGTTTACAGCTCAGATGAACACATCCAGGTAAACAAAATTCAGTGACTGCTAAAGCTCAGGAGCTGGCAGTGCCCAAAGACCTGCAGCCTTTTAGGAGTCATTCGTGAGATCCAGAATTTGTGGGATCCATCCTCATAACAGACTCATAATGGGGCTTAGCCTGTTGTAGGAGCTTCAGCTTCCTTCCATTGCTGCAGCTTCACTGAAGCTGCTGTGAGGCTTTTTGGCTTTTTACAAGCCAGGAAAAATATCTGTCTCTTCAGTTAATAGGGAAAGGGTTATTTTGTGAGCTGGTGGAGAAAGAAAAATGAGTTTTGGATGGCAAGAGCATATAGCATGATTTTTCTCTTTTTTTTTTTTTCTTTTTTTTTTTTTTGTGGACAACAGCTGTGATCTTGCATAGCTCTAACAAAGTATCAACAGCATATTAAAAGTGAGCACAACACAGAAAAGCAGCAGTGGGGAATAACAAAAAAAAATTGAATGCACCAGAATTATTATTCCATGCCAGTATTTAAATAAAAAAAATCCCACTCTAATTAATTTAGTTGTTCAGGAAGAGGAAAGAAGGAAGATGGCACTAAAATAATAAGAACAACATTAGTAAGGGACACAGCCAGCTCTTGCTGTTGGCTCTGCTCCTCATGCCACTCACATACACTGCACTGGGAAGGAGGGAGCATGATGTGGAGTGCAGCCCATTTTGAGCCAGACCTGACTCCTCAAAATATCTGTAGAATGCACAAGATCACCACGGGGAGTATCAGAGTTTTGGGG
This sequence comes from Rhabdornis inornatus, assembly GCA_013397075.1. Lineage (NCBI taxonomy): Eukaryota > Metazoa > Chordata > Aves > Passeriformes > Rhabdornithidae > Rhabdornis > Rhabdornis inornatus. The sequence continues at coordinate 330,421 of VWZS01007489.1, forward strand.
ATGGAACCTGCCCCGTGTACAATCCTGCAGCACCTGGATGGTGGCACGTGCCAAAATGGAAGAGTCCCACTGGTTGAGCCTGGGATAAAGGACACAGATCCTTGTGCCTGCAACCCATGGAGCAACACTTGGAAACAACTCCCTCTCCCAAGTGCTCATCCTGGGGGATGCAGCCCCCACTTCATTGCTCATTGCTGTTGGAAGACCCTTCTGGAACAAGGCCTTGACAAGGGAAAGCAATCCTGAGGGTGAGACAAGGAAATGGCAGCACTCCCACGAGCTGTATGGCTCAAAGCAACACCCCCACCATCTCCCCAGCCTCAAGAGTCATGGAGCTGCTTTGGTTTGAAGCAGTGAGTCTTTCACTAGACCAGCAAGCTGGGTAGAAATGAAGAATCTCTTGGAAAGAGTTCAGGTCTTCACTGACGAAGAAAAAAACAAAGGATGGCCACAACAATTTATGGGAAGGCAATGAGATGAAATCCAGGTGAAGATAGGGTAATAACTGAGGCTCTTACCTCCATTAGCAGGTCAAGGTGAACTCTCAGCCCTGTACTCTCCATGGCCTGGTTGTCAGGGGAAGGGTTTTTGCCCAGCCCTCTGCTTGAGTGTGCACTGGCTATTTCCCAGCCAGAGACAAACAAATGGAAGCACATCTAGCACGTGACAGGGGGGAGGAAGCAGGATGATCTGCCTCTCCATAACCAGACCCAGCTGAGTTATTCCTGCACAAGACAGCAATGAATTTAAGTTAAAATTATACTAACCAGATTGAAATGCAATTAAAGGAGTCCCCTTAGGGTTGCACATCCAATTAGTAGCGTACCTTTAATTACACCAGTGCAGTTTCAAACAGACACGTGCTGAGAGGGCCAACAGCACAGAACTGAAGCCTGCCTGGTGACCCATATCCATGAGGTCCCAGAGGAGGTACACGTGGGTTTGCATCACCAACAGTGGCCTGCTCCTCCCCTGGGAATGATCCCCCAGCCTGGCCTGGGAGCAAGGCAGAGGAGAAACACAGAAATCTTTTTCAGCTTTGTAAGAGCAATTTTCTCCAACAGACAGTTGCTGGAAAGCAATTAAGATCCAGGTGCTTCTAAAAGGTAAGGGTTTTCCACACTTTTTTGTACATGACATTTCCCTCCTGCAGTGCCAGAATGTACCCTGCCTCCAGGGACTGCGAAAGTCAAAGCATCAGAGTTGACTTTGATAAGAAAACTCATTAAAAAATTAACAATGCAAACATTAAGAATTGCTAGAAACACCAGAGCACTTCTAGCTGTCCCTTGGCCATCTCTGTGGAGTTACATGAGGTGGAAGAACTCAAAATACCTCACCCCCTTTAACCTTGAGCATAATGCCAGCCCCAAAGCAGCCAGCTATGAGCCTGGAGTATGGTCCTTGTTCTGGAGCCTTAGTTGAAGTTCCTGTCAAAGCCTGTAGTCAGGCTGCTCTGGACAGCAGCAGGCTGTGCAACCACCCCTTGCTCCCCCAGATTCTTATTTAAAATCCTGTCAGAGAGAAAATAAAGCTGAAGGAGACTCTCCTTTGCCCGTTGTACCACGAAGCCCGAGGGCTGACGTGTGTCAATAACCCAGGTACCCCATTTTAATGCAAACTCACATCAACTTGCACCACATTGAGCCTGGGGATCAATTCTGAGAGGTGCAGGGAAGCAGGTGCTTCATCCATCTTCACATGCTCCTCCTCAAGTGTTCCTTTAAGTACCTTCAATGTCAGTAAAACGAGCAAAAGTTGAGAGCATAGGCTTAATCAGATTAACAATTATAATCATTCCCATCCATCACTGCAAAGCAGCAGCGGTGCCGCTGAATCCATTCCACTCCAGGAACCCGGGGAATCGAAGCCATACCTGATCAGCCAGACAAGGGCAGCTCCAGGCTTGCCATAAAGAGGAAGAGAGACATTGCTCAGCCTGACTCCTTTATTCATTTCTTCATGAGCCTCCAGAGCCTCCCCAGAGGTTATTAAACCTCTCTGAGGAGCGCAGTGCTGCAAAGGGAGCGATTCCCCCTGGGCTGGTGCTCACACTGCAATAACACCTGTGTGAACATACCAGGGCATGGGCAGTGAGGCCTCTCCTCTCCTGCCTTCTGCAATTCAGCATTTGACCATCCTCATTACACACTCAGCAAGGGGCTCCCCCCACATAATCAGCTCTTTGCCACACATCAGTGGATGGCAGCGAAGGCAAAGCTGGGATGTTTGTTATAAACCACCCTGGCTGTCTGTTTGGGGGACCCTCCTGCTCCCCAGGGTTGGGTTATAAACAGGGATGTGTGAAATCGGGCAGGATTGGGGAATACCATGACATTGCAGCAATGGGGAGGATTTGGGCTGAAGACCAGGCAGTGTACAAGCACTTGCAGCCTTTAAAGGACCTAGAGCTAGGGCTGGGTCCCCAAACGCCTGCAGGGGATGGAAATGTTCCAGGAGGAATGGGATAGTTTGCTCCATGCCTGCTGCCCTGCCTTTCCTGACAGTGGAGGCAGCAGAGCAGAGGGATGCAGCTTCAGACCGAGTTCATATTTCAACCATTCCAGAAATCCGTGTGCCAGAGCCATGTAACTCTGCTGGCCTACAGGAAAAGGTCATTACTGGGTGAATGGCAGTGACCTGTGAGAGCAAGAAACCTTCACAGCTCCCTTGGAGAATCTTGATGTTATAAGGGGTCATTTTTCCACTGTGAATATCCTAGACAGGGTGATTTCAGGGCTTGAAATCAGCTCCTACATGATTCTAATATAGTGCCCCTGTGAAGAATCCAGCACCACTTCTCCCACGAAGTGAAATGGGAGAGGCAAGTGTCTCCCCTGGGCTGCTAAGTTTCTGTATCATTCACCAGCCTCATCCTGATAAATCAAAGCTGCTGTGTTGTACTTTCCTCCCAGCCCCTTTGGCATTCTCTGGCTGAAGCAGGAATTCTGGGGTGACCTGGCTCGGGCTGTGTGTGGGAGCACTCCAGCCTGTGTGGTTATACAAGTCCTTGACATCACCTTAGGATGTGGGAAGCTGTTTTCCCATCCACCCAGCCTGTGACATGCAGAGGTGCTCAGCACCAAGCTAGTGAAAACAGGAGGGTTTGTGCCAGGGCTGTCCCATCCCCATGGGCCTGTTTGCAGAGTGGGGTGGGAAAAAGGAGCCTGTCCAAAGGCTGGAGCATCTCAGGACAGGATGGGGCAGTGTGAGTGCAAGGCTGGGGACATGCACTGACTCTGGGAGGGCAGAGGAGCTCACAAAGCATCCTGCTTCCCTCAGGTGGATCTAGAGGAGGGATTACAGGAAAATCAGAGCACAAAAATAGGGTTTGTGCTTGCAGCATGGTACATTGGAGTGACAGACCCTGATAATCCAGAGGGGAGGGTGCAGTGGTGTCATCTTGACTCTCTTCCCTGCAGAGGCTGGAGAAGCCAGACCTGCTCCCAGGCCAGAGGGAAACAGCCCCTATGGCTCACGGGTCAGACCACTGTTCCTTCTGGAAGTTTATGGCAATCCCATTTGTGGATTAAAATGCGGCTTCCGAGGCTGCTGGTACAGGATTTACAACGTGGCCTCAAAATACAGGAGAGAAGGAAAGCTGAGTTCTCCTTTGATGTTTGCAAGTGTAAACTGCAGACCTGAGCTGAACACACTGTTAATAAGGATCATTAATCATCAGCTAAGTGCCGTGCAGTTGCTGTTATTTACTATAACAACATAAATCATCAGGAGCTCCTATCGTGTTAATTTGGATTTAGTATGGATTAGAACGGAAAAAATAATATCCTCACCTATTTACAGAATACATAACTTTACTTGTAAACACATACAGATGTGCTGTGCCTTTTGTTCCTTAGTTTCCTCCAGCTAGGAAGCAAGTCAGGAAAATGCTCTGGGAGCTCTGCATGTGAGGGATTGCTAACAGTTCAGGTCAAGCTGCAGCCCAACAAAATCTGTCTTGTGCTGACACAGTAAATCAGCACCGAGGGGGAAAGCAAGACCACGAGGTCTTGGACCTGTTTCACCCTCCCCCAGCCCTCCCTGCAGCCCCAGTGCAGGGCACAGTGCTGGCACTCCCCAGCTACTGGGATCCATTGCATCCATGGATCTCTGCAGTAACTCCATGGGTTTCCTTATTTTTTTATCTGCAGCTCAGCTCTGGCTTTCACATTTAAAAAGCACCAGGCATGGGTTTTGTGGGATGCTGGAGCCCACTGCTCCTCCCTTTGGAAGGAAGGCTTAGCATTTCATTTTAGATTAAGTGAGCATTACCCACGGTAATGTGGGTAATGCTCACTTAATCTAAAATGAAATGCTAATTTCATATTCTCCAGAAATGCCAGCTGTACTCCTGGCTGATTTGTTATTTTTCCCCCCTGATTTGACTTTATTCAAGCTAAAAGGTGGGGCTGAGACACTCATGCACCAGAGAGAGGGTGGCAGGTCACCAACACGACTGTACTTGGGTGTTTTGGGTGTGGAGATCATGCCAGATTGGCTCCATCCCTCTCCACAGATCATTTCTAAATTTGGTGGTGACACAGCTTCACTGCTCAGGGATCCTCATCTCGGTGCTTAGGCACAGCATCTGTCTCTGCCCTCCAGCACTCAGGGAAAGATGAGGGTGTCTATCCCCCAAAACAACTTGAATTTTTTAAAGTGAGGCAGGTTTGTTGTTAAGAAATCACAGCAAATTTCTTCCCAAAGTCAATCCAGCACTCAGAGTCCTGGTTATCTGCTTTATCCTGGTGGAACTGAAGGTGCTGAGCCCTGACTGAAGGTGTGGAGGTCCCTGACCCACCTCGTGGAGGTCACCAGTGCTGCTTTAGCTGGAGGTTAGTCCTGATTAATAAATAACCCTTGATATTTGGGAAAAAATTATGGTCTGCATTTTAAAAATGTAACTGGAAGGGAAATAAAAATAATTTGATTTTTTGGGGTGGCCCAAAGATTTCCCTTAGGCTTGAAGCTGCAATGATACATTTAAAAACAATCACAGGTAAAAAGAACAAAAGCAATGTTGCACCTGCACTCTGACTCCACCAGGTCTAAAAATGCAACTAATTGCCTTGAATGGTCTCTGCCGTTTTTAACCTGTTTTGTGTGTGCCAGATGAACAGACATCAAACTAGAGTGAAGTTCTCCAAGCGTGGAGCCAGAGCTGAGGTTTGCATAAATTAAAACTGGGTTAATTGTAATAACTCCAGTGCAATAGGGATAGTATAATAAGATTAATTGTGGGGGGGAATAATAAGAGGGTGCAAGCCACAGCAGGACAAAACCTGCACCTAGGTTCTTCAGTGGTTTCCTTGGACTTGTCTCCCACTCAGCTCAAGAACAATCCAACATCTAAAAGCTGCTGCAGAGCCTTGACTGTGTTTTCTGGAGCATCCAGGCTTGCCTCGCACCCACCATATGTCTGTCTCTGTCTGCTAGCAGATTGTACCAAATATTTTCCTTTTTTATGGCGGCTGAGCAAACAAACACCATCTGTGGGGCCCGCCGAGGGAAATCCTGGCCCCCTCAGCACTGACGGGAAGGCAGCCACACGTGTCCATGGGGCTGACATTTCTGACATCCATAGCCTGACACAAGAACTTCCCTCTGCTCCTCATCTCTGCCTACCCACCCAGTTCAGTCAGGACCTGGCATTTTGCAGATTTAAATTCAGATTTTATTGAAGAAAGGCTGGGTGCCATCAAAGCAGACTGCCTAGCCTGACCCAGCCTAGTGGGACTGCCTTGGGGTAGTGGTAGGTGAAAGAGGGCAAGAAGGCTGTTTCTACCTTGGATGTATCCACCCTGCTGGGGGCTTTGAGCATTCTCCAGCCATGCTGAAATCCCTCAAATCCCAGGACTGATGGGGATTTTCGGTCTTGCTTGACCTGCTTAAAACCAGAGTTCTTGGAGGGCAGCTGACGTGGGATGCAAATTATTGTCTGTTCAAACCTTTTTTCCTTTGGAAGTTAAAACTCTGGGGGGGCACCACTTGGTAGGGAGGGTCTGTGCCATCTATCCATGTACCCCAGCACTGGAGCAGGGGAGCATCAGCAGTTACTGCAGCAAAGGTGTGAACGTGGTCCCTGGCTGGACACAGGGTTTTCTCGTGCTTTGCTGTTCTCTGTTACTTGCCTTTCTGCAGGAAATCCCTTTTCTGGTCAAATCAGAAGGGTAATTTAAATTTTGTAAAATGCCCCACAGTTTTGACCCATGTGGGCATTGACAGAGATCTCCTGGTGGGCGATGGGCAGGTGGAAATTACCTGTCACCTCTGCTGCTTTTCCGCTGTGCTTCTGCAGTGCTGGGCCCAGACCTTGTGCTCTGACCAAATCTTTTGTACAAGTGCCCTTTGGATTTAGCAATTCACATGGTGAAAGCAGAACCAATGAACCACAGGCTTCTCTGCTGCTGCCTTTAATTAAAAATGCCATGTCTAACACCAGCAGATGTTCCTGCTATTGAGACTCAAGGAATAATTTAATGCCATGTAATGCAATGCTGACTGTGCTGCTTAGTCTGAAAGTGTAATAGACTTTTTTATTATTATTATTATTATTTCCTTTCAGGGATCAAATCCCTCAGTATTTGAAATCTCAAAACTTGGTAGTCTAACAGCCCTAATCAATTATTGCACTGAATGATCTCAGCAGCCCCATGTCTGTCAAACCAGCGCTGCAGCCCACGACTCCTCTGCGACCATGGTGAGCTCACAGGGCTTTGGGTGTGAAGCAAAATTGGCCCCAGAGGGGTGGCCTGAGGAGCAAACTAAGCCTGGTAAAGCCTTTGATTCAGACTTTTGGGGAGAGAGGGAATTCAAAGATGAGGCTGCACCTCCTCCAGTTTTTTCTTCAGTCTTCTGATGAAGAGGATCCATCCTGGCACTTGCTGTGTTGAGCTGAGCACTTTTTCATGGCAGGGTGCACAGGTTTCAGGATGTGCTCTGTGTTCAGGTGGATGAGAGCAGAGGGATCCCCTCTTCATGGAGCTTTGGTTCTTTTAACCCCCTAGGAAAACAACTGATTTACAAAACTCAATGGAACAGCTTCCCTCTGTATGCTCCTTCCTGTTACACGATGAATCACATAATAATTGTATATTTGTTGAGAAACAGCTGGGGAGCTTCACTAAATGAATAAAATATCAGATAGTGGTGTATTTCCATAAAAAGGTCTTTACCAGATGGGCAATGCTTTGAAATGAAGGATTTTTTTACCTTCCTTGTCAGCCAGGAAGCCGAGCCATCCTTCAGTGCAGGTTTGGCTCCAGAGCTCAGCATTGTTTGGAAATCCCATTTCAGCCCAGCATGGTGAGCAGCATGGTGAGGATGAGCAGTGCCTCAGTGGGGTATGGAGACACTGATTCACACACGCCCCAAACGCTGCTGCCTCACTATATCACACCACTGCTGAAACCCTTTCACTGGCTTTCTGTCATGCAACAAATTTATTTTAAAGTGTGTGGGCCTTAGACTGCCTGGAACGGCTTTACTTGTACTTTAAATACTGCATAAACCAAATTTAGAGATATATTTCTTGCTTCCCTCTGTTCCCCCCATCATTTTTTTTTCCTTCTGACTGTCCAGTTGGTTGCAGTAATTCACAGTCGAAGAAGACATTTCTTAGATTTCCAAGAGCGCCAGCTCCCTAACCTTTATAAAATTAAGGAGAATGAATCATTCGTGACTTTTACATCTTTCTTGAATGCAAGTATTTGTTAGATGCAGGCTGCCCAGGGCAGCGCTTTGCCTCAGTTTAACTTAGTTGTAAATGTTTGTAAATCCCCACATAATGTCTCAGCACAATGGAAACTATTGCATCTGTGGATTTATCGAGAGAGACACTAAACATATTTCAGCTGGAGGAAAGGAAGAGGAGGCACTTATCTGGTTTACTGTGCTATACAGTATATATCAGCATCTCATATTTTGTGGACATAAATGCCAGGTTGGCTCAAGAGATCTATGGATCAAGTGCTGTTTGTAGCCTGCTCCAAACACTTCAAATTGCGTTAAAGTTTCATCTCAGCACTGAGGCCTTTTGCATCTTTCAGGATCCCTGATGCACTGGGAGATGCTGGGAGCTGGGTTCTGGGAGCACAGGATAAGCCAAGCAACAGGGATTAGGATGTTAAGATTGCACCTAGCAACTCTTCATTCTTGAGGGAAAAAAGACAGGCTTAGCTTATTTCGTGAGTTTATCCTGCTTTTGGGGATGTGAGGGAGCAGATCCCTGTCCCAGCTCCACCAAGGAAAGGAGTGAGTGTGCGGATGTGTCCCTTGCTGTCACCTCCCTCCTGCATCCAGCTGTGCTGGTGCATGCACACAGGATGGGAAGAGGCACCATGGCACCTGGCTTGCAGGGCTTGGAAACAAGCTCCTCTTTGGGCAGCACAGCCACAGGGCACCTCTGCACCTTCCCCCAAGACAGAAAAGGAGGATGCTGTGCCCTGAAGCAGCTCACATCCAGTCAGACACACATCCGACACCCACCCGTGTCCCTTACCAGGTGTGCTTTGTCACACAAAGTGGTTTTTGTTGCGCTCGCCTCCGTGGCTGCTGCTGTTTCCCTGGCGGATCGGCGCCGCCGGGGGTGCAGAGCTGTGGGCAGAGGGGACACCGTGCTATTAACGCAGCGGGGCTTCCCTGAGCGCCAGGAAACAGCAGCCCATTACAGAGACACAGCCACACTTTTCACAGCTGGATTCCATGGCAGCAAACAGCGCTGCTCCCAGGATCGGCGTGCTGGCATCCATCCCGCTCTGCCCTGAATCTGGGAGGACACTGTCACCTGCAAAGGCTGCTGTTTCATTTTAGTTGTTCACGGAATTCTCTCCTTAAATAACCAGCTCTCTAGGATTCAGGTCAAAGGAGTCTTGCCTAAAGAACAGATGCCATCTTTTTTTTTTCTTTTTTGGAAACTTGTGTTTGTTGTCATTGTATTTTTTTCTAAGTTGAAATGCGGATGAGGTTTTAATTAAAGAAAGCCCTCAGGTTGGTATAGGTTGCAAATCTAGGTTTAGTTAAGCAAGAATCTCTAAGAAAGAAACATTTCAGCTGTTACTGTTGTGTTTTGCTCTGGGGTTTTTTTTCTTCTTTTTTTTTGTTTTTGTTTTTGTTTTAAAGAAATCTTGAAATTGTTTGCTTGACTTCCTCTAAAGAATCTTCAGCTTTTTGCTGCCTCATGAGAATCAGAGAGTGAAACCATGTACGAACACCAAGTGGCAGCCCCCATTCTCTTTTCTCTAAGCTGAGAAAGATGAATGAACGAGCTGCCTGACACATTTCTCACTCCTGGCACTACTTGTCTAAGGCAGCTGTGATATACCTGGGTAGTTTTCAGTAAGGGACCACAGTGGTGAATATTGGCATGCCCCAGAAAAGTCAGTAGAAGGAGAAAACTCTAAACACCTCAGAGAAAAACCTGTTTAAATGTATTCAGCAGGTGGGAATTTGGCCCTAGTTATCTTATTTCAGTTCTCAGCATCTGATAAACTAATGTATTCATCTAGAAAGCAATAGTGCAGAGGGAATAAAAATACCACAAATTAAAACTTGTCTCTTCTTTAAAACAGCAAGAAAAGTCTGTCCTTCCTAAAGCTACAATAGCATCAAATTAGGCTTTCTTTGGACACAAATTTTCAGGAATCCCTCCAAGGATTCCTCTCTCACGGGTAGGGATTGGGAGTTACCATGAACACAGAGAATGTGATGCTGCTTCACCCTTTCATTTGTCGTCCTCAGATCCAAAGTGCTAAGAGATTTCACAATTCCTATGTGGAGCTCACTTCCCTGCACCTCTGGCTCATACTAGTAAAAAAAAATAAATATTTAGCCTTCCCTAAATAAAGAAAAAAAAAATTATAAAATTCACAATTTATATCATGCTCGGTGTTCAGGAGCCACGGAGGGAACAAGCTACAAAAGCAGAGGAGTGTGACACTTGAAAACTTGGAGAACCTCCCTCTTGGAAGACATGAATAACTTATTAAGAAATCTTTTCAGCCCTTATTTAGCACCCACTTAAGTAGAACTCCTTCTGTCTAGATAAGGTAAGGCTGAAACACCCCTCTGACGGCTGTTTTCTACGACTGTCCCAAACCAAATCTTGCAGCTCCACGCCTCCATGTCCTTTTATGATGAAGTTCCCTCAAAGAATAACTCGCTCGCTTTAATCATGTTTTCTCCGAGATTTATGGCTTGATGCTTATTCACTGGCGGAGCTTCTCCACGTGAAATGTCAGTAAGCCCGTTATAAATTGCTCCTGGCATTCCTGCTCTATCTTTTACTTGGCCAGGAGTATTTCTACCTGAAAGTGATAAATTCCTGCTATAACTGCTTTATGTGCTCCAGTAATTACGCTGTAGAGGGATGGCGGGGGCTCCGTCTCTGTGCAGGTACCTCCTAAAAAAACATCAACCTGCAAAAAGTGGGAGATTGGGCTGTGGCCTGGGCTTCTGCAGGACACACAGGCTGAGGGAAAAACGACCTTGGAAACCTGAAATAATGGTGATTGGTGAGGTATCTCTGCCAGAGGAAGGTGAGGGATGGGTAGAAGAGAGAGAAGAAAATGAAATGTTTAAACTGGGACAGGAGCTGTGCCTAGGCTGGATGCCAGACATGAGGGATGGGTGCCCTCAGCACCACAATGCTGTGCCCACCCATCTGTGTAAGGGATATTTACGCTGTGTTAGAATGTTTGGTTTAGATACACAAACACTGGAAAGGTGTGCATAGGAACATCAGGTTTGGGTATGTGGTCGATTTGGATGCTGTTGTGGTATCCAGATGGGCTGAGACCAACAGCATGAGGTTCAAGAAGGCCCTGCACTTTGGCCACAGTAACCCCTGCACCCGCAGGCTGGGGCAGAGGGGCTGGAAAGCTGGGAAAGGCTCTGGGTGTGCCGGTGGCAGCCCAGGTAGGCAAGAAGGCCAATGGCACCTGGCCTGGATCAGGAATGGTGAGGCCACAGGACCAGGGAAATGATTGAAGTGATTTTTCCCCAGTGCTGGGCACTGGTGAGGCCACACCTCAAGTGTTGTGTCCAGTTCTGGGCACTTCAGGACAAGAGGGGCTGGAGAAGGTTGAATGAAAGGCAGTGGATCTGGGGAAGGGGCTGGAGCACCGGGAGCAATTGAGGGAGCTGGGAAAGGAGCTCAGCCTGGAGAAAAGGAGGCTCAGGGGGAACCCTGTGGCTCCGCACAGCTTCCTGTGACAGGAGAGGACAGCCGGGGGTCGGGCTCTGCTCCCAGGGAACACGGACAGGACAAGAGGAAATGGCTTCAAGGTGCTTGAACATGTATCCTCATTTGCCCCTAAAGTTCAGAAGTTCTGACGTTCTTCAATAGTGCAGACCCATTTCTCCTATTACCCTAAAGTTCAGAAGTTTAAACTGTCTGGGTCCTGTAACAAAGTTGCGCAGTTTGATGTTGTGAGAGATAAAAAGATCCGTTTTTCCTCAAGACTGCCAAACCATTCTTTCAGACCTAGTCCTTCCTGAAGACATTAACAGCCTATTTCCCCTATAATTACTGAAGACTGCCACCCATCGAGTCGTACGTGAAGACATTAACACTCATTTTTCCTGCCACACCTCAGCTGACCCCACGCTCGTGCAATCTCCACCGGGAATCCCGTTCAGCCCGCCATTCCCCCAGCCCGCCCCTCACGGAGCGCGGGAAACGCTGAGGGCGGGCAGCGCGCGCGGCCGCCGCGCCTGCGCAGTGGCGGCGGGCGGGGGATTCGGAGCGGCGGCGGGAAGCGCTGAGAGGAGGCCGGGCTGAGCTCGGAGCTCATGAGGGAGCCGCTCTGAAGGGAAGCCATGAGGGAGGCGCTGCGCGGACGCTCGGGCAACCAGCCGGCCCCGAGCAGCCCTCTGTGCCCCGCCGCCCCCTCCATGGCGCAGTCCTGGTCCCACACCCGCGCCGCGCTGGGGCGGCTGGAGAGGGCGCTGAGCTGCTCCCGCTGGTAATGGATGTCCTCCTTCCTTCCCCATCCTCCCCGTTTTCCCCCACTTTGCCTGCCGTGTGGCCGCGCGTGTTAAAAGTGCCGCGTTTCTCCTTGCTCTGCCCGCAGCGCCGGCGTCCTGCGGGAGCCCGTGTCCCTGGGGCAGTGCGAGCACGTCTTCTGCCTGTAAGTACCGGGGCCCGCCGCCGTGCTGTGGAGAACGGACAGGGATGTGGGCACTGCCGGTGGATTCTGCTCCTCCCGGGGGGCTGAGGGGCAGAGGAAAGCGGGAGCTGCTGTTCCCCTGTGGGCCCCATGTAGGAGTGCTGGTTTAGGCTTCAGGATGCTGGCCAGGTGTGAAGGGAACTTGGAGTGTGATGGATGGGGTTGGCCGCTTGTAGTGGGGTAGAATTCCAAAACAACTCGCGGTTCTCATAATCCTCAACTCCTTTCTCCTCTCGTAAAGAAAAAAGAGCAGCTTGGGAAGGTGTTTCCTGTTTCCAAGGGGGTTTTCCTCTGCCCCAGAGGGTTGGGTGCTGCTTGTTGTTGGTTTGGCCTTCTACCGAGGCTTTGCTCCTTCAGATCTGCCTCTGTGCCTGTTCCTGTTTTCATGTGTATCAAAACACATTGGCATAGGCAGGCTTTCCTCTGCTTAAAGTTGGCCAAATAATCTGAGTGCTTAAAAAAACTGACCTAAATTAGAAACATTCTGCCAACAGGGCACTTCTGAAGTGGTAGTGGTCACATCACCTGCGGTAGGACAACTCACTGCATTGTCAATACAGGCAGAGATTGAAATGTTTGTGCCTCAGAACCGCCTTTGGGTGAGGTGGTGGAACCTTTTGGCAGCCCTGTGTGTCACTGCTCTTCACACGGGGAGTTAAAAGATCTGCTGTGTATCTTAGAGTTTCTCTGCACAGCACAGGTGGAAGCAGTCTGAGAAAATCCTGCCTTTGTCAGGGTGAAGAAGAAGGATACTGTCTAACCTCTGCTTGTAAGCTAGCATAGATAATCAGCTTTGCTTCCTGTTAATCTATAGTCCCTATGTCAGTAAAATCTGAGGAAACCCTCCCTCCCTCCCTCATGATGTGTATCCACTCACAATCTTCAGCTGCACTTTTCTAATAGGAGTTTACGATATTGAAGACCTGAAAGGTAGAATACAAGTAGAATATTTACTGGCTTTTTAATGAGTAGCTGATCATGGGACAGATGCCCTCAGCATCTCTTCCCCCAGTATGCATACACTAAAAGATGCACAGGTGATTTATTTCTCTCCAGGCACATGTTCTTTCCCAGTTGTGGGCATTAATTGCTCTAGAAGATTCTTGAAGAGATTATTTTATGAGAGCACACAGGGACAGGACATGGGGGGAATGGCTTCACGCTGAAAGAGAGCAGGTTTACATGGATATTAGGAAGAAATTTTTCCCTGTGAGGGTGCTGAGGCCCTGGCACAGGTTGCCCAGAGAAGCTGTGGCTGCCCCTGGATCCCTGGAAGTGTTCAAGGCCAGGTTGGATGGGGCTTGGAGCAGCCTGGGATAGTGGAAGGTGTCCCTGCCCATGGCAGGGGGTAGAATGAGATAAGCTTTAAGGCCCCTCCCAACTGGGGCCATTCTATGATTCTGCTGTTTGAACGAATTCTTTAAATAATTTATTTCATTTGTACGACCTCTGTACAGATTATTTTGTAAAATAACTCCCAGAGACTTGTAAAATTTTTTTATAAATAGGAACATGTGGCTTAATAAATGTAATTGTTTAGCTGTTGGGCATCTAATGCCTTGTGGTTTTATTTTGGATAACGTTTGTGTGTTCTAGATGATAGATTTAAATCATACACTGCTCCTTGAAGTTTGGTGGGGTTTTTAAAGAAAAAATTTTCAAACATCAAGGGGACAATGCAGTTTGCATTGGTAAGACTGGAAAGAATAGCTAACAGGAAGTCTTAAGCACTCATTAGCAGCTATTTCTTGCTCCAGAAAAAGGAGTTTATTTGCTATTATCTGAGTTATTGTTGTGCCTGATCTTTTCTCTCCTGTATCCCTGACCTTTTAGCAGTAATTTCATCTGTCCTTTGATGACCGAGTCTTGGGCAATGGCTATTTTTTAAAATAAGCCTAAGGAAATTCAGATTAATTTCTTTAGAAGCAAGTTAGGTATTTCCAATAATATTTGCAGTTATTCTCAAAACTAAATTACGTAGAATTACAGCGTGTTTGCCACACCTTTATAATCTCTCCAGTAAATCCAGGTTGGTGCTATTTCAATTACAACTCAGTTGTTTGCCTGCATATTGATCATTGATGTCTGACTGTTGTATGACAAATTTCCAGTACTTTTTTTAATAACGCTGGAGTCAAAATGAGTTAGGTTCTGTTGTATCTGGAACTTTTAAAGGAACGCTCTCAACTCTGACTTTGGTTTTGTTACGTTTGAGGTGCTGTTAATCCTGCCTGTTTAAAGCACAAGACACACCTAGCAGCAATTTTTATGTGAGTAGTGGTCAGGTAACTCAGGCTGTTGAAATTGATTCAGTCTTGGCTGTGTAGAGCTATAACCTCTATTTAATTAGATTAGAGATGAGATGTAGCAATGGCCCTTGAATGTTGCAGTTCAGATGGCAAATCATAAGGTCTTCTCACTGGCCTAACCAGAAGAATAAAAGATCTTAGGCTGATTTGGGAAGAGTAGTATTAATGAGTAAATCTGTTTCACCACCTATCCCGCCATGATCATCTGACATCAATGCTGTGAAGGAGAACAGTGATAAAATACTCTGAGCACCTAGAGATCCTCATGGGACTTCAGACAGAGAAATGTTCATACAGGTGAAACTTCTTCACAGCATCAAGCAAATATTAACTAGGGGAAAGCGGAAATTGTACTTTCCTATGGGTTGGCTTTCTGGCACTTGTTTAAAAATGGAAGGCTGCAGAATAGCAGCTCTAGTTGTTACCTGGAGTCAAACAGCAGTGGAGCTTTTGAAAATTTGGGTCAGCTTGTGAGGCACCACGTTTTTCATGGCCGTCCTGACAATGCTCTGGAAGTGGGGTGCTTGATTATGTTCAGCTTGTCACTTGCCACGATAAATATGTGCTGTCCCGCATTTGTGACTAACTCATGTGGGCTTTACAGCGGTGGTGTGTCAGTGCTAAAATCAGAGATTCTGGCTGGGCTGTGAAACAGCTGACGGTGGGTGCAGTGGATAACTTCCACTGGATCATGGGTTTGCCCTTTGCCTTTCAGGTGCTGTGTGAGCGACTGTGTTGGCACCGAGTGCCCCGTGTGCCACATGCCAGCCTGGGTGCAGGATGCACAGATCAACCGGCAGCTGGATAACATGATCCAGCTCTGCAGCAAGCTGCGGCAGCTCCTGGGCACTGACACCTCAGGTGAGACTCACCCGGCTCCCTGCTGGCTGCAGAGTGCAGGCCGCCCCCTTTCATCTCACAGGCTTTACAGGGAGCGAGCAGTGCGGCCCTGCTTAAAATTCCAGGAGGCTGTTCCAGATTATGTTTGGAAAATTTGATTTAAAGAGAGCTGTCTGTATGGATTGCTCGTTCTTTGAATGTGTTTTACTAAGAAATCCGCGTGAGCGGGTTAGTCCATAATTCATTAGAATCTGTCTTCCAAAATTAGATGAAAGTGGGAGAGATTGCTGAGTCACGTGGCACAAAACAGGGGCACAGGTTGTCATGTCTTATGGGATCCCCACTGTATAATGTTCTGCATTGTATTGGGGGGCCCTATTAAAGAATTAATACGTATCTTCTCCTGCCTCTGGGTTTCTGTGCACTGGGTCGTGCCTGCTGTCCCAGTAATTTTCAGTTCAGGGTGTCTGCACATGGGAAAAATTATCTATGTTCCTTGTCTAGAAAGGGAGAGGAAGCAAATCTTAACTCATTTATTTTCTGGTCCCTAACAGTCAGCTAGTCTGCTGCAGTGAAGTTCTGTCATTGCTGACTGTGCTAGAAGATTGCAGAGAACGTACTCTGGGAATTCATTTCTATCAAATTTTAGATTGTTTGTCAAAGTAGGAAAAACTGTAGTGAAATAAGCGTAGGTGATTGTGTGTTTCTTCTGCAAGCTCAGAGTGGAGCATTTATGTAATACCAAGTTTTAGAAAACATTAATTTAGTTGTCAGGGTACAGAATAGGTAATTCTTCCTTCATTGTTGCTTCCAAATATGTTTGTCTAAGTTAAAGATTCTTCTTCTATGTCTAATCCCATCAGCACCTTCATTCATTTATGGAATAGCTCTTTATTGACACCAAAATGGATTTTAAGTGATGAGGCTGGAAGCCCGTGTGCAATTGGAAAGGAATACATTTTATATAGGTATAAAATCCTATGGTGATTAAATCTTCTGGAGCATAGAAAACAGATGATGGCTTAAATAGGATTTCAGGGAAACATTTTAAGTGATGAAAGCTTTTAAAAGCACACTCGAAAGAGAATTGTTCTGAGAGGAGCTATTTGTGATGCTATAAATAAAGCATTTAAAATACATCATGGTAGCATTTTTGATACTGTTTAGATGTTTTGGGGAACTCTTAGAGATGGATTAACTCTTAAAAATTGGTCTGATGTTTACTTGTACTAAAAATTGAATAGTACATGTAATCCCATAGCTCTTCTAAAATAAAGTCTGCATGGTATGGCTAGGCCACAGAACTAAATCAGGTTCTTTTTACCATCCCTTGTTCTGAATTAAAACCAGACACAAACCAGAAGTTTACAAGAGTGTTTTATATGAAATTATTTGAGAGATGCCTTTCTGTCAGTTGTAGTCTTTGCAGTGTGCTAAGGATTAGCACAGTGGCCTTTTGGATGTATGATACTGAGGTGAGGAGAAAATCCTCCTGGGCTGGTAGTAGTTCACTGTCAGGAATGGCTTGAATTCATAAGTAAATGAGCGCACCTCTAAGAACAACCAACTATGTGTTAAAAAAAAATATAGATATTGTTGAAAATCACAGGATATTGTAGCTTTAGAGATTTTGAGATCGAATTCATCAGGATGTTTTGCCCTCATCTCTGGCAAATCCCTCACCTCCCATAGATGTCTGCACACATTAAGTTCTGCCTTGAACTTAATGTATCCAAAGTGAAATATGTTTGAGTTTGGAGAACCACAGATTCTCTTCTCTTGTTGAGGACTTGCTTTCATGTTCTTACAGCACTGTACTTCTGTCAACAATATTTTCTTCTCTTTTGTGTTAGAAGGTCAGAAATTGTACTTTATGTTCCAGTAAAGGAAATAGACCGAAAAATCAATCTTTCAGTGCAAGAAAGGAAGAGAAGCAGTTGAAAAAAAAGAATATTTTTATATATTTGTTTTATGTCCCTTTTGCACATTAGCTGTGTATGCCTTGTTTTGAGACAGTTGTGGCTTCTCTTGAATCTTGTTGGAGATCCTTGTTGACACTGAAATTTCTAAGTGCATCCTACTAGTAATTTTTTTAGTCTCTGACAGAGCTGGTGCATGCAGCAAGTTGTGTGCTTTTCTTTTAAAAATGCCCACAGAACTGCTGTGACTGAAAAGGATAGGGTTAAGCTCACACTGAATATTTCAAGTACAAAAATCCCTGCACCCTGAGGTTCCACAGCAGGCATGAGAGGGATCTCACTTTGCATTCCAGTGGGATAAAAATAGCTTCTGCCAAACAGCATGTGCGTTGTAAGAAGCAGCAGCAAATAATTCAGGAAAGACTGCACAAAACAGCTAATACTTCCCTTTTAAATTAGAGGGAAACACAGCAAATTACACTCCTGGGGTGGCTGGAGATGAATTGGCAAACAACAAACCTGAAACTGGCTGGAAAACACAAATCAGAGGTGGAGAATTCAAGCTATAGGTAGGAGATGCTAAGCCTCCAAATGAATTCACTTGTTAGAGGTTTTATATGCTTAGTCCAGGGCAAGGTGAGGAGAGGTGCCTGACCTTTTGGCTGCCCTGTGCTGTACCTTCCTGAGGGTCAAGGGAAGCTGGAATGTGTGCTGCACACACCACAGGTAGGGTGTCTGCAGCTCAAACTCTTTAGCTCTAATTGCAGTGTCCAAGACATCTTGGGAACTGACATTGGTGGGATGATGGGCTTCACGGGTGGGTAAATCCTGAGGACTTCTTGAATCATGGGCATAGTGTACATAAAACACTAGGTTTGTTGATTTGCAGTGGTGGTTTTGAAAGAGAAGTTCTAAATACTTAGACTCTTCTGTGTAATGTTCTTTGAAAAGAAGAGATTGCTGTAAATTTTCAGAGCCATCACCAACCATTTATAGTTGATTTTGCCTTATTCTTTGTAGCAATCTGCTTCACTCTCATACATCAAACAGAAAGCCTTCCTCCTCTCTTCTCATGCAGAGCTACACCTTGCAGGTGTTGGTCAAAGCTTCCTGAGCTTGTGCTGATGCTGGTAGACAGTCAGAGAGATCAGCTTTCAATCAGCCTTTATAGTATCATGACTTTGTTTCACATTGACTGGCTGTGGAACTCCTGTTGTAACAGATTACATTTCATGGATGCTGTGACATTTTTCATAACATCTAAAGATGAGGATTTGAATAGATGGAATTTCTCCCTTTCCCCCTCGGTGTTGAATACTTAACTTGAAAAATAATCATTCTTCAGTGAAGGCACTAATGTTGCACAGATGGTACCAGAGCTCTTCCCTTTGATTTTTAATAAGGGACTAGTTTGTCAAAGAGATTTCTCAACTTCTCTTCTGAAACCCGTAATAGAGAATAATTTGAAAGGCACACAATGTGCATCATTATATTCCTTTGATGCAGATTAATGATAGCTAAACCACATTTTCTAATTACTCCTTTTTTTTCCCCCTGTACTAGCCTGCTATTGCACCTACAGCAGAACTTGGAGATGGAGCTCTAGTGGCAAGGCACTTACTATTTCCTGGTATTTTTTTGTACTCTCAACCCTTTTAACACTTAAGAAGTCCAACTCTATTAAAATGTCAGCATTGAGAAACTTGGGCTTATTATGTGCAAATAACTAATTCAGAAATAATTCAGTTTCCACATTGTGTATCTGAATGTTACGTTTAATAGGTAATGGAGACTAAATTTACTGCATTTATTATAGGCTGACTCTAATACTGTTTTTGTGGATGTTCTTTATGCTATTGCGGATGCTTAAAATCTGGCATTAGTAAGGCATGCTCTACTGATTTACCTTGTCTAAATGCCTCTCTGAAGATTTTTGGGAGGACACCTATGTATCAAAAAGATAATTAAATCAAAATCGTAATTGTAATTTTTTTCAATCCTGTTGAGATCCAAGCTCTGGCTTCAAACTCAGAGACGGCAAAGAATTCATTTGGATTGATTTTATTGTGAGCAACTTTCTCTGAAAGTATTTTAACTGAATGAACTTAGCCACCAGATAATACCCTCTTTATATAAATTCACTTTCAGCTTCTTGGTGCTAAATCTCCCCTCTTTATCTGTCTCACAGCTCTGGGTCCATCAAAAGATCTGATTTTCAGGGAAGGTAGATGGGCCATTTGTCCAAGTTGCTTTGGCTCCCTACCTTGTACACTTTGGAGATGGAGGAAGGGGTAGCAGAGTGTAAGGAAAACCAGAAAATGCAGTTTCCTCCCCTGGGTGTGCAGGGCTGGCCTCTGAGTGGGGTGGGTCTCTTTGTGAGGATATGGGCGTCTTTTAATCATGTCCCTGTTCTAGAACATGCAGTATACTCTGTATTACACCTCAAGTTGTGGCAGGTGAGGAAAAGCACTCCTGGAAAAGTATTTATTTGCCATGTTATATTTTCAGCAGTTTTTTAATAACCTGACCAGTAAGTCCCTGCTGAGCAACCAGTAATGAGCAGATCAGTTCAGGAAGCCTCGTGGTGGATTTTTCACAGGCTTTGCTGCTGCCAGAAGTGGTACATCCAGTGTAAATGCTTCATTGTGTTCTGCTGCTTTAGATCATATTTCTGAAGGACAGTGCCTTTGATTGAATTTGTCACTTGGACTTGAAAGTCTTGCTGTGCTATGCACATCAAAAAGAATTCTGGCCATCATAAGATTGTTGCACAAATTACTTCTGCAAGCTGATTTTATTCCTTCTCTTTACTTGGGGATGACTGATAGTTTTAGCAAGGTAAATATTTTACAAGGAGATCTGCTAGTTTGTGTGAACACTGAAGGCAAGATGAGTAAATACTGACTTGTGTTTTATATTTTGCATCTCTTTGCAATCAAGCTCTTCCTTTTTTTAGATGTTATTGTCAGAATGTGATTGGATATGATCTCAAGGCTAGCTAGTTCTGAGATTTCAGTCTCAATTTCAGTGCTTTTTTTCTTGTTTCCACCAAGCCCAGCCTTAGAGGAAAACCAAATAGTTGCAGTTCCATACGTGATGATTATCTTGAGAGCCTAAATGATTGATTAACTAGCCTCAAGCTGTATTCTTAATGGCACTTTTGGTCTGGTGGCTTACATATTCCTCTAGCTAAATCTGGTATGTAACAGGATTTAATTCAAGGCGTTTAGTAGCATAATTGAAATCAAGATTAAGGAAACACTTAACTTCTCAATATTGCTTTAAAAGACAACTGTGAATGTCTGTTTTGGTGTTGAATTACTAGCTCCACAGTTCTCTTTTAAGTGGAGTTTCAAATGCACTTTTTTATGACTAAGGGATTGGAACCAGTGTGTTTGCTGCTATGAACTTAGCCCAGCTTGCTGTGAAAAAGAGGCTGTAGTTACTAACACCAAAAATAAAAGAGAAGGTATGGAGGTAATAAATTAGCCATAGAAAGTTAATGTGCTGAAGTGAAAGTGATAGATTGTTGCAGTGAGTGTCTGTCACTTTTAATAATTGAGACTTTGTATAGTTTATTTCAAAAATGCCTAAAACCCTCCCCTCCCTTCTAATCTTGGGCTTAGTGCTGCTTCAAAAAAAAAATATCCAAAACAAAATTGATATTGGTTTTGTGTTTGATTGCTATAAATCACCAAGACTTTTGTGAGTGGTAGTCCCTGAGGCTTGAGGCAACAGGAAGAATGAGTTGTGCATTTACTTTGGAGGACTTGTCCAAATAACCTAAAACACCATCATTTCAGAATGAAGGAATTGGTAAAAGAAATCTGCTGCAGTTCTTTTGTGTCAAAAAAACTGTCAAATTAAATTAGTGTCTAACTTTGAGGTTACTTTATACTCCTCAATTTATTCTTAAGCCAATGAGGACAGTATTTATGTCCTCAGTCCTTGTTCTCAGATGTTATTTCATATGCTGGGAGTACAGGATATTCCTCTGTCATCCTGGTCATTGATTTGGAATGTGCTGTACAAATATGATTTATAAAACTGCTCCACTGCATATTTTTAAGGAAGTGTTTGAGATCATCAAAATTCTTAGCTTCCTTGAAATTATTTACTACCCAGGGGTAGAGGATCAAATGAGAGGACACAATTGCTTACAGATTTTCTATATATTCCTCTGGTTCATGTGCTATATCTGTGGAATCGGTCAAAATTTCTCAGGAATGTTTGACATTTTTATAAGGATATTGTTTTTGCTTGCTTACAGCTATTTTCCCTCTTCATCTTCAGATGAACTGTAAATATCTCTTTAGAAAATTGTTTCTGTGCTCTTTTGTGTATGAACAGGCCTCTTTGTTAAACCTATTTCCAAGGAAAACTCTGTGAGAAAACCCAGTTCTGTCTTTTTCTGACCTGCTCAGAACTCTTCTGCACCCGTGCTGTGTTGTGAACCCAGCCTGCTGAAGGAATTTCTCTGCCAGGATGCTCATTTGCCTGATGGACAGCTGTAGCTGCACTGGGATCTCTGAGCTCCAGAGTGGCATGTGGCCTTGCCAGGGTTTCTGAAGTCACTGTGTGTGTCTTCTCAGAAGGGTGACATTGCCAGGGCTTTTAGAGTCACTGTGTGTGTCTTCTCAGAAGGAATGAAGGCACTCATAGATTGTATTTAGTAACACTTCATCAATTCTTGCAGTTGTTGTTACGATCTTTTTTTGCTTTGTGAGGTTCTGAAGAGTACTCCTTAATTATTTTTACTTTTTCCTCATGCACTTAGATTCAGCAGAAGATACCTGCACACCAACTGATTCAGACATGGGAAAAAAGAGCAAGAAGGAGCAGATAAAAATGTGGTTCAGCCCAAGAAGCAGGAAGATTCGATGTGTGGTGAACAGGAGTTGTGCTGAGACTAAAAGCAATGACCTTGGTCAAGACACATCTTCAGTTTATGATTTCTTTCCTTCCCCTCCTCATGAAATGCCCTCCAAGCCAACAAAAAGACCAACCCAGAAACGGATTAAGAAGATGAAGAAGAAACATCTAGCAGACATTAACAAAGAGTGGAGCTTAGAGAAACCTGAGGAGAAAAGAGTTGAGAAGACTCCCAAGGAAAAGTGTGTGACCATCTGTAGTCAGCCAGTAGTGCTGTGCACTCAGGAACCAGAGAGTCCTGAAGAAAGATCTCAGCAGGAGTCTATAAAGGAAGCTGACTCCTGCAGTAATACAGAAGATGTGGAAGTTCCACCACAGGTAGAATCCCCAGAGAAGAAAGATAACAGTGAGGTTGTGTGCTCTGCACGAGATAGCAAGGAAAAAAATTGTGCTGCAGAGACATTGCTGTCAATAGCAAATGAAGTTACACCTTTGAAACGTGGAAGGGAGCAGTCCAGACTTCAGGGTACTCCTCAGTCCAAAAGAGCAAGGAGAAGTGAGAGGAGCATTCCTGGGAAGTCAGGCAGGCAGGCCAATGGCCTGGAGGATTCACTGCAGGGCTCCCCCATCTCCCCAGCCACTGAACAGACACCAGTTCAGATTTCTTGCTCTGCATCCAAACTCACTGACACTGGAAGGAAGACAAGGAGATCTGCAGCCCTTCAAGCAATAAACAGTCCTTCACTTTCAGAATCTCCCTCCACTCCATCCACTTCTAAAACCTGCAGTCAAGCAGCAACACCACTCAGTCCTTCTGTGTTGAAATCCCCTGAGGTCAACCCAATTGCCAGAAGGAATTACAAGGGAGAGACTTTGCTCCATGTTGCTTCCATCAAGGTAGGACCATCATCTTCTACTTCAGCTTTAAGCAGAGGTTTAAAAAGACAATGTTGTTTCAGAAATATTCTGGAAACCAGTTACTTCAGAACATCCTATTTCAGGGAGGGAAATCTCATTTTGTGATCTCTTTCTTCTAGGTTTATTGGGAAGTTTCCAACTTGATTCTCTGATTTCATAAAGAAATGACTGTTGGAATGATCAAAGATGATTGTACTTGGAAACTCAAAGCAGTACAGTGTCGTTTATACCTGTGAGTTCTAGGAAGTGATAAGCATTTAAATGTTTTGGCCTTGTGTGCCAGAAAGCTGTCTCTGATTTGTCATAAGGAGTTTAGGAAGTATTTCAGATCTCACTGAGTGACCTTGATCAGGTAACTTGAGCTGGTAACTCAGCCAGGACAAGATCTGAGTTAGGTACACAAAGATAACTCTGTGAAACATTAGGTAACTATTATGTAAGCATTGAGATCCATGACCTGGCTTAAGGGGAATGAGGTGCTGCACTCTCTGGATCCCATGCTGAGCCCTATGCTCTGGAGGGAAGGGACAGAGTTGGGATGTTCTCAGTTTCATGTAAGACCAGTATTCTTGGAATGACAGCTATCACTTACTATGCTGTTAATATCTTAAACAGTTCCTGGTGTGGTAGAATTTCATGGCTTTGCTCTTTGCAGGGGCTGTCCTTGCCCCTTGCTTTGTAAAGGCTGGGTAAAACATGTGCCACTCATCAGATGCACTCATGGCAGCTCCCTTCTGAGAGGTTGTTTTCAAGAGTTTGTAGTCTGGCAATTTAAATGTACTTTGTGCTAAATCATAAAATACAAATGCTGTGTGGTTAATAAACTGCATATACTGGAAGAATTGATTCCTCTTTAAGCACCTGACATTTATACAGCACTTCTGTCTGCTGAGACAGAGGCTGTTCTTGATAAATAACTGTGTCCTCTTTCAAAGGCATTCTAATAAGCCACTCCTGCTGCACGAGACCTTTTTAAATGGAAGTGTCAGCTGAGCTGAGTTCAAATCTGGTATTTGATGTCATTAAAATGGAATTTGGGGGAGAAAATGAAACGTTGTCCTCACAGGACTCAAGAGCTTTGAAGGAGAGATCTCTTGTTACCTCTTGTCATAAGTCCTGCATATTCCTCTTTATTAAAACACTGTTTACAAATTACCCTTCCATGATTTTCTGGGAATGTGTAATGAATACAGTCATGACTGACTGGTTCTGAAAAAAATGGATCTCTGCCTTGACAAATTTTCACGCAGGTATGGTTTCCAGCAATGTGCCTGATGCTTCTGTGGAATGCAGGTATTTCATCTAAGAAAACATCATCCCTGCAGGTTGAGACTTGGAGTATTGGCATATCACCAATATGCCAATAAGGTGTTTTTTCATTGCAAAGCATTTGGAATATAAATGAGGAAAAATGAAACAGTTCATGCTGTAGACAAAAAAGGATAAACATGTTTTGATTATTGAAGTTCGGTGGTGTTGCTGGCACTCCTTACTAGCATTGGTACAGCCAAGAAAAAGCTGACTTCCAGCTGGAGTGTGGGCAGTGGGATGGGCTTTTTCAGTCCTATGTGTGAGTTCCTTTTGGTGTTGTCTTTTGATGTTTATAATTATTGAGCTAAAGTGGGAAATGGCTTCTGTTCCTCATTAGTTCTGCTGTGGTTTTTATCCAGCAGCTCCATATTCATTGAGGTGCTCATTAGCAAAGGCTTGTGTAGCTAGGTAGGGCTTCAGGGCAATCCCAAAGTTTGCTTTGAAAAGGGACTAAAATAACACAAGGAGAGTGATCCCTTGGTTATGATCTTTCAACTTGCAGGAACCCTATATGAACTGTTGAATGTATTTTGTCGAACTGGTCTTGGAAAATACCAGGCTTTATCTTCTTGGTATATTCTCAGTGTGGGGTTTAGATTTGTTGGTTTGTGTGGTTTTTTTCCCTCTTCAGATCAGTTCTGATTTTTGTTTTTCTGAAAGAAGCATTTCTCTTCCCGTTTCGTTTTATGGGCAATTTTTTTTTTCATGCTGTTTTCACAGCCAGTAATGTTTTACCATGTGTGTAAGGGGAAACAGACTTGTAGCTGCCACCCTCCTCCAAAGTAAAATGTAGTCTAATTCTCTGGGACTTCATTAATTATAAAAACAAATCTGTATTATTTTCATTAGCTGTTAGGGTCTAATACCCAGAAGTTAATTAAAGCTAACTGAATTCTCCCTTTTATTTAAAAGAGATCATAAACAACGTTAGCAGGCATGAAGAGTGTTGTGCTGTTTCTAATGATTCTAAGGGATTGTCCCCATTTACTGCTACTACTACTAGTTATTATTTCACTGAAATCAAAATGGTTCTCAGGAAAGGTTCTAGTGTGCATTAATTTATGAGTTAAACTAATAAATGAAAATAAATGTGACCCTTCCTGTAGCAAACAGCAGTCACGTTTATCTTCATAGTCATTAAAGGTGGAAATCCCAGTTAGTTAAAATACAAGAAGTTACCCATTCAACTCCGAATATTCTGAACTAGTGGAAAATTGCCCCATCCACAGCCCTTCCACCTGGAACTTTTTTATGGTAAGAGGACAGATTGTTCTCAGGACCAGCTCTTCCATGGCAATTAAATCACAGCACCACCAAGAGTCCTAAATGTGCTGTGGAGAGAAGAATGCCCGAGTTCCTTTGCACTGCATATCGGGTCTGGGTGGTGCCTGAGCTTCTCCTGCTTTGCTAAGGGAAGTGATGTGGCAGAGCACAGTGAAACTGTGCCACTATGGATTGATTCCAGGGAGAGGGACAGAGAACTGCAACACAAGAGGGTAACAGAGGACCTTGGCAGCAGCTGCACTGTTACAAGGAGTGGTTGGGGAATAGCTGGGAGAAGGCTTGTGATGCTTCAAGTTGAAGGAAATAAGGAGTTATCCCTGCTCTGAGGAAAGAAGAATTTGCCTCTATGCAGAGCATCTGCTTACTTTGAAGAGAGAGGGTGTATTTGGAGCAGTTTTGGTTACCTCCAGCTCCAGGGACCCTTTAGTTTTGACAGCTTTCCCTCCTTGCACTCTCAGGAGGGCTCACAGAAAGGCTTCACCCGTGGCTAGCCTGCTATGCTGGACTCTTCATGGTCATTATAATTAACACAGTAAAATAACTGTGAGATAATTCCTTCTGAGCCTGTGAGAATGCTCCTTGTATTGCTTTATTACCAGTTAATGACACATCAGGAAGGAGAGCAGAGAAGATTTTGTGGTTTTGTGAGCATGTGATGGCAAGCATCAGGATGGCTTTTAAATCTTGTTTTCAGGTGTCTGACCTAGTTTGCTGTTCACTTCCTTGCTTTTGGAACTGGATCTGTGTGTGTCATGGTTGAGACATGGGTCCCAGAAGAACATCTGCTCTCCTGGAGAGAGGAGGTCAAGGCAGATGTGAAACAGTGCAATGGTTTCAAATGCACGACTTGAGAATATGGAAACTGGCCATGAGACAAAGCAATCCATCTTCCCAAGTGCTGATTTGGAAAGCTGGAAACAAATTACCATTTCTTTTTCGATAATGCTTGGTTGTTACTTGTCTTGTTTCTGAGGCTGGGTAACTTCTTGCATATTTTCTCTTTATTAAAGGTTAAGCATTGCTTCTTGTATGTTTGTTATTAGGGAACGGTCTGCTGTGTAGGGAATTAATTTGGAGGATTTTGAGGTGAGAAATTTGCAGGATCCTGGAAAGAGTTCATAATTCCTAGAAGCTCTTTAATTCATATTTGGCCTCCTTGACCATTTATGAGCTGTAAAAAATCTAGTCCCCCATAGTTTAAACAAGCACATGGTATTGTGTTTGAAAGGGGGTCTTTTTGGGTCATTTGTTTGACCTGAAGATTGCTTGACTAAATTTGTAAATAAACAAAGAAATATTTGGTTGAAGACTTACAGGTTTTTAGCTCATTTTCATGTACTTAATTAGTTGGCTCTCTCTCATTAACTGGTAGAATAGGTTTTTATTTAGTAATTTGACTTTTCGGTGAAAAATACCTTGATTAATGGAAATTGTAAAGGGCAAAATGGAAAAAAAAACCCTCCTAAATAGGACTGAAAGGACACTTGCAGTTCTTAACCTTATGTATTAAATTCAGGACTTGAGGGAAAAGAAAAAAAACCCTCCAACAACCTTGTGTAAGCCAAGTAGAGATGGTTTTCTGGGCTTGTGCCAACCGTGGCTGCAGGAACTAAATTCTCCTTGGGAGGAGGGAGTGCTAAAGCTGTGTAAATGCTCTTCTCTGTCTAATCCACCGCCGGCTCCAGCTCTGCCAACAGATGGCCCCAGTGCCTTTCCTGCTTCTCTGGTTTCCCCAGCTCCCGGGAAAGCCGAGGGAGAGCAAACCTGTGGCTTTACTGCCTTGTCACTACAGCTGAGCTTTGTTATGAGCATAAAATGTCCTGAGCTTTGTTTGTTCCAAATGGATAATTCTGCATTCTGCAGTAGCTCCTGCCTCTTCAAGAGCTGGATGTAATCCTTCATTGATAATTAGATTTCAAAATAAACACTTGCCTGTGAATTCTTAATGGTAGGAGCATTTTTCTACCTGATATTTGCCTTGTTCTCCCTTTCTGAACAAGAAGTGTCTCCACTTAACTCTGTTCCCTCTGTTGCTGCAGACTGCTCTCTCCTTGTGTCCCCTGGTTATGGCTTCTTAGTGGAGGCTGGTGATTTTCCTGCTGCATCAAATATACTCAAGGAACTAAATGTACAAAATTAATTTCAGCATTAGTCAAAGCATGTTGGAATTAGTCATTCCATACCAACAGGTGTAGTTTCTTCTGCTGTCTTGTGGAGGGAAGACATGGAATTGACGTGTATGGGTCTGGGATTTGCACCTACATGGTCCTTACTCTTTCTTGTTTAGAGTTTAGCAAAGCATTTATTAGCTTATGAATGTTAGTAATTCCATCAACTTTGATAGAAGTGGCCAATGTCAAAAATAACCAAACCACCTTGGTTTTTTTGTTTTTTTATTTTTTACTCTTGGATCACAATTATTTGGCTTGACTTGTCATCTAAATCTGTTATCAGCCTCTGCAACATGCAGGCAAATGTCAGAGGCATCTGTAGTTAGATTTGATGATCTTATGGGTCTTTTCTGACCAAAATGATCTGTGATCGTGGTCCTGCTTGCAGGAGGGACCTGATAACATGTCTGTTAATGATCTGCCACTTGGAATTTAGTCTTCTGCTTTTTTGAGCTAAATCCTCACATTCTGGTGACTGACTGAAGAGCCTCTGAGGACACAAAAGGCCCATTCTCGTGGCTCTGTTTTGTTAACATCTCTCTTGTAATCCTGATTGGCAGCACCCATCCAGTCACTGCTCAGCTCATGACAGCTTTCCCTCCTTGCTGTCACTCTCAGCGCTCCGTGCTGCTTGTAGGGAGCAGGTTCCATTTACAGATGACACGATGACAATATTTATCTTCTGTAAGCAGCAAAACACCAATTTTCTAATTCTGACGTGGGCCTGGATTGAAGTCAGGGGATGTTGTCAGTCCTGGTGTCCACACCAGCAGCGTTTCCTTTGATGAAGCCACCGCGATGTTTCACAAATCAATGCTCACATAACTGATCTGAAAAGCTGTGATAGTATCTGATGCCCACACAAATTATTAGCTGTGCTTCCTGCTTTAAAGCAGTACTCCTGAAATGTCAAACCCTTTGCAGTACATGTTTGCAAACTGAACTTTAAATGATAAGCTCAGCTCTCGCTCATTATAGATAATTGTGTGTTCTTTCTGTCGGGAAGGATCTTAATGCTGAGCGCTGTCTTGGCTGCCTCTGAATAACCTCCCAGGTTTGATGTATGTCTGTTACCTTGCAACCATAAAGAATATGCTGCTGCTAGAATCCTTTAATTGCTTTGAAAGGTAACATTTTGCTGGGACATCCAGGTTGTGAATATAATGCATGAAATTTATCTCTGATGTGTGAATTTGCTCGATGGTTGTAAAGCCAGTGAGCATCAGCATTATTTCGGTGAAGTTTGAGTTTACAGTTGTTGCTTGCTGGATTTATTTTTGCAGAGCAGTCTGTCTTAATATTTTTTCCAACTTAAAGAGTAAAGATTAAAGCTATTTTGTTTTTTCAAAGAGTTTCTTGGTAACAAAATCGGATTAAGTTTGTTTTTATTGTATTTAAAGCTTAATATAATATTCTCTCTCCTTTTCTAAGGCATGCTGTGAGAAGCACCTAGAAATTCCTTGATTTTCCACTACTCAAAGGCATTGAACTTGATATATATATTGGATTAAATTTTCTCTCCTTCAGATCTTTTTTTGTATTGTATATTTGGCTTTGGCAAGAGCTGCATCCCAGTTTGTATATAAATAGTCTCTTCATTTGGGATCCTACTACCCTGGTGTGAAGTGTCAGTAGCTGTCTTGAAACACCTTATTTTGCCTAAAATAATAAGAATTGAGGCCTGCACTGCAGAGATCTCCTTGCCTCAGCTTCCACAGGCACCTTCTCCTTACCTATTTATAGCTGCATCTGGATATGCTCCAGTCTTATTACCAACTTTGCTTTTCAGGATGTCAAAACCTCTGATTCACAAATTCTACCCTTTTGCTTCCTTTGCCTCATCTCTATTCAGCCTCTTTTCCATAGCCTCTGCATCAGTTTCCACCCTTTCCACACCTCCTTGCTTACAGTAAAAGCTGAATATAGCATTTTTCCAGAAAGCAAATTAAAACTGCTTTGGTAGATAACTGTCAGAGAAAGTCAGTGAGATTCAACATAAAGTAGTAATTGCAGTGTTGAATAAAACTCCTTTCCTTTCCTGGAAAACCAATTTCTAGAAGCATGTTGGGTTTATTAATTTATTTCACCTATGTTTTCAGGCAGTTATTTAGATTAGCTTGAAAAAAATCCAGTCTGAAGTACGAGGAAATCCTCAATAAACATTCCTGACTTTAATCCTTGCAGTTTGAGTGTAGTGGACAGATTGCAATTAGCACAAACTTTCCCATTTATTTTGAATTAACTCTGTTACATGCATAGTTTTTATCTAGGAATATGTATTTGTGTAAAATGTGTGTGTGGGTGGTTCTAAATGAACAGCAGTGATTAACTGTGGTCTCCACATCAGTTGAGCTTTTGTTATCCTGACAATATCTGCATGGAAGGCTTGTATCATTACATTTTTATTGCAGCTAAATTTATAATTGGGGAACTCTCAGATTTGTGTTGTATCTGTGTATTTTCCTCATTACCTTTTCATAAATCTGTTTTTTTCCTGTGTAGGGTGACTTAGCAGCTGTGGAGCAGCTGCTGAAAAGTGGGGCAGATCCCAATGTCAAAGATAATGCTGGCTGGACACCACTGGTGAGTGTTGAAGGCTTTTTTCTGTCATCTGTCTTCTAATCAGATTTCTCTTCATCCCTCCATTCCTCTCTGATATTTTAGTTACCTTCACGCACATTTAGGTGACAGAGAATTATGCAAAGTGAAGAAGTGATGTAAACAAGGTTAAAAGGATTCATCAGCAGCCACTGACCTGCCCAGGTGTTATTCTCCTTTGCTGGGGTGTAGGGCAGGCCACGAAATCCATCAGCCTGTGACTCTGCAAATGCAGAAAATACAGCTAGGATAACTTGAAAATGATCAATTCCAAACAATGTTTGTATTTAATGGGTTCCTAATGTCCTCAGTGGTTTGGAAATATATCAAGTAGTGGAGTGAAAAAATTGCTTGATTGAATTACAGAAAATAAACAGAAGGTTCTTTTCAACCATGACTTCTTCCTTTCCTGCAGAATACTCCTGCTAGCCTGTAATCTGGAGAGTTTTGTTCCCTGTGGTCTAATTTGCACACAGTTGGCCTTTGTTCAGTTCTTCTCAGGGCTTTTTGTCAGTGCTGGCTTCCCAGGTTGATTCCTGTCGGGAATGTAATGCAGTGTCCCTGCGTTACCTTCTCTGGACCATCTGCGGAGCGCTTGAAAGAGAGAGAGGAGCCCTCCTGTGAGTTCTGCTTCACCTGAGTCTCCCCCTGTGGCTTTTCCCCCCAGCACGAGGCGTGTAACCACGGGCACAGGGAGGTGGTGGAGCTGCTGCTGCAGCACCGGGCTCTGGTGAACACCACGGGCTACCAGAACGACTCCCCGCTGCACGACGCTGCCAGGAACGGCCACGAGCCCGTTGTGGAGCTGCTGCTCCTGCACGGCGCCTCCCGGGATGCAGTGTGAGTACAGCTGGAGTGCTGCTGGCATTGACCACTGCTGCAGCATCCACCCTGGGTGTTGGGTATGGAGCAGAGCTAGTGATAAACGTGGTTTGTATGAGGTGACGGGGTGGGTGTTAAATGTGTGCTCTGCTCTGCTCTGCTTACATCCTCCTTTTCCAGGTAGGTGTTTCCTTTCCATTTGGCTTTGTCGTAAGCTTTTCTGAGGATTCCTGAGTCATAGATAGCTGGAGTACGGGAGACTGTACTGGGAAAGTAGCAACATATGCTCACCCTAATCTTGCACTTTCCTGTTGGCATCTTGTTATAGCTGCTGTCAGCTCTAAGATGCTGAGCTAGATGAGTTTTGAACTGCTACAGCTGTATTTTGTCTCTTTACTTTTACTACAGTACTTGCTAGCAGAAGGCATTTTGCTTCAGTCTGTTCTATTTTCACAAATTGACACAGTCTGAGATTTGGGAATTTTCATTTTTGCCTTTCTGGATCAAAGCACTAATCCTTGGTACACCTTTTAATTAAAAGAAAAAGCTAAGTCATACTTTCAGTTGATTCTTCTATACAGTTAAGTGTCTTGAAGATTTTGGTATTTGTGTATAGAAGGTGCTAAAGAATGTTTCAGTCTATGAATAACCCTGCAGCCCGTTAGTATTCTAGGCACTAAATGTAATTTTAGGTGTTGTAGTGTTGTTGTGCCAGGGCCTGTGTGTATAAATTTGAGTCCAGTACGAGTTGTCAATAGATAGAAACACAACAGGATGAAATCTAGCATGATACAAGTTTTTCTGTGGCAGCCACATGAAGAAGCATAAACAAATTCAGCTCAATCACTTCAGCTCTCAATATTCACACTCTTGAAGTTTACAGAATTAAGGTGCTTTGTGGGAAAGCACAGGGTTTTCATAAAGTCTTAATCTTGAATATATTAGAGTTTTAAAAACAACAAGAAAAAGCCAAAACAAAGCGAAAGGTCTCAAGACTTCAGCATGAAACAGTAAAACAAGGATCAGTTGTTCATGTTCACTTTGTTCTTGAGCAGCAAGAACTGGTGCACCTGGAAAAGCTGGCAGCTTCAGAGATTTTTCAAGCCACTTGAATGTGAGGAGCTGGTTGTGTCACACTTACCACGTGTTTGTCTGTTGTTTGAAAGCACAGCACAGCCAACAGCTTTGCTGCCAGGTTGTGGCAGGGTTTCAGCTCTGGTGGGTTTGCACAGCCCAGGCTCCAAATGCCAGCAGTGGACTCTGCAGGGCTCCTGTTAGTCTTGGTCTCTGCTGCATGTGCTCACACAAACACAGGTCAAGCTGAACTTCTTTTAGCTCATTCTACATGAGCAAGCATGACTCTGTTGAAACAGAAGCTTTTTAATCAGGGAAGGGGAGATTTATGTAAACCTTAAGCTCTGCTTTAACTTCTCACTGAATGTAGATAATGTTCAGTCAAAATCTCTGAGAAGAAATTTAGCTGCCATTAATCTTTGTGTGATTTGTCTGGGTGCTGTGACACAAATTCAATCCTGTCTCCATCTCTCCTGGAATAACCGAGGCTTCCAGATCTTCTGTAGGCTTTCTGTCTCTGGCTGAAATGCCACTGTGTGTGTTGCAACTGCTCTGATGATGGAAGGGGGGTGGTGTTTCCCCTCCCCTATTTTTACAGAGAGCATTAGAGCCACAGAGAAATAGAAATACACAAGCAATGGGCTCAGGCTTGCTCTGCTGACCTCTTCCAAACACTGTCAAGAAACAACAGAAACAAGAACAGTGTGTCTGAGACTCCTGAGAATGCCTCGTGCCTCCCTTCCCTCCTGTGCCCCAATAGCTTCCAGCAGTGAATGGTGCTGTGATCTTTCCCTGGACCATGACTTTGCAAATCTTACTGGGTGTTTTTGCAGCCACTGCCTCTGCCAGTTGGAGTCCTAATTAAGCAGTGGTTGGATTTGTCTAGGTAAGTGGACTTGAACCTTCTTGCATATAGAAGGTTTACTTAATTCTGTTTTCCTAGTGTATGCAGGTATCCTTATAATGGAGTCACGTCTGACAAGAAGCTTGGTTTTCCTCGGTGACTTTTTTTCCTAGATCCCTGAAACCAGCAGACCATAGTTTTAAAAACAGGAGATAAGAACAGGCTGATCACTTCAAATGGTGCAATTATAGTTCATTTCATTATGGCTTGTTATATTTGGTCTCTTTGTACTTAATGTTCACCTTCACATTATTATTTTAGGTTCTTTACATAGAAATTGAAGCAGTGATGAGTAGAACTTGCATCTCCAAAGCTTATTTTCTTGAGGAGTGCCTTAACTTGAGAGGTGTGCAATGTGTGAGCTAAGACTATACCAAATCAATTTTGTCAAATGGATAAATTGGTCTAATTTTAGTTCACTTTTTTTTTTCTCTTTGGTGTATAAAACCCTTTCTAGTCCTTTTGTAGGCTCTTTAAGCTCACAGTGAATTAACTTTCAGCCAAGGAGAGGGCCCTCCTTAATATGGTGGGATAAAGTGATTCTTCTTTATCTCACAGAAGCGGGGAGGAAAGTTTGATTAGTTC
This sequence comes from Rhabdornis inornatus, assembly GCA_013397075.1. Classification (NCBI taxonomy): domain Eukaryota; kingdom Metazoa; phylum Chordata; class Aves; order Passeriformes; family Rhabdornithidae; genus Rhabdornis; species Rhabdornis inornatus. The sequence continues at coordinate 364,198 of VWZS01007489.1, forward strand.
ACTGTGCTTACTTAAGTGTTTTACTTGAGCTAAGCTAAAATGTGAATGTGACAAATGCATTCAAATGTTACTCGGGACACCATGAAATATATAGTATGAAACCTCACAGACATGACTGATGTCTTGCTGCTGTCTTAACAGTAGGATTAACTCAGTTTTGTGTCTTAATGTCCCTTGTGTGTTGAAGAGTTAATCTAGTGGAATAAAAACTGAGCTTGTGTTGAACAGCCTGCTTAGAGCAGTAGTTCTGAAATTTAGCATGGTTCTCAGTTGTGCCAGGTGAGATTTATTTTAAAGGTGTGCAGTAATGACTGACAGCAGGCCCAAAGGCAGGTAAGATCCACTGGTCTGTGGAGGGATGTAGGATCTATCTGGAAACAACTACAACTGCTTCCTGGGAGACCTCAGTGGGTGAGGTACAGCCCTATCCAAAAACATGAGACTTTGCCATTTCAGATTTAGATATCAGATATTCACAAACCCATCAAGTGGGCACATTCCAAGTGCCTTTCAGGCTGTGTTTTCCTCCTTTCATGTAAATTTGTAGTGCACTGAGAAATAACAGGAAGCAGCCACATATCTTTTGGACCAAGCAAGAACAGATGAGGGCTTCCTCTTTTGCCAAAAATTAATCCTGGGATTTCCTTATTCCTTGGCAAAATTTCTTTTTGGAGATCTGTGAGATTTAATAGTTGTGGCATTCAGTTGTCCACAACTTCATTGAAGTTTCCACTGAGTGGGAGAGATACAAACTACGAATGAAAAATATTATGTGGACCAGTGGACCTATTAATTGTCCTACTGGTCCCGTTAATTTTTTGGCGTTAATCTCCTACACATAACTAATTTTTATTTTTATGGCTTTTTTCAACATGCTTGAATTCTGTCTTTTTTTTTCTTTGCTTCACAGCAAGCCAAGTGATTTGAAAAATTAGATCTGTGCATTTGCAATTTCACAGTACTTCCTAAATGCTTTCACTCAGATGGGCTGTCCTTCCAGTTCTTCATGCACAATAAGTTCAGTAAAAGCTGTCGCCTTGCTCTATTTTTTGAGGTGTAGTGGTTGTGAGTCTGACTCTGAACAAACCTGTGGGAATGCTTGGGGTAGACCATGGTCCTCAATTATGAATGGCACGGGGACAAAAATGATTATAGCCTGCAGTCATTCCAGGAGGCATTAGACCCATGACACTGATATAACTTTGTGTCCTTATTCTGAGTCAAGATAGTGCAGGATTTTGCTGCCTAAGTGTAAGACAGTGTATTGAACTTCCTCCTGACAATAGGTTAATTAAAATCCTGGCTCTGTTTGGATGGTCTTTCTGGCTACACAGATGAGGCCCTCTGTCAGGTTCAGGAAAGGTTTCTATTTAGCACATTCTCAAAATCCAGGCGCTGCCTGGAGAGCCCTGAGCCAGTCAGATTTCCACGTGGGAGTTAGTGGGTAGTGCACTGAGACCTGGCTGCAGGATTTCCATTCACTGCTGCACTCTTTTGTGGGGATGGGGCAAAACTTGGTTTGTGGAGCAGCTTGAAAGTCCTGATTACAAAGAATTGCACAGTATTATGTCATTTCAAGGAAAGTCATACTCAGATTTGGTTGAGTTGCTCTTCACCGGGCTCCTCTTTGTTCTCAGCACAGCCATCCTACTCTTGGATTGGATTTGTTCTGGCTGTAACAGCCCCCTACTGACTATTCAGTACCTTGATGACTGGCTAATAGGAGTGTGCTTGCACCCAAGGGTACATCTGACTCTGGAATGTTTGAAAAAAACTTCCAGAAAGCCCACTTGCATTCTGGTAGAAAGAAGGATGCCGTGGGGACCTTGTATTCCAGTTTAAGCACCTCACTAATTTCTGTCCAGCAGAAACAATTGTGTCTTCCTGCTGAGTGTGGAACTCATCATGTGCACTGGACCCATTCCCAACAAACCCAGATTTGTAGGAGGAGTATACAGTTATTGGTATTTCTGAAAACATTGTTTGTGTGTTAGGGTGGATGTAATGTGCATATCTAATTTGGTTTTGAATGTTGGATTAAAATCCATCTTTTACTTTGAACAAGGTGGATGATTTTCCTTGTTCAGATGGGTTGGATAAAGATGGATGTGAGCACCATTTCACTAAAGATTCTGTTTCCCATTCCTCTGCCTTACTAAAAAAGTACAAATGTAATTTTCATCCTTTCTCCTTGAAAAGTAAATTGCAACACTATCCTACTTGAAAATCTGTTGTTAGGATGTGTCTCTTGTATTGGTTTTCGTTATGTAAATCCTCTTTTCTCCCGTTTCAGCTACATTTTCTCACTCTCCTTAAGCTCAACAATCTGCTTAGTTGTAAATATTCTAAACTCTTAAACCATCTCTTGTGCTGGCATTCCTTTTCAGACCTCAGCTCCAAAGTTTGTCACAATTTAACGATGCCACCTTAACATGCAATAAATAGCCCTTCATTCTTCAATGCTGCATAATGATGGGACAGCATATTACAGTACTCTAGTAAGAAGCAACTGAAACAAGCTTAAAACTGTAGGAAAAAATTCTAAGTGAATACAGAAGGAGCTGGAGCTTGTATTTGTACAGTTTAATTGGCAAAAAAGTGTTCTATATTTAACTGGGATGGTCTATGTGTTTTTCTGTGGTAAACATTCATGAATTTTTTCCAACAGTCAAGAACCTTACTGTGCCTTTGAAGGGAAAAGCAATCCTAAATCTCTACAAATGACATGCAGGGATTTCTTCCCTCTGCTTAGTTCACAGTGAAAGGTCAGCCAACCAGTCTAAAGGTGATTTTTGGGGTGTTTGATGATATATATATACATATTTCTCCCCCTCTCTGGATGCATTGTTCAAAGGAACTTTATCTTGCAGCAGTTTGAGTTGAATATTGGCCTTATTTAAAGAAAGGGCAAAAGCTACCCTGATGATGCATGACAAAGCAGGAACAGCATGACAATATTTAATGGGCTGCAACTCCCAGGCCTGGCCAGAGATTTAACCAATTATCTCTCAGTCTGCAGAGTTTGTATTATGCCTGCACCATGCTCATTAGTAGCACAGAAAAGCTTGGGATTGGTAGTAGTGTGAAATAGCATCCTGGACTCTACTGTGGGGGATTTTTGTGGATTGTTGTTTTCCCCAGGGGCTGTGTTAGTGAGCAGTGCTCAGCCAGGGGCACAGAAGGATGCTGAGGTCAGACATATCTCTCTGCTTAGCGCTGGCCAAAGCCTCCCAGTTAAGTCAGAGTGGAGACTTAATAATTTGAGCTGTTCTTTGGGCTGGATTGGGTCATGTCCTTATGTGGAATTCCCTGTAAAGCTTCCTGGATTCCTGCTTTGCACAGAAATGTGAAGCCAAGATCGAGCTCTTCAAAGCTGCAGTGGTCTTGTGACCTCTTTAAATGTTTCATTGTTTGATGACTAAGCTTGCCAGCTTTCAGACACTGAGTCAGGGCTTTGTTCTCATGACAAGCTTCCCCTCCATAATGAGCTCTTATTGTGCCTTTGGAGAGCCAGGGCTTCGTGAGGTGGGCAGAAGAGGATCAGCTGCAAGAGCCATTATTCTCACAAAGGGCAAAGCAAGCCGAGTATTTTCCCCAGAGTGCTGGCAGAGGCTCCTGCTTGCTAATGGCAATGATACCTGTTCTGCAATTTCAGGCTCTCCTCCCCTCACTCCTGTCCTGCAGCAGCAAAGTCGTGTGAAGAAGAAATTGAAGCCATGGCTGAGCTTGATGTGTTTATAGCAATCACCTCTGTCTGAGGAGCGCTAAAAGAGGAAATCAGTCTGGAAGCACAACTAGTAACTATGAGGTGCCACCTGCAATCAATAGCTTTCAACAAAATTGGCAAACCAAGTAAAATCTGACTGAATTGGCTATAATGTGTTCTGTGGAGCTGTACACTGAAGGAAAGTGAGATGAGATGCATACTCAGATTTTGGAAGTGTAAAGGAGCCATGGTTCCCAAGTAGGAGGCAGATAGCTTTTCCCATAAAAGCACAACCACATCAAGCTCCCATGTTTAATGGACTACAGAGAGTCTTCTGACATGTCTTTTATGGCAAATGGATAAGCCAAAAATACGTTTCTTGGTTATATGACTGCAATGAAAGATTAAAGCTGAAATTTCTGGGTCTTGCAAATGATATCAAAGTGCATCTTGAAACAGTCTAATAATGACTGTGGTTTATTTAACTGAGCATTCTGGTCTGAACATCCCTTACTCCTCAGCTGAATGCAACAGCTTGTAATTCAGTATCCATCTGTCTTGGATGCAATTCTTACTTGAAGCTTTGTGCTTTTAGCTGAAATTACATATTAATAAGAAAGTGGGAGGGAAAGCTACCCAGTTAATATGCCTGGTTAGTTAAGAATCAAGTCACATTTTATTTACTTAAACCCATCTGTGCTTGTTTTGCCAGTAATATATTTGGTCTGCGGCCCATGGACTATGCAGAAAGCGAAAAGATGAAATCTGTGCTAATGTTACCAGTGAAGAATGAATCATTTTCACTTAACCAGCCCTCTGAGGTAAATGTCTGTGTGGGTTTGTTTTTGTGTTTTGCTTTTTAACAAAACAACAAGCCATGAATTCTTCCTTTAAATATTGAAGGCTTGGATGTAAGTACAGTATATTGCCTGCTTTACAGGGAGATTTAAAATAGGCTGGGAAGCTGTCTTGGAGAGTATTTCTAGGATGTATGTGGAACACTGACAAGCTGTGAAGTTCTGTGTTACAGCTTGATCTGGGAAGACAAAAGATGTTTCTTGTAATGTGGTTTTATTACAGGAGAACGAGCCTGTAATAAAAACCTGTTATTCCTCAGGTGCTATCTTTTGAACTTTGCTATTGATGCTGTTTTTCTGCATATCTAAATTTGTTCTACTTTCAAAACTGTCTGTAAGCAGCAGTCTTTGTTCCAGGTGCTTTTTGTGTGCCTTTAAAAGACTGTTCCACTAGCATCCTTTGTCCAACAATGAAAATACCAACTCAGCAATAGAAAATAGCTTTTGGGAGATTGTTCTGGGGTTTTTGTTTTTCTCCTCCCTCGGACAAAATCTTCTCAGGACTTGTAACCAGAATGAGGTACTCAGGCCTAACAAGTTACTGTGTTATGAAGTGTTTTGTGCTTCCTAGTGAATGAGGATTAAGCTAAACTGGCTGATAGAAGCAGCCCATACCTACTCCAGCCTATACAGCTTGCAGTGATCCCTCCTCGTTGAGGTCACAAGGTGGTACCCAGTGGCCAGAAGTAAACTGTTGCAGCTAAGCCAGGACTAATGTAGCTGTTCCTTCCACCTGCAGCAAATATAAGATGTAGCTCTTCTGTGCCAAACAAACCATTTTGGTATTTGCATTTGCTTTGGGGTGAGTGTGTGCCAGGGGATGTCTGCTGGCTCACATGGATGACTTGATCCTGAGGCCTGAGGGGTAACTGGATCTCAAAGGCATGTTTGTGCTATGGAATCTGGAGTTTTTAGGAAAATCCAGGAGCTGAAGTTTCCTACCCTTGTCTGCATAAAGCTCCTCTTACTTTGCATTAATACTACCCACATCAAAAATCCCACTTAAGCAGTGGTTGCTTTCAGGACAAAGTATTAGGGACTTTTTACTAAAAGGAAATGCAGATATTCATTATCTAGGTTACTCAATACCATATCCGTTGTTAGTACTTAGCTAAAAGTAGGAGGTTTTGCTACTTATTGTGATTTTTATTCTCTTTCAACAGTGCAGTTTGCCAGGCTGTTTACACAGTGTTCAGTTAGTTCTAGGTGTGCACAGCAGTGTCTTTAAAAAGCACCAGAGAGGGCAAGGGAGGAAAAACTGATCCATGAGGTGCTTTGGTACCTTGCATAAGCTAAATGAAGTACCTCTAATGGGAAACTTTTTTCCTCTGGAGCTGATTTGTTACATGGAGGTTTATTCATGGACCCTGTCTGTCCACTGAGCTTGTGTTTCAAAGTGCTTATCTTGAAAAAGAAGGCTGTCCAGTAGGTAAGTTGCTTTCCTTATGTTCCCAAATATTCAGCTAACTACAGATTTTTCTGTTCATGCAGGCACTGAGCTCCAGCCAGCCAAGAAATGGACCCCTTGGTATACTGGGGAGCAGTCTTAGTGCAGAGCAGCAGAAATTGCTGAACAAATTAGCAGCAGTCCTGAAGGCCCAGAGGTACACTGAATTTAACAGCAGAGGTATGGAGTCTTGTTGAAATGTCTCTGTCCAAATATAAGTAACTGCAGTTCTGCACTTTATCATTTAAGATATTACCTGCAACAGGGTTTTTTATTGCTCCTGGGAAGTGCAGTTTCTGAAATCCCTGAGTTGTAGCTGTAGTGGAGTGATGGTGTGTTTTGCATGTAAACACATATAAAGCTTGTCTGGCTATCAAGGCAGGAAGTTTCTGGGGGAGCCACAGTTTGGCAGTTTATTGTCTATTATTTAAAATCCCAAAGTCTCCTCAGAGGCTTCTTTTCTTTACACCTCTTTTACCAACTTTAAGGTCTCTGCTTGTGTGAGACACCCTGTAAAGTTTTTACACTCCAGAAGTGAACCTTGGGCAGATGGTGCCTTGAGAAAAGAGCGTGACATTAACTGAAAGTTTACATGTCTTCTCACTTGCTACCTTCCTTCAGATTTTGTTCTTCATTAAGATTGGTGAACTCAAATTATGAGGTTTGGTGGAGTTCTTTTACCCTCTTTGAGGACAGGAACATTATCTTAATCCCTCCTGTTAGTTTTTCTTTGGAGTGCTTGTGAACAAAATGCTAAGGTGATTTCCCCCTTCCATCTTTCACTTCTGGATTACTACTCCAGGATTTTGAGTGAAGTTCTGTTAGCTTTAAATTAAGGCAGTGAGATCCTGTAGTAAGATTCCTGTCAGAGTTAAATATAACTCTAAAAGGATTGAAAAAAAATGCTATCTTCATCTGAAGATTTAAGTGTTAGTATAGAACTATAAAACCATGAGTTCCCTTTTTCACAGCAAGTGTATGTTGAAACCCACAAAATTTCTAATAGCTCTTCTACTAACTCAGAACATAGTCTCAAAAATCACCTCTTTGTGCTGGAAAGAGTTGCTGATAAATTATTATAGTCTGTTTATTCCTTAAATAATGATTGATTGTCTTTCAGCCAGGCATGGTTCTGATTCTTCTGTGCTTTTGGTTTTACTGATGTAATCTTTCTCCTAGTAACTCATCTTATTATCCCTGATGTTCCAATGCCAACTACTGTCAAATGCATGATGGCTCTTCTGACTGGATGTTGGGTCCTCAAGTTTGAATGTAAGTATTAAATATGTGTGACTCCTTGGGGTTTTTAACCAGAAATTGTAGATGGGATTCCAGAGAAACTTTTTTTTTTGGACAACTGCGCCAATATCAATGTAATCTTGACACAAAGTGCAAGGGATTGTTTTCAGATCTCATGAATGACTAGAAATTTGATGGAATATATTGAATGAAATATAACTACTACTTCCTTGATAAATGAGTGCATTTCATTGTTAGGTGTGTTGGATAGGTCATAGCCTAAGTATCAGTATGGAGTGAATTTCTTCATTGCTACCTTAAGACTGATTCGGGAGATTATGAAAGATACCCTGGGAAAGAAGGAAGGATTTTATTGAATTCTAGTCTTTGTTATGAGCAGTTTGCATTGAAGTTGAGAGGAGACTTTGCTTGGGATATGTGCTCAAGGCCTGTGGGAAGTGAGCTTATGTTTACATACAAGCTCAGACCTATTGAAGATTGTAACTTCTAACCCAAGTTAGCATGCAAGTCGTGTTTCATGCATTCTGTAATTTGTGTTTATACAGTGCATGCTTTTTTTATACAGCTATTCTGTGGACTTAGACCCTAAATTATGAATTCTTTATTTATTTACTCTGATCTATTTCTTAGGATCTGCTTTCACAGTAGCTGCAAAACCGATCTTCCCCTTGACCTTTATGGCTAGGTCTCTTTAGCTAATAAGTACACTAGAAATGAGTTAATTACCCGTGGAAAACTTACAGACAGATTTCATTCCAGTTTTCTAATATGTGATTAAACATCAGAACATAAGGATTCTTTAATATTCTGGATTTTCTGGCCACTAATGTTTATGAAGACACTGTGCAAAGCATTAGAAGCTGCGAACTAAAGCACAGCATCAGGTTGAACACTGGACTCAGGGTGTTCATTTGGCTTCCAGACATTTTGTTCCATGCTTTTTTTGGTTTTTTTAAGACTGAAGACCCTTTTTCTGTGGTGAATCCCTTGACAGGTTCTTGGCTTCACTCAGCCCAGAAGGTTTGCATACATTCTGTCCTAAGTGCTTCATTTATTTAATTTCATCTTCCTGCTAGTTAGATGCTTAGAAAACTTCTCAGTGGTAGGGAGATTTCATTAGCAAGACCTGAATTGAAATCTTCCTGGAAGAACTTTCATATTTAGAAGTGATTGGAAAAGGAAAAAAAAAAGAAAAGAAATAGTCCAGGGGTTATTCAGGGAATATTTTTATAGGTTTTTTCACAGTTGAGTTTTATGTTGTTGGTACTGATTAGTAGAATCCTGACTGCTAATGCTCCCAGCTTAGTAAGCAACATGCTACTTAAAAGCGAGTGATTCTCCTCCCTAGTGAGAAATGTTAGCACTAACTCATGGGGTCTGATGCAGCTAAGTGCCTATAATTAACAGCACCACTCCATCTGTTCCCACCAGTCTGTTATCAGTCTTCTTCAGAGTCATTACAAGTTAAAGATTGTTATAACAAATAATGGGACTCCTGCTGATGAAACATTTGTCTTGGAAAAAGAGGTCCTTGCTTTTCTTTTTTATTGCCATTTATCGTGGCTTTTTGACTTCTATTTGGATAAGTTTCCTTAAATGTGATGCAAATAAACTTCCAAAAGTATGTGCATGTTCTGGTTATATAATAAATTTAAGAAGTTGTTTACGGTTCACTGTTCTAAACCATTCACTTAAAGTGAATTCATGTTGAAAAAATTCACTAAAATATTTGAAAAAACAAAGCTCAGTGAGGCACTTAATGAAATGCTGACTATGCATAAGGGAGTGTTTGAATTTTTTTTACTACAAGGTAAGCTGCATTTGACTGTTATCCCTAAGGTTATATTTATAGCCTACACATTATACCACTTCTTAAAAAACATCACAAGCTTGCAAAAACAGTATTTTGTTTGAGAGTCTCTTATGCTAACTCTTCTGTTACAGCAGGCTGTGAATTTTTCTCTCATAAAAAGCAGTTTCCTTGGGTGATTCTATGATACTCCTGTTTCCATGTGTCCATACACACAGATCCAGCATCCATTCATATTGGCAGAGAGCTAATGTGGAATTTTCCAGCAGAGTTTGAGCTGAGTGTTGGAGAGCCAAGATTTAAGTACGTATCCTCAGTTTTGGGATTCCCTTTTGTGTTCAGTGGGAGATTAGGATGAAAGGATGTCACCACTGAGCAATATTAGATCTACACAGAAGAAAGATTTCATGTTACCAGTTGCTTTCCCACCTTTTCTGTATATAACACACTGTCAGCAGTACATCCACTTCCAAGGCAGCACAGAATTGAATTGAGGCAGTGTTGCCACAGTGCTCCTTGCCCTTGGCCATATCTTTCACTGGTTTCATTATTTTATTGCCTTTATTATTTCTGGGATGGTAATAGGGCACAAAGTGGCAAGTCATTATCCTTCTGCAAGTGGGCTGAGACAAAGATTCAAGTATCACTGTATCTCCTCTAAGCTTTATGTGGAGCATAGAACAGTGTAATTAAAACCAGCAGAAATCTTTAATAGCCTTTCAGCTTGTTTTTTTTTTTCTTAAAGTTATTGTCATCTGTTAAAGCAGGGAATGAAAAATGATCTCAGTAATGATATGCATTGAAACAAGCTTGTGTCAGTACTGGCAGTGAAGTGTCTGGCAGAATTCTAAGCATCTGATTGCTCATTCCTTCCTCTGCTTTGCTTACCTGGAGCAGCAGCAATGATTCAGCTCTGATCATTATAAGGAGGCAGAAAAACCTGCTTTTCCTGTAAGGACTCACAACAACAGGGAGTTGACTGGAAGAGCTAGGGAACTGCATGACTGACATTTCAAGGTGAAAGCATCATTCTGAATTTTCTATGAATTTTTGTTGAGGCTGTGAGAGCAGAGGAGTGCAAAACTGCTTGAGCTGACTGCTCCTCAGACTGGACTGCCTCTCTTTCATGCATAAACATCTTTTAGGTGGCTGGCTGATCCTCAGCAAAGCCCTCCCTCCTTGAAACACCCAAAACTTTTGATCACTGGAGTTTCATGCTTTTTTTGCACTTGGAAACTTCCTTCAGCTGCCTCCTACGAAAGAATGCATAGCTCTGAGAGGCTTTAGAACTCTCTAAAGAGCAGGTTCTGGTTGTATTGGGTGTGCAGCTGAGGGCAGTGCTTCAAACCAGCAGGGACTGAACTTGTGCACTCCCACAGTGAGTGCACCTGCTGGAAAGGAGCTCACAGTTTTACACTGTTTGCAAAGGAGAAAATGGGCATGAGGATACCTTCAGTGTGGTGTCTGCAGAGACTGGAAGTGGGTTGGTTTGAAATAAGGTCTAGAAGAAAAGGAAACCTTGTTGTATCCAAAGCTCCCTCTGTTTTGTGTCATCCAGGTACTCAGTTTTCCATATTTGTGGAGCCCTTTGTTCTAGCTCGCCTCTGGTTTGAAGAAAACCTTGCATTAAGGAAGCCCTTTGTAAGGAAGAGGATAGGAAATACAACCTCACTTATTAAAAAGCCTGTGATGGGGTCCAGAGGATGAGCAGTCCTGCGGGAATTTAACCTGACCTTAGGAAGGGCTGCAGTCACTTTGATCACTCTAGAAAACATCTGTGGCCAGCAGTGTGTTTTTCCAAAGAAGAGAGGACACCTGGGGCTCCAAGTGAAGGAATCATTTTCAAATAACATGCTCCCAGCTTTTGGGAATGTTTCAGGACTTCCTAAGCATCTGTTCCATCGTGTTCAATAAATGCCACCTGGATTAACTTGTAAACTACCATTCTTAAGCAGATGCACTTCAGTCTCTGCAGATCTGGTGTCATTTGCATGTGATGAGAAAACAGACTGCTCTTGTATCACCAATGAGATCTCTACCTCACTCCTTGGAAATCTGTGAGTCTGAAGTCACTTTATAAGCATATAAGAGACAGTGTAAAAATTCTTTGCTGTAGCAGAGGCCAATAATGCTGTTTATGAAAACAAATTGAAACCAGCCATGCCAAATTCCTCTAAAGCTTTCTCTCAGTCCAGATTTCTTCCTTTTCTAGGAAAAAAAAATCCCACCAGGCTTTACTCAATCTGCATGTAAGTTTTAAAACCCAGTGCAGACTGAGCTAAGGAAGTATCAGTTGCAGTCTCTACATCTTGGACATGTAGTATTTAATCTTCTTGTTCCTATCATGTATTCCTAAATTACTTTTAGGCATTCTAAGAGATTTTTGGGACTAACCCCTGCTCTTTGCTTTATTAATGCAAATCCAACAAAACTCCACTAAGGCTAACTGATTACAACTTGTTCTTGGCAACCAGGTTGCTCCAGGTTGATTTTTTTTTTTTNTTTTTTTTTTTTTTAATTTTTTTTTTTTTTTTTTTTTCTTTTCATCCTCTTCAAATTGTTTCTGCTGATGCAGGTAGTTTCATTACAAACCAGTAAGACTTACATGAATAAGGATTAGAGAGCTCTGAGCTTAAATTTTGCAAATAATGATTTCTTTTATTTCCAGTGCTAGCACTGCACTTGTATCAAAGGTCAGTTAGAGTGGCCACCCTGTTAACCTGCTTGCTCCTTAGACCTCGAAGGTGACAAGGCAGGGGGCAGGTGCTTAGTGAGGTAATCAGGATCAGTGTAAGTAGTGATACTTTACTGATCTTGTTAGTGAGGGGAAAAAAAAGAGCAATGCTTTGCTTGCCAAATGTGGTGGCACCAAGCTAAATGCAGATGCATCAAGCTAAAACTTCTTTCTGCCATGTTTTCTGGGGACTTTAATGCAGGCTTGAGTTGTGCTAAAATTTGGTGCAAATGACCTTGTTTATACCTAAAACTTGCAGGTGTGAAATGAGCTCGTTAAGAGCTCTGGAGCTGGTGATGTTGTGTATTTCTAGGGCACAACTCTGCACGATCCCTGTGCCCATGGGATCTGGCCCCACAGTGGTGTTGTGGCAGGCCAGCTTTATCCATCAGTGCTTGCACACTGACCTTGGCACTGCCAGGCAGCTCTGCTCCATGACAATTGAAATGCCACTTGCATCCATGCAAGTCTTGCCCTTTCATGGGTGATTGATCCAGCTACTGAGATTAAACTAAAGGGCCATTAACATGTAGTTGTAATAATCACCCTCTTCTCCTCAAGAAAGAGAACACTGACAAACCTGAACAGCCTCAAACTCAAATGGTCCACAGCTCTTAGTGGCAGTAGTATTAAGGAATAAATCAAGATTGGCTGAGACCCTGTGCAAGTTGAATGGTCTTATATTGGAACAGAACTGACTAGATTTTTAGTCAGGCTTGCTGGTCAAGAATGCAGAGACTGCTAATGTGTGGAGCAAAACAACACAATGCTGATCTCTGCCTCCTCCTACAATTATAGGTGTCTTCTCAAAATGAAGTTTGGGTTCCCTTCCATTTTCAGAAACCTTTAGGGCTGTCCTTGTTCTTCTGAGATTCAGTCCTGTTTTGAATATTTTTTTACAAAAATACTTCAGGTGTCCATCTCAATTTCAAAAGGGAGATGGTGTCCTGGTCATTTTTAAAGTTAGAATAATAGCATTTCTTTTTTCCTGTCCATTCATTTGAGTAGTGCCTCAGCATCAGGTTCTCACTGGTGGTTTTTCAGTGTTGTGCTAAAGAAATGAGAGTTACCTCAGGAGTTTTGGGAGTCAATTAAATATGGCTCCTGTTTGAAATCAAAGGGGGATTTTGACTTAAGTGATGTTAGGTCAAATGAGCTTCTGGAAAAGTTCCTGTAAAAGTAGCAGAGTGATATACCTGTGAGTAAACAATGGAGTTTTATTTCCTTTTATATGTCCTCTTAATCAGGATGATAGTGAGTTGCATGAAGAACTGTCTTGTTCTCCAGCCACTTTTACACATTAGCAGTTTTAAAATTAATAATGCTTCTGGAGGAAAAAACCCGGGCTATACTGAATGGACTCAACACTGTTTTCACAGAAAATAAAATCCCTATCAGTAAAAAAAAAACCAACCAGGTTGGAAGGGCCTGCAGTGTGCTGTAACCTTCTGTTGGCATCTCTGCTCTCAAGTGTGAAATTGGGATATTATTTTTTTTTAGCACGAGATCATCTTGTGGGGGTTGTACCATCTCCTGGAAGAATGGTAAAACTTGTACATTCCTGCTGCTTCCAAATGACACCATAACACAACCAGAGCTGATTATGCTGTCTTTGAGAACCTCACTTGCCTATTGTATCCATTAGGATTCACTGCCCCTGAAAGTTATAATGGAGATTTAGAGATCTAGAAGCAACTGGTGGCTTGACACTAAGTTTTGGGGGGGGCGGGGGGGGGGAAGAGCAGGAAAATAACCTTGTGTTTTGACAAATGAATATTGAATTACTTAGAAAAACAGCTTGAGCCCTCTATCATTTTATCTCAAATATGAGAACAGGGGCATGTTTCCCTTTTATTTCTTTTTTTTTTTTTTTTTTTTTTTTTTTGTTCTGATTTGACTTTGTTAATTCTTTAATACAAACTCTGTAGCATGCAGGAGTTATTGAAGAGAAAGGAGCCACTCGGCAACAAATCAGTCTGAACAACATCTGCAGCATCTGCAGTTAAAGGCCATACTGGTCTCCATCACTTACATTACTTTGCTTTCCTCCCTTCAAGTCAGGAATTCTTCCTCCATGGATAGATAATCCTTGACTGTTCCCTTCAGTGTTGTAAGCACCTTCCTCAAACACTGGTTGCTACTGACACCCATGTGTCAGAGAAGTTCTCCTTCTAGATCTTGTATGAAAAATATGTTCACTAGTGGAAAATGTGCTATTTTTCCATCACCAAAAAACCCCAGAGGGTCTGTTGCTCCATGGAGGGGTGTGCATGTAGGCCTAACTGTCACCTCTTAAAATATTTATATTGAAGGAAAATACCTGGGCACTGAGCATTTATGCTCTTGGCTTTTTATGACACAGCTTTTGTGTCACAAACCTGTTAAGACACAGATCTGGCCTATTTCTTGGTGGGAAAGAAAAGTTGAAATTAATGAGAATGCTGGTCATGCAGACAGCTGGCTGTTTGCATGTTTCCAGTTTCTCCAGGAAACAGATGTCTGCCTTGTGGCTCTTGTGGGCACAGTGAGAACAGGACACAGGTGAATGAGTCTCTCTTGTGGCCCTCCTGGAGGATTGTAATTACCTGTGACAAGGAACTCCTTGGAGGACCTGGCACTGTGAAATGGACTGACAGTGTGTTTGCAAGACAGACCTCACTGATTTTGCATTCTGTGACATCAACACTCCACTAACATTAGTCACTTCCCTGACTTCTTTTTTTTCAGGCAAGCAGCACTTCAAAAAGACATTGTAGTCTTTTGTATTCATTCAATCTTTTATTACTTTTGTATCACATTTACTTCATTTACTGATGCTGGCACTGGATGCTCAATTTGTGATGTACTTATTGTATAAAAACCTCATCTCTGTAGTGAAAGTTCTTGAAATCTAGTTTTTGATGGTGGATTGAAATAAAACATGCTCTTAATGAATGGGCAGTTCAGTTCTTTAGGCTAGATGAGACTTCTTCCTTTATGGTAAGTGGCTGGCACTCATTAATATCTGTATTTCCTTGGAGGGAAAGAAGAGCAGTGTAAGTTAGAGGCACATTGACACAGGAAGTCTTGTTGAACTGTAGTGATTTAAAATAAATAAATAAAATGTGAAATAGCTTTTAGATTTATTTTTGAGTTATGAGTACTGAAATTACATTATCAGTATTCATTGCTGTTATCAATAATGAATATGTAAGTTGCTTTTCTGGAAAATCCATGACTAGGTTTGCCCTTCTAGTTCATGTTAATTTTCCTTGAAGGAATGAACAAGTACAAATAATCAATCTGATACTTGTACAGGAGATATTTGCTGCAGTATTCAGCCAGTTGTAATTTTCTGTAGGGGTTTATCTTTTTTGATGTAAGCACACTGAAGGACTTCTACTACCCAAAATGTGAATTCCCGTTGCATTTTGTGAGTTTGTATGAGCTGACAGCAAATTACTGCGAATTTCTTTCAAGATCTCTACAGATTAGATATTAGATATTCCTATCCATTGGCTACTTACTGCCATGGCATCTAAGTGCCTTTGTCAGTAATATTTCTCCTTCATAGCCTTGGGCTTTCTTCCTTTTTAGGGTCAGTCCCCCACGGTTCTCTTTTGATTTTTTCAGTTTATAGTTTTTATATACTTTGCGTTTCCTATTTTCCCAGTGCAAATAAGTTGCCTGAATTAGAAACACGGTGCAAGGAGTGAGGTGCTGTAAAAGTTACAGCCCCAGCCACATTGTAAATCCTCCTGGAACCATTTTCAAAATCAGCTTTGCAAACTTTTTCCTGGGTAATTCTTATTAATGACTGCAATGTACATGCAGGCAAAATGTTCCATCCTTGAATGGGTGAGCACAGCAATTCCTCTCCCCGGAGTGAGGTCAGGCACTACATTTTATGGACGTTAGCAATGCATTACCATCAGTGCTTTCTCCATTGGAAAAAATAACTGGCCTTAAAACAAGGTAAAAACATGTTGACTCCAAAAGACAATCTCATTATGCAGCAGTGTTAACAGAAACAAATGCCACTGTTAAACCCCAGCATAAATCTCCAGTTCGTGCTGATCCTGGAGACCTTGAAATCCCATCTGATTTGTTATTTGGGGCCATAGCTGCTCAGAAGCAGCTTTGTGCTTGCCTTGTAATTGCTCTTTATCAGGCAATTGTGTCCATTTCATAACTGCCGTGTTGGCTCCACACGCTGCCTTTGAGCTTCCCAGCGATCAGCAGTTTGACATTTGACATTAAGTGGTTGACCTTTAGATGGTAAGAGGAAGAGCTAATAATTCCTGGTGTTTATAGCACTGATTTTAGTGCAGTATTACTTCTCACCATCTCACTTGCATCTTCAGGCACTGCTGTAAATTTTTTTTCGGGTTTTAAAAGCAAATTGCTAAAGCACGCAAGCTTTGGTCCTGTGTGAATGTCATGTTTTGCACTGTAATAATTTTATTTTAGCACAACTCCTTAGTCCCTAAAATGAGACACAAGCCTCTCTTAAAGCCTGGGGTGTCTAATTTTTGCTTTTTTTGCTGTGGTTTTTGTAGGGGTCCAAGCCTGTCTGCAGAGCTCAGCTCGAGAACAAGAAGAGAAGTACGAAGTCCAAGGTGGCCCCCGGCGAGGGCGGCTCAACAGGGAGCAGCTGGTGGGTTTTACTGCTCCTCACAGCCTGGATTAATGACCTGGGGCTGGGCAGCTCTGCCCTTTGCCACATGCAAAGGTGCAGGAGATGTAAAATTTTAATGTGGTCTTGTACAGAAAATTTGATTATGTGCAAGGTGATCCCAAGAGCTGTGAACCACCCATAAAGCTGTCATTTTTCTCCATTAGTGGAGATGTTGCTGTAACCTTGTCAGAGGAACACTGTATTGTACTCTGTGTATTACACCTGATGGGACAGGAAGTGATGTGCTTCAGCCATCTCTGCTCAGCTTTAGAACATAGTTCTGAAAGAAAAATGGTTTTATTACTATTTGTTTCCATTTAGGACCTTTTTTACATTTAACTGGGTTCATTCCTGGTTACTTACTGGATTACACTGGAGAATTTATTAACTGCATTGTAATAGTAGCTGTAAATATTCCTAACACATAGTTCAAACCCTGTTGTGCTGGAAAGTATTTAAACAGCAGCAAGAATTTACCACATAAACAAGCTGTTCTTGGTTGCATACTTACCCTGAGAACCTTGCATGTTAAGTTACTATTCTGGTTTCCAGTGGTGGTTATTTTAAATTGTAGGGGTTTTATATGCCCTGATTTTTCCTTTCTACTTTTTTCTTTTCTGCTCCATTATGAAGTCCAATATTCATGCTTGTTGTTTTTTTTTTCCTTCCACACAGCTGCCTAAGTTGTTTGATGGGTGCTACTTCTATTTTTTGGGCCCTTTCAAACAGCACCAGAAGAGTGATCTGCTGGAGCTGGTGAAGGCAGCAGGTGGCCAGGTCCTGGTGAGGCAGCCCAAACCAGACAGTGATGTGACACAGACCATCAACACAGTGGCCTACCATGCAGAGCCCAGCTCTGACCAGAGGCTCTGCACTCAGTATGTCATCTATGACGTGGCTTCCAAGTTCCAGCCGGACAAAATCCGGCAGGGCAAGGTGTGGATGGCCCCCTCCAGCTGGCTCATAGACTGTGTCATGTCATTTCAGCTGCTGCCTGTGAAGTGAATATCAAATAGCAGCATCCCAAGAGCAGGGCTTGAAAATGAGCTGAGTCTTGGGCAGCTGGGATGCTCTGGCAAACTGCTTTGAAGCTGTGATTTCTGTTTTGGATTCAGGAGAGCTTTGAGCATTTAAGTGAGTTACTGAGGTGACTGATGTGCTGGAATAAATGAACATACAATGGAGGAGAGGATTGAAAAGTGTGCCTTGGCGTATTTAATATGCTTTATTTTTGCATTGAACTTAATAAATGCTTTATAAATAATCACTGACATTTTGTAACTGGGATTTTGCAAAATGAAACCTTTTGCTTTCTTGGTTTGAACCAGCCCTTTATAGGCAATTGAGCATGACCCTATTTATGGAGTGTTTAACATCCATTGATAAAAATCTACTGTATTTACCAAGATTTCCCAGGCCAGAATTTGTATTTTTGAAAAAAAAAAAAAGGACTCCATGCATTTGAACCTGTGCAGACATGTCAGGTGACATGTGACATTTATTAAAACTTCTTACAACTGAATTTTGCTGAAAATTCTTGGCATGGGCTAAGTCTTGTAGAAATCAGAGTTAAAACAAATGGCCTGAATTCATCTGGAAGCAGACACTTTTGAGAACACTGTATTTAAAAATCTTGATCTAAAATTTACTTATTTATAAAAAGATTGATGCTTTACTGACTTCTGTCCTCATCCGTGCTTGTAAACATGTAACTACAATTCAGTTCTATTTTCTGAAGGCTTTTAAGCATTGAGATCCTTATTTAATTATTATAATACTTTTGTAAATTTGGATGGTTGCTTTCATGGCTACTTTAAAGAAAAAACAACTATGGTCACAAAAGAATTGTGCTTCACTTTGCACAGTTGTACCTAAGCATCTACACTGGATCAATGTTTGATTATTTCATATTTGTTAAAATATTTCTCATAATGGCTCATAAGTTATTGTCAGAATCTTGGGCCCTCACTGTGTGCTCTTATGTAATGTTTTGTATCTTAGCTTGTGAATTTGTAATTGAGAAATGGTTTCTTGGAATAATACACAATAACAATCATGGTTGTGGGTTAGTACATAAGTTTTGTGTTTGTCTTTGTATTGTTTGTAATAATGAAACTTTTCTGTGTGCAGTGAGTTTGGCCCATCTGTTCCATGCTCTTGGCTGCAGAGTAAGTGCATATCCTGTACATATCTCAACAGGTAAATGCAAGCACTTTTCTATGAGCTCAGTACAGCTGTGAAGATGGTGTATTACACCAAGAGCTGCTTCTGCAGAGGAGGAGAGCTGTTTTCTGTAACCATTGCTGCTGGAGGTCCTGTGCCCTGTAGAACCCTTAGAACTACACACAGCAGGTAGAACAGGTACAGTTCTCAATAGCATCTGCTAGATTTGAGTAGCTGGAGTATCTTCATCTTATCATTTATGCCAGACTGAGTCATTGCTCTTCACTAAAAGCAGTGCTCATTAATAAGTGGAGCAGCCCAGGGGATTGATGTGGTTTTGGGTTTTGTGCAGATAAACGCTGGCAGAGAATGAGGTACCCAGTCAATACTGCGTGGGCTTGGGCATTTGTCTTAACAGTTACAGCACATTTTAACTTGGCATTTCATAGCACATCAATATACCTAATGCAGTGTTCTTTGCAAAAGTAGCAGTGAATCTCTGCAAAATTCTTAAGAATGGAGATTTTCTGCCCTGTAGCAGGAAGAAGTTTGACCCATCAGTAATCGTGCTCTGTGTCCTAAAGTAGAGGCAGCACTTTTACAGATTTTAAGAGCCATTGTTCCTTGGCAGATGCAAAGAAACTCAGAAAATTGCCATGAATGTTTTGGGGTTTTTTAAGCCATGCTCCGAACCTCAGCCTTGTTCCCTTAAATCCAGTTGTGTTATCAAGCAGTGTTTCTCTCTGATCACATGAAGAATCGCTCCATATCATACTGAGGAGAGACCCTTACCCAAGATTAACTCTGGCCCATCTGCTTCAGCTCTCTGCAGGAACTCAGAGTGTGATCAGCTTATGTAGATGTAGCCTTGGAGAGCCTCACAGTAGACTTTGATGCCAGAGCTACGGCAGGTGCCAAACACCACTGGCACACTGCAGGTACACAAAAACTTAGAGGTCAGTGACACAGACCCTGCTTAATTTGCTCTTTGTTCACTGTTGAAAGCAGAGGGATAAAAGAGCCTTGTGGTAAGCATAGATCAACTCCCTTAATCCATCAGATGGAGTTTGGCTCCTGAAAGCAAGGCTCTAAATTCCTGAAGCAAGGTAAGGAGTGTGTAGGGATCGTTTTCTCACTATCTCTTCTAGTCTAAAACCCTAGGGTGCACTAAAGGAAAATACCTGGAGGCAGGCTGAAAATGGAGAAGGTATTTCAGGAAGTGTTAAGAGATTTGTGGTCTTCATGGCCACAGCAGCCTAGTTTAGAAGCACTGAGTAGATGAGTTTATCAAAGAAAATCTGTTAAAGGTTAATGAAGAACCTTAGCTTAACATGAATTTATATTAGTGTTATCCTGCTAACCTGCATGTACTTAATGTGCACTCATGATTGGGGCATTTCATAGAAATATAGAATGGTTTGGGTTGGAAGGGACCTTAAAGATCACCTAGTGGTCGTTATCTCATGTGAAGACATAAAAGTCCAAGACTTGCATTCAGGATTATAGATATTTTTATTGATCTTGATCAAAACTACTGTGCATCACAGAATGGCTTGAGCTGGAAGGACCCCAAAGCTCATCATTCCACCCCCTGCCATGGGCAGGGACACCTTCCACTATGACAGGTTGCTCCAAGCCCTGTCCAGGCTGGCCTTGGTCACTTCCAGGGATCCAGGGGCAGCCACAGCTTCTCTGGGCACCCTGTGCCAGGGCCTGCCCACCGTCACAGGGAAGAAGTTCTTCCTCAGTTAATGGTTTTCAAACATCTTTTCTTGAAATTATCTGTTTGTCTTAATTAATTAGTTCATCTGGGACACCTGATAACACCTTCAATAGCAGCATCTGGGGTTCAGTGACAACATCAGTTTAACACCCCTAACAGTTAACAGAAGATAACATTTTTAGTAAATACTGTGAGATTTTCGTGAGAGATGTTTCAGTATTTCTGCAAATGGTTCAGGGAAGCAACAGGCAACCAAGTAGTACCAAACAGCAGTAGCTGCTTTTGCTCTCAAATCAGAAATGGCACACCTGGGAGGTGCTGTGGCTCTTGTCTCACGGCCCTCTTGTAATGGTAACAAGCATGGGAGTGTCCAAATGTGCATCTCTGGTAAAAAAGATGTCAGCAAGTGCTTCACCCAGCTGGTACCTACACAGCCTTTAGGGGGATAAAGCCCCTTTCTTCTGCTCTGTCCCAAGCTGTGAGCTGAGGTTGAACCTGACCCAACATGGTTAGCCCTGATCAGCCTGGGGCAAGGCTCAGGAGGGAGCAAGTGACTGAAGGAAATTAATTCAAGGAAGGGAATTCTAGGCAGCGGATTACAGCTGGTTCTACTTCCTCCATAGGTCCAGTGTCTTACGACCAAACTTACTCTGGAGCAGTTATTTTGTGTGGCAGTCTTCCAGGAGAACTGCATCTTGGCTGGTGAAATTTCTGCATTCTGCTCAGGACAAAGCTGTCTGCATGGAAGCTGTGGGCTGGTGTAAAACTGCGTGTCGGTGTGGGTTATTTGGGGGACGTGTATAAACAGAGGGATCATCTGGTGCCCCTGCCTGTGCTTGCTGTGCTGCTTCCAGCTCCTGGGGGCTGGCTTTGCTGCCAGGGTGGCAGAGGGAAAACAACCAGCCCTGCAGTGCTGACAGAGCTGCTGGGCAGGAGCAGTTCTGTCCTGTCCATTGGCAGAACTGCCAGCAAAGTCTGGGTAGCAGCATCTTGGCATCTTGTTGAGAACAAGTCTGTGAAACACAGTAGAACAAAGATTTTCGTTTTTCCTCCTTAGGCTATTTTGTCCTTCAGTGCTGGAGAAGATGACCTGGAAATGGGGCAGATGTGATGTCACATTCTTTGGTATTAATCAGTTTGGCCCCATGTCCTATTTCTGCCTTTACTTCCTAAGCAGTTTTTGATGGAAAGGTATGAGTCTTTAAAGAGCCAACAAAGGCTTAAATACCAGCTTAAAAACTACAGCGAGAGGTCTTTGGACAGCCAGATAGTACTGGCTTGGAAATGAGCAGCAGTGTCTCCATGGAACAAATGAAGATTCAGTTGTTTTTAATAGCAGTGCACCATGTTCTATCTTTTCAGACTTGTTTGATTTAAATTAATGGTAGTTTAACTAGTGTTAAATTGCCCTTAAAAGCAGAAGAACATTTTGCGTGTAATCAGATGGAAGGAGGGGAGGAAGCTTCCCCACCTTTATTTATTTATTTTTCCTTATTTTTCCTATGGAGAAGATGCACTTTGTGTGCTTCAATTTAATTCCCGGCAGGAGGTCTGGTCTAATGAAGTAGCAGAGAGCCGTCAGCTCCCGCTGCGTGTGGGAGATCCTGCTGTCATTCCCTGCTCTGAGATGCCGAGGGCCACGGGGTGGCTGCTACCCAGGGCTTGCCGTGCAGCAGGGGTTGGCATGTCTGGCTCCAGAGGGGGTGGGAGGAGTTATGGAGCAGCACCGCCCCTGGCTACCTTACATCCAGCCTGCCCCTGGGTGTCCGAGGGTGTTCCAGAGGCAGGGAGGCTCCTTCCCTGCTGAGCACAGCTGGCTAGGACAGCTTTAGAGCTCTGAGCTCCCCTCGGGCCTGTGCCTGCTCAGAGGCAGCAGGAGTGGCTCTGCCAGCACAGCGGTGCCGCCACCGGGGCTGCACCCGGGCAGGGCTTCACTTCTGCAGCCCCGCAGCAAAGCAGGTACACAGTGACAGCAGGGTTAAAATAGGGATTAAAGAACGGAATGTGAAGCAGCAGCTAAGCTGGCTGTCCTGCTCAGCTTGCTGAACTGATAAAAAAAATGTACTTATTTCTTCAGCTAGTGTGGGGCTGGGTTAATTTCCCTGCTGGTTTAGCGAACTGCTAATTCTCAGAGAAGAGCCAGACTCTTTGGTGGGAGGCTGTCACATCCGGGGGCTCAGTTGCAATAGGAAGCCTCTGAGCTGAGGTTTTTGGATTGCCATACACAGCTGTGTGCTTCCCAACCCCCTGAGGGGGGTCCCAGTCTCTCTGCAGGGTTTGTGCTGGGTGCTGCTTGCAGCCTCACCAGAGAAATGGTTTTTCCTGCTCTGCTGGAAGTGTCAGCTTTGAACAGCTGGTGCCAGGAGAAACCCAGATCAGCTCTAGTTTGGGTCTAGCTGGAATTCATGGTCTAGCAAAATTTAATTCTGCAGCATAAAAGATCTGAAGGAACATTTAAAAAAAAAAAAAGCGAGCCTTTTAATTGAATTAAATATTAATAAGGATAATGCAATCAATGCTTTATTGATTGCATTAGCCACAATAATGTTTAATTCAATAAGTCTGCAGTGCTGGATCTTTTTCTTCCCTTGTGCAGCAAGGGAATGCCATATGCTCTGCCTGGCTGAGTCGTCCAGGCTTGTTTTAGGAGAGCAGGAGATGATAGGATTGGGAGAGGGCAAAGGAGCCAGGCTATGCTCAGGGTTGAACTCCTTCATGTGCCCTCAGCTTGGCTGTGTAAAACCAGGGTCACTGGCATGGCTGGATTCAAACCAGCTGCTCTTAGTGGCATGCATCATTTCTAAAGCCCTTTTATAAACAATATTGTTATTAATGCAGATACTGCCCCTGACCCCTGTGTGCTTTGCTTCTGGAGCCTGTGCCGATGCAATGCTTCATGCTGCTCTCAGCAGTTGAATCCCAGCAGCTGTGTCTGTCAGAATGGCAAGATTTTCTACCCTAAGATCACTAACATGCTTCTGAAGAGGTGCCAGGTTCTGGTTTTAAACCCAGCCAAGCTTGAACAATTTTATCTGTGGTTGTAGGCAGAAGGCTTTTATTAAATTAAAGTCACAGTTTCGTTTAACTGCAAAATCAGAGGCAGATGTTCTCCCCAGCTCAGTCTACTCACAGTACAAGGTTTCTGGTTTCTGGTTCTTTGCTTGCTGTGTACCTGTTGCACAAGGTGTGGTAAAAACATCTGGGAAGAGCCTGGAATAAACATTTGGGGGTTTTCCGGTGATGGCTTTTAGTGGCCTCTTAGAGTGCTTGATTCCATAAGGAGAGATGGAGGACCTGCCTGCACAGAATTAGTAGCTGCTGCAGTGCCTGAGACTCAGAAGTAGCCTGTCCCTGCCTAGGCTTGGGTCTTGGAAGCTGCAGATGTGGTGTCCCAGCCATCAGCAGGACACCAGACTTGCCCAAGGAGCTGGCTGGGTGTTTGTGCCTACCCTGGGCCAGTGTGGGGCACTCAGGCTTTTACCCCTCTCAGTGGCCACTGAAGAGATTCTCACCAACAGGCAGAGAAAGTGGGGGGAAGAAAGGGATCAGGATTTGATTTAGCCTTGTTGCATTCCATCTACATTTGTCAAATCCAAGGAAAAGCCCATAACCTTGCTTTTATTTCCTCCTTACAGGGCCCATGTGTTTCAGCAGAAAGCCTTATTAGCATGCAGGGAATCTGGGTGCTGAAAGGATGGGCACAGTGAGCTCAGCTGCAGTCAGCTATCCATCGGGACCAGGTTTGGACACAGTCTTATATTTCCCCTTGGTTTTGAGAGTGTGCAGTCACTTTAAAGAAGATTTGGACTCAAAGACAGGCTGTGAATGCAAAATGGAATAGAAGCTCTCAAATTCACACATAAATGAGTGAGTGATCAGATGCAACGGCTCCTGCTGGGGCTGTGGCACACTATGATCCACCAGTTGGATGGAGCCACAGTTCCTGAAGGCCAGGCAAGGCAGTATTGGCTCTGGATCAGTCTCTGGATGGCACCACAGTGATCTGTTAAATTGGGGGTGGCATTTGCACTACAGGCATGAGCAAGTAATAATTGACCATGGTAGGTAAATACACCTGAGTGCAGCAGGGAGAGAGGCCCTAACCAGACCTGGAGATATGCTGCATAGTCCCACACATAATTAGTGCACATTAATGGAAGTATTTCAGCTGTCTTTGTGTATTATATATTCACTTCTGGTCTCATTCTTTCCCCTTTCTCTTCACATCACTGAAAGAAAAGCACTTAAGTCTTAAAATTTCAAAGCAGAACACACAGCAAGTGAAGAAACTCTCAAATAAAGGCATTTGAGGTTGTTGTGTCTTTCCATTGCCATGGTCACTCTCACCTCTTCTGTTCCTGCTTCACACTGTGTCCAGGCTGCTCCTGGTATTCCTTTCATCTTCAAAGAGATGATGTTAAAGATAATTTTGTACCTGCTGGAGGAGGGACATCACTGTTTTGGTGCTGCCCAGGCCAGCACAAGAACTTGGGAAGGAGCTCATGTGTTGCACTGCCCATCAGCATTCGTGTGGCAATGGAAGAGGTTTTGTACAGGGGCTCCAAGGCTCTGTTCTTGGGATGAACAACAAAATTCCCCTCTGCTGAAGGCGCAGCTGCAAAGCTCACTTTCTGAATCCTCACCTCTCCAGAGCCTACTTTGCAGGGTTTCTCTGCCCAAAGCAGATGGGAGAGCTCTCTTTGATCATCTTGCACTTGTAACCACCTTTGCATGGGTCCCTGCTGTGCCCACTGCAGAACTGTGGCCATATTCCCTGCATTAGAGCAGTTCCACACTCTGCTTCCCAGGTGTTTCCCTCTAATGCATTTTACATTAGTAGCTAGTATCAGGAAATCTAGTACCAAAAGGTTAATGTACATCCATTAGTCCTTTTCCCTCCCTTCTTTATGTGCTAGTAGAAGACAACCAATTTCATTAAATACATTAGGTCTGGAAAGGTTCTGGAAGCACTTGAAATTCTGTATGTGCAGAGCTGTGGGGACATTGATATTGTCCTGTCTAAGCACTGTAGGTAAAGTGGGATTTGCAGATGTTGAATGATACCTTTCAGGTGTTTTCCAGCCTCCACAACCTTTCTCTTCCTCTTAAAAATTGTTGGGGTTTTTAAGACCTGCTCAGGATTACTTGCTTGATACCTCCTCCTTCTGTGTGGTCTCTCAGCTATGGGCAGGGTAAAGGAGGAGGGATGGCAGAGAAGTTGGGGTGGTTGTGTGGGCAGGTGAGCTGGCTTTGACAGCTGGACTGTTCCTCCAGCTGCAGCAAGTGGTTTTCTCTCTCCTCCCCCTGAAGCCAGCATGACAATTTCTGTCCCACTAATTAGAACCAGGCTGAACCCTGTGAGTATCTCATTGCATTCTCTGACCTGCATTTTAGACAAGGTCAAGCTGTTTCACTGAAAAAAAATCTATTACTCTAACGATCCCAAGTGGCAAGTGGGAGGGCTGAAGGAGGCCTGGCTATTTTTTTTTTTTTGCCTCATGATGTGTTTATGATTTGAGGACCTTGCCGCATTCTTTAAATGAAATCTTGTGTTTTAGCACAGCAGACCTTTGCAAGTCAGTAATTTGGGTGGTGGTGCTGTAATGCCTCCTGTCTCTGTGTGCATTGGGTTTGCACAGCAAGGTTTTGGGAGCAGGAGAAGCTGCTGGAAGCCCCCACAGGAAGGAGTGGCAGAGACAGCCTGTGATGCACTGACTGCAGCCCCCTCTCCCTGTCCCCCTTTGCCACTGGGGGAGAGGAGATAGACAAAAAAATTATCTCTACTGAAGGCTCAGCAACACGAAGATTTTTAGGTGAAATACGAAGCAGGGTGCCTGAGCAGCTCTGGGCTGCGAGTTCAAACTTAGCAGAATCATGGCCAAAAGAAAAGAAAAAAAATCCCACGGGCTTTAATTTCACTTAATGAGAAACCATTCACAGTGTTCCATTTCTGATCCATATCTTTCCATTCCTATTCTAATGGTAATTACTGTAGCAGTTTATTAACAAAGAAATCATTTGATAGCTTTCACATGATCCCATACTTCAAGTATCTAACAACCTATTGATTCGATAGCTTGGCAGCGTTCCTGATTAAGGAGCTGGAGTTTGATTTTTTTTTAATCACTTTGATCGTCTCACATGCAAAGGATAATTATTTTTCTGTTTGAAACATGGGCTGGATTGCAGAAGGATGGAGTCTGCAGCATGTCCTTGTGTGGGATCTGTGCTGCACCCACAATCAGAGGGAGCAGTGTCTGTGCTCTTGCAGAGAGCTGCATTTCTGACCCCTGAGTTACTGCAGTCAGGTGTGCAACACACCTGCAGAGAGGTAATTGCAATATTTGTCACTACTGAGTGCAATTATGCTGCCCAGAGAGCTGTGGATTCCCCATCCCTGGAAGTGCTCAAGGCCAGGTTGCATGAGGCTTGGAACAACGTGGGATAGGGGAAGGTGTCCCTGCCCATGGCAGGGGGTAGACCAAGACAGTCTTTAAGGTCCCTTTCAACCCAAACAATTCTATGGTGATTCTTTGCTATCTTTATGGAGGGTTTTTGTGTTTGCACCAGTGTGCCCTGCTCTGCTGAGCCCAGGTGCTGCATGGAACAGGTTTTGCAGTGGCAGTGCATTTTGGCAGCCCTCCCTCATGCTGCAGACTCATGGCACTGCTGAGTGATTCTCCTCCCCTGCTCTCACTTTCTGGATGGCTCCTCACTTTCTCAGGGTGACTGGGGAAGTTTCCCTGGACAGCAGTTCCCACTGGGACAGAAGGCCAGGACACTGCAGGAGCTCCTGGAAGGCTGTGTAGTTTGTGAGGGGGGATTCTGCCAGAGCACACAAGCCCAGAACCATGGTCCAGCCCCTCAGAGACAGCCAGCAGCCAGTCTGCCGCTGGGATGGCTGGTTTGTGTTTCCACAGGAGTGAAAAATAAGGTTGTGTTTCTGGGAGCAGTGTTTTTGAGGATTTCTAGGAGATTCTTCCCAATTTTATTGGAGGCCAATGTGGGAACTGTGTTTCTGCTGTTCGATTGGGAAGCTTGCCTACAAAGAGGCAAGTAGACTTGGACCAAACACCTTTTGTCACATCATGAGCCCCTCTGCAAGGAATGAGGGGAACAAAATGGATGGAAGCAATTTGCTGGAAGTTTTCTCATACAGGTTTGGAAAGAACAGAAACGTCTGACCTCCATGAGTGTAGGAGCTGGCCACCTGTGCCCTCTCAGGGCATTTTATGCACATGTCCCACATGGGTCCCTGAACTGGTTGGTTAACAATTCATATACTTCTGGAACAGCATGGATTGATCATGCAATGCCCAGGTGACCCTACACCCTGTCAGGAATAAGGTGCTGGGAGAACTTGAATTACATGTTGGTCATTTTCTCATCTCATATATCACAGACTGAAAGCTTTATGACTTCAGAGCTTACTGTATTAATTTTATGCATGAGTGCTTTATTTTTGCCATATGAGATATATCACTGGCTTACTAGAGCAAAATATCATTAGACCTGGAAAAGGATTTGGTCACTTAAACTTTGTCACCAAGGATCATTGCACACAGATTATGTAGGGCTGTACTGTGCCATTTCTCATGTGTTTATTAAGTGATTATAAATATCGAACCGCATGCCTTCAGGGGACACTTGAGATCTGTGACTGCAGTAACATTTCATTGAGAAAGGTGGCACACACAGTGATTTGTGCCTCAGCAGGGCCCATCAAAGGGTTTGCCTGGTTAGCAGGCAGAGGTCTGTTCCACCTGAAGGAGCTCTCTGCTGTTTTTAGGGATTGGTCACAGGTTGGACTTGATGGTCCCAGAGGTCCTTTCCAACCAAAATGGTTCTGTGATTCTGTTACTGTACATTTTCTGACATCCTGGTGGCTGGCATCGAGGTCAGGATCCTGTGGCACCCGTGCCTGAGCCCTCAAGTTAATCACATCAAAGTACTTTGGCTGCTTTGGTTTCCTTCATCTCAGTTCAGAGTGTTTGAAAACACCAGAAGTGCTGAGCCTACAGTGTTTATAGTTTCAATAATAATGAATGGAATTTTTATATGAACCCATAAAATACAGCTGTTCACCCTGATCATTCAGACTCCTTCTGCATAAGCCATTTACTGGCGTCAGGTGATAGGACAAGGGGTGGTGTCTTCAAACTGACAGAGGGCAGGTTTAGATTAGAGTCAGGAAGAAATTGTTCTCTGGTGAGCCCTGGCACAGTTGCCCAGAGCTGCTGTGGCTGCCCCTGGATTCCTGGAAGTGTTCCAGGCCAGGTTGGACAGGGCTTGGAGCAACCTGAGATAGTGGGAGGTGTCCATGCCCATGGCAGGGGTAGGACTGGATGGGCTTTAAGGTCCAAGCCAGACCATTCCATTTCCCAGAGTCCAAAGCCGTGCAGGACCATGGCTGTCCATGCCAGAGCTCTTCCACTCCTCAATCACAAGAGCAGAGAGCAGCCCCCATCTCCAGATTTTCCTTTCCATTTGCTGCCAAGACTGCCAACAACCTGATCCCTTCAGTCAGGTTTTCCAAAGGACTGTGTTCCTCTTCAGTCACTGCAGTAGGTTTTATTTCCCACAAAAAAATTAACTTGTAAAGCATCTGCAGGAGAGCTGGTAAAGGCTGGGCCTATTCTGGAAATGGATGCTCCTTTAGGTCCCTTCTTTTCATGTAAAATTTTGTATTAAAATGTTTCCTGCTGGGTAAAGCACAACCTGGAATTGTAGCTGTTCTCCATTTCTGGATTTTGACTTACAACCGAACAACTCAGGCCCACCTTTGACTCAGTGATCCATAGATGAAAAAAAAAACCTTGCTATCTGCCTCTTAAAAGTTAATTAATGCTTTCGTGATTCACTAATGAAAAAGACCGAGATGAGAAATAGGTGAGCAGTAAAGAGCTGCATAAATTCACCAACAAAGCTGACACAAGCCTGCAATTGTGTTCTGAGCCTGAGAACATGAAGAAATGGGGTTAAAATGATTTGTGACCAGGAGAAGGAAGAATTTCCTTCTGTTACATGACTGCATGTAACTTTTATTAGTTTGATGATGTACAGAGGGACTATTTCTCTTGGAAATGGCTTTTTGGTTAACATTTCATTTTCCTCCCCAAAGTTAGCTCTCTTGCAGTGATATGAAGCACAGCTCCCTGTGATTTCCTAGCCCCCAACTTTATTAATAGCACTGTTTGTCGTTGCAAATGATCTATTTCAGGCCAGGCCATAAAGCTCTTGTTTTGCAGGTGATCGAGCCCTCGCCCTTTATTGTGCAGCATTTCCACAGCAGGGCAAGGATGAAAAATGAATTAGTAAAAAATAGCAAGAACAAAACTTATAACAGGTTTCATTGATAGTGGCATCACTTTCATATCAGGTGCTCCTCTTTAGGAATTTGAGTCTGTGCACTAATTTAATGTCACTGAATTGTCCTGGGTTTTGGCGTGACCTATCCCGGTACTGCATTTCCAGCCTTTGTCACTTTGGTATTGCTCAGGGCATCCAAATAACACCTGGAAAGATACCAAGGTCACTTCTACCTGCAAAAGGCACAGGTTTCTAGGGTCTGAGAGGTGGTGCAGGTTACCTGGCAGTGAATTAAGATACATTTATCACCAAATAGATATGAGAAAATCGGATGGAGTGACCTCTTGCCATGGGAATAATTTCCTGTGGGGAATGGAGCTTTTGGGATCATGTCTTGGGAATGGGGAGAGATTCCTGCTCTTGTTGGTCCTGGATGTAGCATCTTCTCATGAGGCTCATTTTTACCCCTGCATCTTCTCCAAGAGCAGGTCTGGTCCAAATTTCTGTTTGTTTGAAGAGAATGTGACTCAGTTGTTTTCATGTTTCTTTCTTTTCACATTTTCTAACCTGCTTGGTTTTTCTTTTCTCTCCATAGGTAACAGAAAGGCTGTGATGCCTCAATGCTTCCCTCCAGCACTGGTGGCCCCTGCACATGCAGGTAGAAGAATCTTTGCTCTGTGTTATGTTCTACAGGTGTTTTTATTCTCAAAAGAGTGTTTTCAGTCTCAAATTTAAGGTCAAGCCATAGTTGGGTAGCACTACTTGGACAGCATGTCTGACAAAACGACAGAACAAGTCTGTGGTGTGGGTGGATTTCTCAAAGTCTCTCTATGCCCTGCTCAAGCTTAGAGGTGCAACAGGCCAAGCCTGGGCAGTGACACTTCCCTTGCTGGGGTAACTTCTTCAGAGGATGCTTCAGTGGACAGGAATTCAGGTGTGCATCCACCTGAACTTCTATTTCTATGCTGACCTAACCTGCAGGATCTTGTCTCCTATTTGGGAATTTCTTATTTCTGCTCCTAACATGATTTCACATAGGAAAATTCCTGTATTTCTGCTGGAAGGCATCACACTCACTGGTAGCATACAAACACTGGGGGAGTTTCGGCCTAGGAAGTGATGGCTTTGGTTGTGATCCAGTTTCTCAAATCCAGGAGGATGCAGAGAGGTCGGACTGCAAATGGTGATTTGGTCCCCATGCTCCAGCTGGATGGAGACCAGCCTTGGATCTTCTCAGAAGCACCCAAGAGGAGCAGGCAGGAGAACCCCCATGGTCTCATTGCACTTGGCCATGATTTTAAGGATTGTCTTTCCCTAAGTGCCTCCTGCTCCCTTGCCTGAGGCACCTGCACCTCCTCCCATTTATTGTTTTCCACGATGCTGACAAAAGCAGTGGGATTTAGAATGTTTTTTAGGAGGGCTTAAATATCCCATGGAGCTTGACAGCATGATAACAAACACATTTTATTATCCAGGCACGTCTCCATTTGCTTTCTCTTCATGCTGGCAGGGCAGGGAGGGGCAGTGCTGTTTGTTTGGAAATGCAATTAGCCCAAGTGTGCAGGCCCACAGCCAGCCAGGAGGATAACCTTGAATCCAGGGAAAGTTAGGGGAAATTTAAAGCCATCCACAGCTCCAATGGGTCCCCACACACCCCTTTGGCTCACAGCTTCTATTCATGCCAATAAAATGCGAGAAGATTCTCAATACAATGGGAAATTGCTTCTTTGGGTATCACAGTATCTTGACTTAGAAGTGCTTTAACCTTGGCCTCATGCTTCCTGCGGGGCCTGTTTGCTGTGCTGCACAAGTGCCAACACCAGCCAGGAACTTATAGGATTTTCCATCTGAGTAAAATTAAACCCCGAAACCTTTACCATCCTCTCAATGCCAGACATGCTCTACCTGCATTAACTTGAGCTTAATGGACTGCAAAACGAGCCTTTCAGCGTGTATGGGAGTGGATTATTTGCAGGAGAGCAAGTTCCTCACATTTTTATCTCTTCCCTTTCCCAAAGCTTTTGTCCTTTGGGAAAAAAAAAGAGAAAAGGCAAACACAGCCAAATTATAGGAAGAGTGTCAGGCCCTCGGAAGTCCAGCAAACTTGTTTGGGCAAGGCAGAGGGTGCATCCACCAAGTCAGGTAAGTAATGAAAAGAGCAATGACCACTGCTCCCTGTCTCTTAAACCAAACTGATTTTATTAGCCAAGATCTTGGTGGCAGTGTTGGGGATGGTACAAACACTCCAGGCCACACTTTCCAGCACACCAGCTGAACTCCTCACCCTGGCTTTATTGCAGCCTTTCCCAAAGTCCTCCAGGGAAGGACCTGAGGCTGCAAAAGCCAGAGCCTGCTGCTGGTGGGATGCTCCTGTCTGCAGTGCCCACTCATCACCTGCCTGTTGCACAAGGGGCAATGGTTTTACACTGAAGGAGGGTCAGTTTACACTGGATATAAGAAAGATGGTTTTTGCAATGAGGGTGGTCAGACCCTGAGGCTGCCCAGAGGTGATGGCTGCCCCATGCCTGGGAATTGTTTAGGCCAGGTTGGATGGAGCTCTGAGCAACTTGGGCTAATGGAAGATGTCCCTGCTCATTGCAGGGGGTTGGATTAGATGGACTTTAAAGGTCCCTTCCAACCAAAACTATTCTGTGAGTCTATGATCATCACACATTGTTTGGAAGGACAATTTAAAACCTGGTGAGCCCCCTTTTTCACCTGCTTCCTTGGAGTTTTGCCTTCCAGATTCACAATTTTTTTTTTTTTCCCCCAAACTCCCTAGGGTTGGATTTGGATGTCTCTCCAAACACATAGCCAAGGCACTGCTGGAATACCTGAAGAGACAATCCATATGGGTAACAGGATCATCCCTATGCAAACTGGGAGGGAGAATGGGTTGGTGGTTTCTCTTCAGGCTTTCATGGGTTATCATTGTCAAGACAACAGCAGCATGGATCACTGTGTGTATTTAATGACCAAAAGTACCTTCAACTGTGTCCTTCCCAGTGCCAGATGCCTTACAGTCTAAATGAGGATCTTTAATAGTGGCATTAATTATTACTGAAATCCTGCTTTGTCCCACTGAAACAAGTCTAATAGCTCATGCCTGCTCTGCCTCTCTCCCTGTCCTTTCCCCAGACCACCATCTCCTGTACCTGATCCCAACACCAGAAAGGCTCCTTTGCTGGCTGGTTTGGCCAGCAGCACGGGGTGATGTGCAGAAAAGGTCAGGCAGAGGTCCCAGCTCCAGGGCTGCTCTGTGAACTGAGGATTGGGAAGATGCCCTGAAACTGTCAGAGAGCATCACTTGGTGCTACCATACCCGTGCCCTTGCCTTCTTTTGTGGGAAGCCCAGTGCCAAGGAAGTATCAGCTCACAGCTCCCAGGGATGCAGATAACTAATGGAAACAATTAAATAATTAAATGCAGCTATCTCTTCCCTGTGAGGGTGGGCAGGCCCTGGCACAGGGTGCCCAGAGAAGCTGTGGCTGCCCCTGGATCCCTGGAAGTGTTCAAGGCCAGGTTGGACATTGGGGCTTGGGGCAACCTGGGATAGTGGGAAGTGTCCCTGCCCATGGCAGGGGGTGGAATGGGATGATTTTTAAGGTCCCTTCCAACTCACTCCATTCCCTGATTCTATGAAATAGTGGCCCCAGGGGAGCCAGCACAGTCAGAGGACATGAGCTCCTGAGAAAGGAGGAGCTTTGTCTGTCTCTTGAGCAGCCCTGGGTAAGACCCAGCTGCCTGCCCAAAAGATGAGGCTGTCTCTGCAGATGGGTGCAACCATCACCTGCCCCAGGGATGAGACCAGGCAGTGCTGGTGGGGACACCATCTCATTCTGTTCCATCCCAAAGGAGCCTGGCTTAGCTTCTGCATGGGGTTCTGACTTTCCTTCCAAATCCCTAGTCCATAATTATCCATTTGTCTGTGTGTGGCTGAGTGGAGGCATGAACTAGCATCTTCTGAGAGCAGAGCCCTTTTAGGTACTGGATTTAGTCATGGTAAAAAGATACCTTCTCTTAAAAAAAAAAAAGGTAGTCTATCTGCAAATACAAATAAATCTCTATCCAAATAAATCCATAAATCCATATTAGATGGCCCTTGAAAGGTTACAACCCAAACCATACTATGATCCTAAATATATAAATACAGGCAATTCCTTTCCATGCCTTCCATCCCCTGTGTTTTAAAAGCTAAGCTTCCACACCACAAGGAAGGTGGATTCTTGATAAATTTTTCATTTTCTCTATTGACTTGCTGTTGCAAACCCATGTCCTTTTGCTAAGTAAAGGGCATCCATTTGCCCTGTATCCACATGGGCCCTCTTTCCCCTTTAACAACCACCAAAGAGAAACACTTCACAACTCTTGCTGTGCTGGAATCCCAGGATTTGCTCTTTGCTTTTAGCTCCAGCAGAGCTGTGGCTGGCCAGGGTTTGCTGCAGTGTCCCTGGCATCCAGGGGACAGTCACCAGTGCACTCAGCTCACGGTGTCCACTGAAGCCATTGTATGCTGCTGCCTCAGGAGCACTGGTAGGATGGAGAGTACCCAAAGTTGGGGATTTTCCCAGGCTTAGCCTGGTTTGGAGCATGCTTTGCAGCTTCCTGGGGGAGAAAGACATTGTCCTGCTGTGCTCCGGAGCTGAGTCATTCCCCCTGGGGTGTGCAGGAAATAATTCTGTAATTATAAAACAATCTTGACTAATGGCATATTAATGAGGACAGGGAAAGGTGATGCTCCTGGGATAGGCTTTCCCACTGCTAGGAGGAGGAGGAGGGAGCTGTACACAGCTGCTGCATTTGGGGGGCAAAACATGGCATCACATCAGTGAGGTTTGGCTGTAAGAACCCTAAGAGGAAGGACTTTTTCTGACTGTTTCTGACTCTGGGTGTGTTTCTTCTGCAAAATCCACTGTTGCTCCTGCTGAAGGTGTTGCCTCTGAGCTGTCCACTCTCTGACCTGCTCTTTTGCTCCAGTTCAAGTCCTTTTGGCTCCCTCTTCTAGCCACATCTGCTAGGCTGTACCATTTCTATCTCCCCTCATTTTTCCAGCCCACCAACTCTACCTTACCCTACTTCCTGCCTTACCAAGCCCCCTGCTCTTCTTTACCCCTCAGCACATTCCCTCACCTTTATCCACCTTCTCTTCTCCATCTCCCACAAATCCCTGTTGTATTTTCAAGAGTGTCAGTGTGGGGGCACAGGGAGGATGGTGCCCACAGGGGAGGTTGTGCTCCCCCATCTGATGACATATGTACCAGGCACCTTTCCCTTCAGCTGGCAGCTTCTGGAAGCCCAAGATGAACCTTTCAACAAGATTAAAGAGATGGTATTAATTGCTATCGATCACGGGTCAACAAATTAAATTGCATCTGCAACTGCATCTCTGAAAGGTCTAAATGAGAAGAGTAGTTAATAGGTCTGGCTGGCCCAGAGCTGTGATTAATTAAAGAAAGAAATGAACTACAACATTTAAAAAAAACAAAAAAAAAAAAAAACTGGAAGGAGATTGGGATGAGGATGAAATTCTGTAGTGTATTTGGAGAGTGCCTGATGGGATTTCAGTTCTGGATCCATCCTGGCCTGAGAGAGGCTGATGGGAAAGGAGTGGTGGCAATAATTTTTGGGGCTACTGGCACCCCCAGAGCTGTGGAGACACTGCCCACCTGTGACTGACAACTCTTCCACATAAACAGTGGAAGTTTTCCTAGAAAATGATTGGTGCCCTTCACTTCTCCCTGTGGTCCCAGACCTTGTCCCACTGATGCCCTGGTGCTTGGGGAGAGCTGTGGGATCCCTCAGTGTGTCTGACACTGCTGGATTTGGGGGAATCAGATTCCCTTCTACAGTCTGAGCCACGGAGACCTTGCAGACACATCCATGATGGGATCTGCAGGAATTTCCCTCTTGTGACCCAGAGCAGGCTCCAGCTCCCTGTGAGGGATCCTTGGGGTCAATCGCCCTCCATCTGCCTCTTTTTGCCAATTTTTTTTCACAGTGCTGTGAAAGAGTGAAGGGCAAAATCCTGAGCATTCCCATGTTCCTTAGCAATCCCCCTACTCTTCCCATTCCAATCCAGCACTGCAGCATCCCACTGGCAGCTGGGAGAAAAGCACTCCTGGGTGGGAAGAAGGGTGCTACTGTGACTCCTTGGGAAATAATGAAGTAGCACAGCATGGAATGGAGATGGTGCTTAATTAATAACAAAGAAAATAATAATATGTGGCACGTATAGTGCTCTACTTGTTCCAAGCACTGTACAAACATTAACTACAGCAATTAAGCTGTAATTAATTAGAGTAACTACTAATCAGTGTAAATAATGATGCATCTGGAGGTACCAAAAGGAGTTTGTGAACTGAAAGCAAATTTCCATGTTCAGGAAATGGCATCAAATATAAAATGGCACCAGTAAAAGTAATAAAAAAGCAGATGGAGGTTAAAGTGAGAGGCTGGGAGCCCTGTTGGTCCATGGCAGCTCCATAAACAGGAACCCTGGTTTGGCAAAGCAAAACTGGTTTACTGAGTTATTCCCTGAGCAACCTATCCCATCCATGGGATTCTCATGGCTACTTCCAGGCTCCAGACCTGCTCTTCCCACCCCAGCTGCACTCACCAACACTGTGAAGAGAAAGGAACTGGAGCAAGAGATAGGGAATGGGGAATTGGGAGCTTGAGGGGCTGATGATCAGCAGAGTAAAATACACCACAAATATATAATTTTGGGGTTTTTTTGCTGGTTCACACACTTTATATTTAACAAAATATTTTTTTAATAATATAGTCTTTTACACATCAAATATTGTTTCTAGGACCCCTCCCTCCCATTTGTACAGATTTTTTTTTCTCACTAGTTTCAGGCACACTATTATTTGAAAGTTTTGAAACTGGATAGTCATTGACAGGCAACAGCTTACAAAGAAATGTGGTGATGACGTCTCCAATGGTACCAGCTCAGCCTGCAGGGAGCCAGTGCCCAGCCACAGGACAGCAGCTGCTGTGCTAAGTGCTCCTCCCACCCCTGCCCTCCAGGAAAACACCAAAATGGGGAAGAAATAAAAAGTATCATGGCAATAGTGTGGATAAACCAAGCCTGATGTGCTGATCTGCTTCAGTGAGGATGCTGTGGGGAGGATTTGCTGCCGTCACTGTCGAGAGCAGCTGCTGGACTGGAGTCTGAACTCTGAACAAAAGAAGCACCACCACCCCCATGGCATCGACCAAAAAGCAGGGCACCAAGTGATGAGAAAGGCCCCTGTGCTCACCTGGGCAGAAAGGGCAGGGGGATGACATTGGTGGCTGTTCTTTCACAGTATCGCCTGGAAGCTGCAGCTGAGAAAGCAGGAGGTACCAGTGCTGGAAATGGGGACCCTGGGCTGCTGGGGACCTCTGCTTCTGGCAGGCAGGCACAGAAAGCAGCTGCTTAAAGAGAGAGCCCTCACAGGAGCCCAGCCCAGCACAGCCCAGCCCTGCTGCACCACGGCTTTATCCCCAGCCATGTGGATACTCCCAGAAAAGCCAGGGCAGCTCCCTCCCACTGTAGCAAAGGGTCTTACCTGCCAGCTGAGCCAGTTTAGTGCTGCCACAGCCATGGGACATTCCTGGAAACCTCCAGAGTGGGGTGATCCCATATTTGAATTGTGACCTGCTGTCGCTGAAGGCAGTGAAACACTGCCCTTGGCTGCAGCGAGAGCAGCCTTGGGATGGGACAAGGCAGGTGAGCACACGCTCAGCCTGGGAACCAGGAACACGTGGGGCCCTCTTCCCTCTGCTCCACCACTGATACCCCAGCAAGGAATCACACACAGACAAGCCAGGTGAGATGTTGTTTTCATGGAGCACCTTCTGGTTGGCTGCCACAGCCTACCCATGCAGCTGCTGTGGGCCCTGCTCCCATCAAGGTCACATTGACTGTGTAGGTGTCTTCGACTTTATTGTCCCCACTCAGTGGAGAAAGTGCAACACAGATACAGCTTTGTGTCTCGGCTGTCCAGTCTATACCTGTGCATCTACCCCAGTCCTGCTGCAGGTTACATTCCAGTTGGGGTTTTTTTTTTTTTTTTTTTAGCTCCCCCATCCCTTTGAATTTCAACCTCCCTCCTGTCCTTAGTGCCACCTGCGCTTACAGACACAATAAAAATTCTCCATCTATTGCTCCACTCATAGCTGTATTGTCCCGATGATCCAGCTTAGGAAGAGACTTAAAAAAAAAGAAAAAAGAATCACAATAGCAAAAAACCTTCAAATAAATAAATGTGAAAAACCCCCTGATCCACACTGTAGAAAGTGAGAGCAGTGAATGGATCGGTGCCTCGGAGGCATCGCCAGGCCAGGGACG
Organism: Rhabdornis inornatus; assembly: GCA_013397075.1. Classification (NCBI taxonomy): domain Eukaryota; kingdom Metazoa; phylum Chordata; class Aves; order Passeriformes; family Rhabdornithidae; genus Rhabdornis; species Rhabdornis inornatus. The sequence goes on from VWZS01007489.1 coordinate 402,202, forward strand.
TGTGTGGGCTGTTCTCCTCCTGTCCCCCCAGTCCGAGCACTGGTGATTCCCACAGCAGAGCAGACACCTGGACACCAGGCACAGAGGGTGTGAAGTGGGACAGGAGCTGCAGGGGGCACGGGGAGACCCTTCCCCACAGGTCCTGATCTCTGCTCGTGCGGCAGCCTCGCAGGCCTTGCTGGTGGGAGGTTGGACGCACGGGCAGCATCGGAGCCGTTCCTTCGTCACCATCATCACCATCACCATGAGCTGCTGGCCAGGGGAGCTGCTACAGAGCCTGCTTGCCCTGGCACTCACGCTTGGAGCACTGTGCTGGCTTCCACCAGTCCCCATTGTGGCAGTGGCAGATGTTGCAGTCGTCCACCTTCACCTCGATGCCCGCGGGAATTATCGTGGTGCCTGCAAAGCAGTTGGGACCTGTGGAAACACAGGGGGGTAACAGGATAAATACTCCGTGTTTGGAATGGGGGCAGCAGCTCTGCTCTCAGCCTGGGACAGGCAGGGACCCAGCACCAGCCCCTTGCCCTGCTCTGGCCATGCCACCGAAATCTGCAGCAGTGCTCCCACCCTGCCCAGTGCCGAGCCTTGCACCCACAGCAATCCCTTCTCTCATTTTTTGGTTGCCCTCAGGCACTAAAGAGGAAAAAAAAGGCCTTGAAACTTTCTCCTCTGTTTCTGCACCCAGCCCCTAGAGCAAATGGCACTGGCACTCAGCTTCTTCTACTTGGTTCATCTCTAATTTAATACCTCTTTCTCCTTAAATTTTGGCGGCAGGATGGACAAGACCATGAGGACAAGCATGAGGACACAGCCCAGCCTTCCCTCCTCTAGCCTGGTGAGCCTGCAGGGAGCTGCAGGGACCAGAGCCAATCCATCCCCTAGGGCCATGCTCCAGCACCAGGTAACCTCAGGGACCCCCACAAGCTTGGAGCTGTTAACCAAAAATTATTTATTGCATTACCTCTCAATTAAGCTTTCTGATAAAATATGGGTATTTTTCTTCAAGGGTAATTCCTTTAATTTGCTTATTATTACTTTGGGTCTTCTTTTTTTTTTTTTTTCCTTCTTTATTACACAATATCAAAACTCATCAGCAAGTCAGCAAGGATCTTATTTCCCAGTCATAAAATGGTTGGGTTGGAAGGGATCTTAAAGCCTTTTCCTGCTCCTCAAAAGCCCCACAAGTATCCACTGCCCATCTGTCCTCCTGCAAGCTCTCTCCTCTTCCCCTGTTACTCCTTCACTGCTTAGCACCAGGAATTAACGTCAGAGTGAGCAGCACACACAAAAAATTCAATGAAGTCACACTGGTGGCATTGGGGAAGCATAAAGGCATTTGAAAAGTGTTTTGTGGCTTGAGTGCTGCTCTGAAATGTCACTCCTTGACTGGCCACCGGTTTTAATCTGTGCCTCTAGTGCATGAGGTGCATTCCAAAGATGAGACTGTGTAGAGACATGGAATTATGGACAAGTTGTTCCTTAAGTCTTAGGCTTAAGGCTGGGAAAGGGAAACAGGGTCCCTTATGAGGCTGGAAACAGGCTGAGCTGTAGCCAGCCCAGTGCCAGGGTCCCATGTTTTACAGTGTCAGAGAGCTATTTATGAGTGCCCTGACTTCAGTAAGGTGCTCCTCAGGACCCTTTGTTGAACAGGCCACGAGTCTGGCAGGGCTGGGCTTAACCAGACAATTCAGTGTGCCTGATTGTTACTTGTGTTTCCACAGCTTCCTGCCTTCATTACAGGACCCTTCAAATGCGGCTCTACAGCAACATTTCACATCCATCTTCATCAGGCCACAACAGAAGGGCCTTGGATGGCTCCTGTAGAGAATTTGGGGTGACAGGGTGTACCCCAGGGCTGCTGCTGCTGCTCCATGGGCAGGGCCTGGGGAGGCAGGCTGTGGCAATGGGAAAGTCTGTGCTGCTCTGTGCTGCCTCCTCCTTGGCCCAGCCAGCACATGAATTCCATCAGCATTCCAGGAAGAAGCAGCTTTGTTTTACTCCAAACAAGGAGATTCCACTGCCCTTGCTGAGCCAGAGCACAGGTGACACAGGGCTCTGGCAGTGCAGGAGCCCTGTGAGCAGGGATGTTTTCAGGCTGCTGTGAGCTGGGCTTTGAGCTGGACAAGCTCCCAAGAGCCTCTCCAACCTCAGCCATTACCAACTGCAAAGAACTTGAAAGCCAGGAACTACCGGCCAAGAGCATGAACAGAACAGTCAAACTCTACATATGCACACATGGTATCTGTTTTTCCTTGCAGGCATGAGGTTAAAGAAGTCATGACCTGTTTTGGTCATGAGCTGAAGGTTTCCCAAACTAACATCTGTCTGGAAGACACCATCCTGGTTGGAAAGGCTGTGACTCCAGCTGTGGTATCTCTCTGGCAGCCCACTGAAGTTGTCACACTTTCCCAGAGCCTTTGAGTCCCTGTGCTGGCCGTGCCACTGCGTGTGCTCTTCACCACTGGTTTAATTCTCTGTTTCCTAGATCCCAGTGGGTGGGGGTGTGTTATGACTCAGCGAGGGCGTCGCTGTCAGGTCATTTGCTGCTGTTAACTGTCCAGGGTTCAAATGCCATGAAAATTCCAGTAACTGCAGCTAGCTGTGTTGGAAGTTGAAATAAATGCCTGGGATGGCACAGTGGGATGCTGCCTGTCGATGTCCGGGATGCCCAGGGTGAGCAGCCTCCGCACAACAGCCTGCTCTGCACTCCCAGAGAAAAAAAAAATCCTTTTCATTGTAATGTAAACAAAAAGCTTCCTCTGGAGATTAAGGGTGGCAAGGAAAGGGGAAGATCACCTTCCCTCTTGTTGCCCTGCCTAAGCACCTCATTTGAGAGACCAGTGCTGCCTCAACACAACTCCAGACACAACTTTGGATTTACAGCACTGCCAGCCCATTCTGGGGGCTGGGAACAGGTGGGAGGCTGGCAGTGAGGGAGCCAGGGGGTTTGCTCACTCACAGGGGAGTCAGCTTTGCTCCCAGACAGGCTCTGGGGACTCAACACCTCTCTTGTGGAACTTTGGCACCCCAGAGGTGCAGGGATGAAGGGTCACAGCATTGGGACTGACTGATGGGGTGCTGCCAACTGGGCAAAAGCTTATTTTTCCTTCATCCTACTTATCTGTCCATTCCTTGGCTGCCCTTCCTCGTCCCAGCAGCCCCAGGTCTCTTCTCCCTCCTGAGTTTCCCCAGGGGCTCATATGGAAATAAAATAATCAGTAAATACCCCTTATTAATGGTCCAGGACAGGGAGGAGCAGAAAGCAGACACTAAAAAAAAGAGGAGATGGATGAGGGGGATGTGCTAAAAGCATCACCTGTGCCTCTGAGGTCCCCACTGGAGAGGGGATCCCTTATTCTGGGGACAGCAGGACAGCCACGTCCCTGCCCTGGCCAAGGACACGGGGCAACTCTGCAAATCTGTAATTAAATACTAATGATCTGCCCCTCTGTTGAGCCTGGAAGGACCTGGCAAGCATCTCTGTGTGTAACAGAAAATCCTTGGGATACTCTGCCTGCCCCAAAGGGGCTGGGTAAGGCAAAGGGGGAAAATGCCAGCTGTGTTGGATAAATCACAGCGACTGCCAGACCAGCCCTCACGGGAGCAGCACCAAGCATCCCTGGGCTCACCAGGGTCACCTGGGCATACCCAAGGAAGGAGCTGAACTGAGGGGAAAATCACAGCAATCGGGTCTGCTTTCTTTATTCTTGGCTTTTAGCAAAATGGAGGCAAACATGGCTTGGGGCTCTACTGACATCTGCCTTCCTGTGGGATCTTCTGCCTCTCTCCTGACAGACTTTAGTACTTTTAATTTGGGCCAACACTGCCACTGCTCTGGGCCTTTTCTTTCCCAGCACTCTCTCAAAATAGCCCCCTCTGCATTGCCTGAGTGAAATGGTTTCTTTTGCTCACCACAGTGAGCTGGACAGAGCTTTATTGCATCCTCTCTCTCCCACTGCTATCCCCATCCATACAGAAATAGGGATTTCTAACAGAAGGCAAAATTTCCACACTGCATTTGTGATAATTCAACTTAAATTCCCATTGCCTGAAATCCAGTTTTCTAGCACAATCACTATCAGCCAGCCTCTCCCCCTCTGCTTTTTTTTTTTCTTTTCCCATTTAAACTTCTCCCACCTTCACATTGGAAAACTGGATCCTGTTTGTCCAAACTGGGATGCAGTGAGCACCACACCCACAGCAAAGGCACCAGAAAAAGGCACTCATAGAGGGACCCTGCACTGCTGGAATTTAGGTGAAAATATGCTCCAGCCAAGTGGCATTTTCTGTGCCATGGCACAAGTCACCATGGAGTTTTCCAGAAACTTTGGGATTTATAGAGCTGGCAGCTACTGGTGGAGACAGCCTCCAGCACCTGGGCATGGGCATAGCTGTGCCATGTGCCTTGGAGGGGCTGCTGCCCCTAAAGCCACAACCAGAGCCCACAGCAAGAAATCAAGTCCTATTTTTTAGTTAGTTTTTTTTTTTTTTTTTTGCTCAGAAGCAGAGCTCAACAGACTCTTTTAAATTCTCTAATTTTCTTTTTCCCTCCCAACATTTCAAAAGCTCAGGGCCCCAACCCACTGCTGCTGAGGACCAGGCTGAGCTTTTCCCACCATGGCTACTTGGAGGAACTGGATGAGACCATAGCCTGCCAAATCAATGCCAAAACAAACCCCCAAAGAATGACACAGAACAGCAGTATGGGGTTTTTAATTATTATTCAAAGGAAGAGGCTGCTCAGAAATATTTGATGACATGTCAAGCATATCAGGTTACTTATGATAATAGCAGCAGGAACAAGAAGCTGCTTTGGGCAAGGGCTGTCGTCCTGCTCTCAGTAAAAGCATCTTAAACCACGACTGTGATGATAACAGGACACTAATCACCCTTTTTCCTTGCTCAGGGAGACTGATGGGAGAAGTTTGCTGCTCGCATAGACAGTGTAATAGTGAGATTTGCTTTGCTTAACATAGTTAATACTCATAAAAGCCTGCAGCACTCCAGGCTGTTTGCTAGAACAGCTGTGAAGATTTTTATGGAGATGTATTAGGGACATTCAGATGCTGGTTTGATGGGAGAGATGTAAAAAAATTGTATTTGGTTTGTTGTTTGGGGAGAATGATGGAAAATTCTGCAACCATCTGTTGAAGATCCGGCACTTGGGTGTTGACTCTGCTCCACTGCACCCGTGTTCCAGAAGGAATTCGGGGGCCAGGCTCTCTCCAACACCATGAGCTGATGCCCTGGAGCCACTCGGTGCTGAACAGCAGCGTCCCCCCAGCTCCCTGTGACTCCTCAGATGGGTTTTACTGAACTCAGCAGCTCTGCCCCTGGCTTTCAGCAGCTCTGAATTTAGCTTTGTGTGTGCAGAGAAGCAATAAAAGGAAATCAAATGTTAATCAAACAGCAAGCACGGATCACTTCAGGCCAACTGTGATATTCAGATGTGCCCTGAATAGCATCTTGCCCCAGACAAAGCTCATCATCTCCACCAGAACTTCTCATTGTGCAACCTCTGATTCCAGCAAGAGTGGTACTTTCCCCTCAGTAAAATATGTCTCCTGCCACTTCTTTGAGAGCCTCCCCATCCCTTTAGGAAATATTAAAGCTGACTCCACGAGAATTTAGCTTATTCAGTCAATGGATTCCATCAAGCAGAGAGGTGCTGATGGCTAGGCTTATCTGCCTAGTTAAGACAGCTGCTAAATAGCAGCTCAATTCAGCAGCCATCCCTCAGGCTCCCAAGTGGTGTGCCCCACAATTGAAGTTGCAAGGGAAAAGTGTAAAACTGTGGTGTTTCCTGACAGTATTTAGGAATGGATACATCCTGAAACATCCCGTGGATGCTCACTCAGCTGAATGAGGCTCGAACACTTTGCTTTTGGAACTCGACCATGAACACAACTGGGCATGGGGATTTGCTGCTGGCAGTGTGTTCCGGCCTGGGGGAGATGTTGAGCATGGCCAAGTGTCTTCCCAGTGGGAAGGCAGATTTCCCTCTGCATGTCTCCACAGAACGGCCTCTCCCAGGCTTCACCATGACCATCCCACACCACGAGCCATGCAGTCTCCAGCACTGGTATCTGGTGCTGAAACAACCTCTTGCAGAGCAGTGACCAAATGAGGATGACACTTGGAATCCACACAAGGATGCTCGTGGATCCCCAACAGAAAAAGAGGAAAACCACAGCAGAATCCCCAGGCTCTGTCACAAGAGCAAGAAATTGCCTGTGCCTGCATCTTGGGACTTCTTCCATGTCTGGCTGAACTCTGTGCTCAGAAGGGAAGGAAAACCAGCATCTCGTTTTTAATGATGGCCTCTGTTTCTGGAGGTTAACACCGCTCCTCTCTGCTGATCCTGCAGGATCTTTTCAAATGTTCATTTAGCTCTGCCAATGCTATTTATGTGATCACTTCAGATTGCAAGGAAAGAGCTCAATTTGTGGCTTTAATTAAGGAGCTGAAGTCTTGTTTTCACTGCCTGGTATGGAGAGTGCCAGCCCCCCTCTCTCTGGGGGAAGGAGGAGGCAGCGGGCGAAGCCGGAGGTGAGACATCAGGAAATCAGCCGGTGATGCTGAGCTTTGCCTTGCTGAAAATTAAATTTGGCTCTGCTCTGCAGGGGCAGCTGAAAACCCCACCCAAAGAGAACAACCCTGGAGCTTTCTCATGTTAGAAGGAGGCCAGAGCTGGAGATCCTGGCTCAGAGCAAGGCTGAAGCCTGAGGATGCATTGGGAATGGGAGCTGCCATGATCCCAGGATGTGGGGCAGTGAGTTCACATCCCAGTAATGCCCAGCTCTGAGCCCTGTCTGTCACTTCTCCGTGGTGACAGGAGGGACAGCACTGTGCTGTGGCTCTGCCTGCTCCCTGCTCCTGCAGGTGATGTCCCTGTCCTCCAGGCTACAGAGGACACAGCTCCTCCCAGTACAAACACCAGGGGAGAAGAACCCCCTGGACTCCAAAGCCCATCATCACCCAAGCACCCAACCTGCACAGAGACTCCTGCAGGGCTGGAAATGAGACTGCTTCAGGTCAGTGTCCCCATCCTGATCACCATCAAGTCTGGAAGCTGCTTCTCAGCCTGCTCACGCTCTCAGGCAGCAGTGAGCTCTCCTGTGATGCACAGACTGCATCAATGCGTCATCTGCCCCCTCAATAAAATCTGTATGCTGCTCCATTTTCAGGAGGCACTAAGAACTGAATCAACCCATGCCAGCCTGAGTGCCACAAATTAAACCTCCCTCCAGTGGGCCAGTGATGGCTCCAGTACCCTTCCAACCCCCTGCCATTCAAAAGCTCAGGAATTGCTCTGTTCCCCTTTTTTGGGTTGCTGTTGATATTTTAAAATACCGAAAGAAAGTCTTGGCCTCAGTCAGTTTAACCCCATGCCCTCTTGTCCTGTCACTCTGTGGCTCCCAGCTGTGGGAACAAGTGTCTCCTCCTTGAGGTGACCCCACAATGAAAGGGTTCACTCTTCCTCTGCCACCTTGTCCAGCCACCTAGGGAGAGATGGCACCTCCAAAAAATGCCCTCAGTTTCACTCTGTTCTGTAATATGTTGCAAAATCAGAGCCTTTTCTCTTTTCATTTGTGGATAAACCCTGCTGGCTCTGGCTAACAGCTCCTGGAGTCATCTGGTGGTACCTTCTAGACATCCATGAGCTTTCAATTGTGCGCACCACTGCCCCGAAGAATTACTCTCCTCTGAAGCTTATGTGCAGCTCTTTTCCATCCTTCCTGCATTTTTCACTGCTCACAAGACAATGTTAACAGCCCTTCTCAAGTACTGCCTATTTACAGGAGAGATTTTTCCAGCCATAATTCACATTACTGGGCGCCTGAAGATGCCTAAAAGTTATTTAATCTCTGCATTAAAATGTATATATATCTGCAGTATCCTTGTCCAAATTAAATCCAAGTTGCTCACTCCAAGGCAGCCCTCCATCATTAGAGGGAATGCATTAAGAAGGTGAGGGGGAGGTGAAAAGCTCAGTTCAGGACAATGGGAGCTGTTCCACTGACTTTTGCCAGCTACGCAGCCACACAATAAAGAAAATATAACACAGAAGCAGCTCCCAGCCAGCCCAGTGGGACAGGGACCTCTTGGTGGCCCCAAATGCCGCCCTGGCTCTCTGCACACCAAGGGGGTCACATCATCCAGGCTTTGCTCAGACAATCCCAAGTATTTTCTGCCTTGGAGTATAATGAATGCAGGGGCACCACTCGAGTTCCCTAAATTGTGAGCTGGCACCTGTGACAGAGACTGATTTTGGCCTCGCTGCTTTGCACTGTAGTTAGAAAAATACTGATGGCTCGTTATCTGTCTTAATCAGCAGCAGCAAACAAATGAGGGACAGGGAGACATCCAGAAGGGAATACTCCACATTACTCCTCCTTATTGATAGCACAGTTACTTAATTTGATGTGGAGACGTAACTTCAGGCATCACTAAATACTGGAGCAGGGACGTTTTGGTGCAGGGAAGATCTATGGGTGCAATTTAGAAGCCGTCTGTTTGGGAGAGGTGACATCCATGGGCACAATACTGATCCCAGCTCCATGGGCAGGCTGGACACCATCCCTCACCAAGACAAACGGAGACAGTGTCCCTTCCACAGCTAAACTGCACCAGCTGAAAATGGGGGAGCCCCACCACACTCTTCATCTGCTGTGCTTGTGGGATGAGCTGGACAACAGGGGACCAAGGCCAAGATTGAGCATGGAATCCCAGAATGGTTTGGGTAGGAAAGGACCTTAAATAGCTCATCCAGCTCCACCATCTGCCATGGGCAGGGATACCTTCTGCTGGACCAGGCTGCTCCAAGCCCTGTCCAACCTGACTTTGGACATGTCCAGGGACAGCTTCCAGTGTCTGATGGCTTCAGGATGGTCGTGTCCAACCCACCCTTCCCACGCTGGGGCAGCAGAGCTCTGGATCAGACCTTTGGCACAGCTCACTGGGGGAAGGCAGCGTGGAGATGGGAGCAAAGCTCATGATCTGGGCACACCAAAGAAAAGAATGCAAGCAGTACATTTCCCACTGCTTTAGATGATGGTATCTGCCTCCCCACATGGACATTTCCCCCAGTCCTGAGCACCCAGCCCCTCTGTTTCTGATCCCAAGTGCACCAAAATCAAAGCTGGGAGCATGTCCAAGTGCATTCTGAGCTCCCTGCAAAACCTCCAGCCCCAGTCTGCCCATTTGACTGGGTTTCTAACCCAGTTGTGGGTTAGGGACTGCTGGCCAGCAGGTTTAGGCATTGCTGCAGTGCAAATTAATAAGTATCAAATTCATAACCCTTTATTCACTCTGCTGACTCATACACCCAAATGGGGGCAGCCTTGAAGTGAAACTGAGGAGGTTTCACCTGGCTGGAGGAGCCAGCACATGGATCAGCTCCCAGACAGCAGAAGAGCATCTCCCAGTGCTCCAGACTCATCTGTAAATCCAGGGCTTTTCCCCCTCCTTTTAGTGTAAAATGCAGGATGGCATTTTCAGCCTCCTATGGGATTTACATACCAAATTCCTCTTCATTTGAAAAGGATCTATGTGTGCAAATACCTTGATCAGCACTGAAAAAGTTTAGTGTATGGTAAAAAAACCTGCAAAGGCAAAGGGCCCAGCATTGCATAGGCAGGAACTGTGTACCCAAAGCAGGTTTTCTGAACCAGGTTTTACTGTGCACACTCTGGGCTGGAGAAGGAAAACTGTAACACCTCAAAGCCAGCAGTAACCATCTATTCAGGGAGAAATGTGTGTTTCAACATTTACCTGAGCAAACAAACAGGATTAGCTCTTAAAAATCTTTTTGTAGGCAGCATAAAGCTTTGGGAGAATACCATAGATTTTTTTTTATTTTTTAAATACAGGTAGATTGTAATTGTAGGCAATGAAAGCTACTCTGAGGTAATTTTAACCTTTCAGGTAAGTAACAGGCTTTCAAAAAGTTGTCTAAGTAGACACTTCCCAAAATGAATTCCAGCAGCACTGAAGGCACATTCATTTTTTTAATAGTTCAAACATAGTGTGAGGTGAGGTGGGTTTTTTTGAGCTGGTATCAAATAGATTAAAGAAATCAATTAATAGAACCACCATTAAACTACTGCATCAGCTAAAAATGTTACCAGTAAAATCAACACCCAAAGGGAGGAAAAGTTGGACCTTCCAGAGACTAAACCTTTAAGTGAAGAAAAAAAAAAAAAATAAAAAAAGCATAATGTGCTGTAGTGTTTGTGCTGCCTCCACCTCCCTGGCTCAGGTGGCAGAACAATGTGTGCCATGGGACAGGCTCAGTCCCAGTGACTGTGCCCTTGTAGCTACCATTTCCCAGGAAAGGAATTGGGATGCAGAGATGCAAACTCATCCAAGGACTTGGCTAGATGCTCACCCTGCAGTGGTCTGGGCAGCTCCCAGGGACACTGGGATACTGTCAGGGAGCAGCAGCTCCCACAGGCAGCCACAGCTCTTGGTCCATGCAGGCGTGGGAGGACACCCTGATCTAGGGAAATAAGGGCCCAGGTAGCCCCTGGATGCCGAAGCACCAGGCTGTGGTCCCTGCACAGGTATCTCCACCCAAAGGCAAAGGTTAACGACAAAAGAATAACAAGCAGGACTTTTTCCCTGGGTCTGTGAGCTTTTAGCCAACTTATTCCCCTCTTGGTTGCGCTTCGTGGGAAAATATAATGATTTTTATAGCCCACTTTAACATTTTTATGTCTTTTTTTCTTGAGAAAAAAATTCCCACATTTGGTGTAAGAATTAAAACAGTATTTCATGCTTAACTGCAATCACAGATGATGTATGGAAGAGAGCTGGCTTCATGTCAACTCAACATAAAGCCAGAATTGAATCTAACTTGGTCACTACAGCTGTGAGATGTTTTATGGGGTGAGGGGATTTTTTCAGATCGGTCATAAATGAAATGGAAACTGTGACTGGGCTCATTTTGTATCAAACAGGAGCAAAAAAATGTAGGGAAGAGCCAGGATTGCTACACATTTGTCTGAGTTGTTCCTTGAAGGGTGGAACGTGCTGCAAACCCAACCCAGTGCTGGGTGATACTGCAGTGCCAATCGGTGGCTGTGGGCACAAAGCCCCTGCCAGGGCAATGGGGGTTTCCTGAACTCTGGGGATCAACCTCCAGCTCCTGTCTGGAAAACAGCATCACTGCAGCCCATATTCCTGTGGGATGGGGTCAGCTATGGAAAAATGCCTTTCTGCCATCATGGCATGAATGTGATGCTTTGAGGGCACCAGCACGGTCCCACTTGGAAACAGATTTTTCTGATGTTGGTTGTTGTGTTAGAAATGGGATTTCAAAGCGAAGATAAAACTTTCCATGTAAGGAAGGAGCTGCTGTGGAAACCATTTCTTCCTGCTGTTGGCTTGTGTTTGAGTTGTTGGGTTTGCTGCTGCTGACTTTGAGCAGAACCCATCTCCTGCTGCCTTTATCACTGTTCCCATCTCCCTGGCCTCCACAGCCTCCACCACTATTCCCAGCCTCCTGGCCTACGTGATGATGGGACACAGAAATGATGGCCATGGGCAGGTAAGACCCACATGGAAGCAAAATCTAATGTTAAAAGTTAAAATCAGTCAGCAAAGGTTCCCCTTCCAGTCAAAGGATGGATCTTCTGGGGGGTGTTTAACAGTGTCAGCCTCTGGATCTGCCTGTTTGCATCCCTATAAATTTAGGATGGGCTGCAGTGGCAAAGCTCCCATTTCTATGCAAATCCATACAAATGATTGACTACCTGTAGAAATGGAATAACCAAAAAGGCAGAAACAGTATTTCTTAGTTTATGTGGGGAATTTAATTACCTGCCTGTGGCACAGAAAAGGGAAGTCGTGAAAACATCTTCCCTGACCCCAACCCAACCATTGAGCCTGGTGTTAGAGAGACAGGACATGGCACTGCTGTGCCAAAATCTGCATCTCCTGAAGAAACAGGAGAAGCAGGGAATGGAAGGGGCAGGGCAGGATGGGTGGATGGATCTTGAGGACACACATGGGGGAGACCAAAGCACTGCAAGGATGGGCACACCTGGGTCTGATGGACAGAAGAGACAAGCAGAGGTTGGTGCTTCTGGAATACCCAGGCCCCTAAGCACTTCTGCTGGGACCTGTCCTGATTTCTCCAGCAGCTGCAGAAACAGCTGTAATCCATGTTTTGTCCCAGGTTTTGCTCTTCCCATGCTCTTGCACTACCTGAATTTAATGGTATCCATGGCATTTCCAGGATGCCTGCAGGTGGTGCCATGCAAACAGTCTGGCTGGTGATAGAAATAAAATGAGCAGTGCTGGTTTTGCACAGGAACAGTTGCATTTAACGAATTCACCCAAAGAAAACAGGGAAGTCCTTTTCTTTGCTCATAACTCTGGGTGTCACCACGAAAGGCATAACCACAGTGCATGTGGGCCTTCATTCTCTGGCAGGTGTGATACTGTGCTGATGTGCTGGGACAGGACAGTAATTCTGTGAGGTAACAGCTGGGAATGATGAAAGGCTGCGGGAAAATTATGGTGCACATACATGGTTCTTCATCCCTCCTGCCCAAATGCTTCGTTACCCTTCTCTGCAGTCTGCTTTTATTACTTAATTCCTGGATGAAATTCTTGCTCACCCTCTGGTCTCAGTGGCACCACAGGATCTGAACAGGTCACAACCTGTTATCCTCCCACATTCCCCTGGGACAGGGAAGTGCACTGGGTAAACTAAGGCACAGAGGCATCATGAGGGGATGCAGGTTATTCAAACTAAACCCAGCAGAAAACTGTATTTGCCTTGCAGCAAAAGGAAGGTTTGAGGCTGCAAACTGCCTTCTCAAGTGTGATGGGAATTGGTTCACACCTTATTGGTAGAGGGAAGGAACTGTGGGACAGGGCGGCAAAGTGATGGACAATGACTTCCAAAAACTCCCCATTTCTGAGTGTTCCCACACTCTCGAGCTAGCATTCCCTGCCTTGTTTTTCCTGCGCTCATTTTGTGCCTTAGAAATTTTTTTTAAAGCCAGAAGGGGGATTTAGACATTAGAACAGCTACTGACCTGATACGAGTTAATGATTTTATAAAACCACTAAAAAATGCTTTACTTTAAAAGATTGATGTTTCCTATTGTATTTTTTCAATGCCAATTAATTACTTAATTCATTAGCAATGTAACACAGGAATAGTCTTTGAAAATCTGCTGCTTTGTGTAGATGCCTTTAATTACGGATAATTAAATACTGTGGAAGGACCTGATTATACCTCTGAGCATTTTCTAATCTGGAAAATGAAACACACTCCTGTACTTCTGAACACATAAAACAAAAGCTGAGCTCAACAGCCGCAGGAAGTAAAAAAGGACGGGAAAACAAACACCCCAAAAGCCAGAACCACTCCAAACCCTGCAACTAAAAGAAGGTGGGAATTCCTGGGGAGGCTCGAAGTCTTTGTGCATGCCCTGACACAGGGCTGGACCCAGATCCTGCCTTTTTGGGGGACAAGGGGGAGCCCAAGTGTGCTCAATGTGGAGCTGTTGCAGCCAGCAAGCAAACATGGGCCCAGTGAACACAACTCCCTGTTAGCACTTGCTAAAGCTGAGAACAGATTTCCAGATGGTCCCTTGTACATATGGCAGCAATAGCCAAAACTGCCACAAAGAGCAAAGCACTCTCCAAACATAATCATAGCTGACCTTGGAAGAGGAAAACACACTATTGGTTTCTTTCTGTCTCAGAGTTTTAGCCCCAGAAGAAAGCCAGGGAAATGCTTGTTTTGAAGACAGCATTACCCCAGTGCCTCTGAGACAGATCCCTTCCCTGACTCTTACTTTGCATCCTTCCTCCCTGGACCATGAAGTGATTGCCAAACTTGGAATAAACTCTCTTGTCTTTATTTATTTCTCAGCTGGCAAATTTTTGGAGAAAAATTAGGACAGGTCTTGTGAATCATTAGGGGCAGGATGACATGAGGAGCACAAATACATGTCTGGCACAGATTGAACTGGAGACACTGAAAGAAGGAAAATGTCACCCCTAACGCATGGGCTGCCTGCCTGAAGTCAAAGCAGGAATGTGGCACATTGCTACTGCATCCCTGTCCATGGCAGGGGATGGAACTGGATGATCTTTAAGGTCCCTTCCAACCCAAACTGTTCTGTCATGATTTGTGGGTACTGATGTCCAAGTGTGGGATGTTGCCCTGCCCCAGGAGGGAGGGAGATCTCCCAGGAGGGAGATCCCCTCCTGGGGTGCACTGCCAAAATCCTTGACACAGAAGCTGATTTCAGCTGAGAAATGCAGAAACTCAGCCACTGTGTGGTGAAGTGCACGAGGAGACACTGCAGCACATGGGACACATTGCTGGGATGCAGTGCCCATGGCATTTGTCAGGATTTCTGCTTGGTGCTGCCAGGTGCCAGGCCTGCCAGCAGTGCCAGACCCACTGCCACTGCCACCTCACCCGCTGGTGAAGTTTGTGACATGATGAGCTTATGTGAGGGATTTTATCTCATTATTTTTGCCCAACAGATTAGTGGAAAACAGGAAGTCAATGATGTCTTGCTGACCCCCATGGCTGTGACCTATTAATGCACACAGTGATGAGAACCATTGGGTTGGCCCCACCTCGGAGCCAACATTCAACGAGCCCATGCAGTCCCTGGGTTACTGCAAACTGTACCAGGGCATGTTGTCTAGAAAGCCCAAACCTCAGTCAGGAGAACAAAATGCACACATTTTCTTGATGCACTTTGAGCCTCACCTTCACGTCTGGCAAACCATATTCCAGTCAGGAAAAGTTTTCACACAGGGCTTTGGAATGCTGGTGCATCCATGGGTGGAAGAGCCCAGCCTGTTTGGCACAGGTTGTCTAGGGCACTCTGATGGTGCCTGTCAGCATCCCACGGTAACCTGTCAAGCACTGCCACTGCCATGCTCTTAATTAGCTGATCCTCTCCTCTCCTCTCCTCTCCTCTCCTCTCCTCTCCTCTCCTCTCCTCTCCTCTCCTCTCCTCTCCTCTCCTCTCCTCTCCTCTCCTCTCCTCTCCTCTCCTCTCCTCTCCTCTCCTCTCCTCTCCTCTCCTCTCCTCTCCTCTCCGGCTACTTTAACCCTTGGTCAGAAGGGGAGCTTGGGCACACGAAAACAAGAGGGAGAGCATAGGCAGCACCTCCCTGAGAGGGAGAAAACAAGCCCAGGAGAAGGGGCAGTGCAAACTGCAAAAACGCTATGCACACAACAGAGGAGCAAGTCCTGGGTGTTTTTTGCTGGGGCTTGTAATGCCTTCTGTGGAGGCCACTCCTCTTTCAGCAGCTCTCCTCTAGCCTTTAGATCCATAGATATGAGTTAAGCTCAACCTGTAAAGGAAAGTAGGCACCTTTATTTCAGGAGTTGATCCAGCTAGGAAACCCAAATAACCATTTGGGAAGGGATGTCTCTCAAGTCTGAGTGAAACTGTCCAGTTTCACCCACAGGGGCTTGTACAGGCACAGGAACTGGCCCTGACTCTTTTTTTGCATGTGAAACCTTCACTGTCGAGCTGTTAGGATGAATGAGAGAGGGGACAGATCCTCAGCTGCACACAAAACATGGATGTTTCCCTCGGAGCAAGGCAGCCAGGCCAGTTTACCAGCAGCCTCAGGAACTGGATAACAGCATATTTACTCTCTGGGGGGCATGATGTAGCCAAGAAAAAGAGTGGTTTCTGTACAAAACACAGCAAATACATCTAATCATTACTAGAGTGGGCAGGTTTATCACAGTTTCCCATTTAATTTCCAATTTAATAATTACAGTTTGACATTGCCTGTAATAATACATTTCTTTTTTTGTTTGGCACAGCTTGAGAAGTAACCAGAAATTCCCTCTTGCTGTTTCCTTGTAGCACAGGTGGGTGCTAGGGGGATCAGTCACTGCCTGGGTGTTGTAGCCCTTTCTGCACATGGTGAGGGTTTCAGGGGTGGAGCAGCCACAGCTTCTCTGGGCACCCTGTGCCAGGGCCTCCCCACCCTCACAGGGAAGAATTTCTTCCGAATGTCTAAACCCACTCTCTGTCAGTGTGAAGCCATTCCCCCTTGTTCTGCCACTCCAGCCCTTTGTAAATAGTCCCTTTCCATTTTTCTTGTCAGCTTCTGTCAATCCTGGACCTGGTTACTTACCCAGGTGAGAGGGAGAGCCAAGTGGGAAGGACATTTCCCATCACAGTCAGAGCTATGTCTCCTATTCTGCTCCCACTCACCTGGGGAGGGAAAGTCAAAGGTGCACTTTCTGCTTTCAGTGAAAATCAGAGCAGGCTGTCTGAAATAATTAATAGGGCAAAAAGTCCCTTCGTTTCTGTCTTCCCCACTGAAATAGTCCAAAGTATAAAGATCTACATCTAAAACCATGTCACCTCCTTTATCCTCCCAGATTTGAGAGAGTTTGTTCTGAAAGCATTAAATGGGGCATCTCACCATTTCCATTTTTTTCCCAAACCTTTTTAATGTACAAACAGTGAGTTTGCTGTAATTGGCCCTTTTCCCAGGGAGGTTTCAGTGAGTCAGCATTTTCTGATCAACATATTCCCATCTTCTTCAAATACTTTTCAGGCAGCTGCTGTGCAAAAAGTTGGAACTTCACAGCCTGGGGAGAACTTTGTGTGCTCATCTTCACACAGACCCCCTGCTCTCAACAGATTCCTGGGCAGGACATCAGCAGTCCTCTTTTTGGAACATCAGCTCCTGCTCCATTTATTCTAACAAACTGCTTCCCTACCAGCACTACCTGGCACAAAATATTTGTAACGAGGACAGACTGTGGCTTAGTTGATGTAAAATGAATTACACCAGTTTGCATCAATTGTGGCACTGGTCTGTAATGACTCCTTTTCCTTTGAACTCCTCCATGAATTCCTTGAGGGGATCATGATTTCAGAAGTGGGTACAAGTGGAATAGGGACATACTGGAGTTCAACTCCCATTACAAAGTGCTGATAGGGTCCCATGGGTGACTCCTCTTTCCTTGAGCTGCATCAATGGCCAGAGCTGCAAAGAACCCCATCAGCCACAGCAAAGACAGCAATATCCTCTCCTCGTTTCCACCACGCTTTTATTTGCTCGTGACCAAGCCTGAGCTCTTCAGTCTTGGGCAGTAATTCAGATCAGCACTGCAGAAGGGTCTTTGAAACACAAACAAGGACAACAAGAAAGGAAACCCTGCACCAGCCAAGCTCTTTTGGGGATGTCTCATCCAGGGAATGGAGATGTAGGAAAGGTAGAGGGAAGGAAAGGAAGCAGGAGGAGAAAACTTGTGTCTTTCTTAATTCTAAGTGTTCTCAGACTTGCTTAGCTCTAATCTTTAATTCATGTTTTCATTACAGTCTCTTTGCTCTGTAAAGTCTGCATTTCATGTAAAAGGAGCAGCTCAAACATAAATTATTTGACATAAGTCAACCCCTTCTTAAAGTCCTCTGCTCTACATATGTGTAGGCTCCAATAAAGAAGCATTAAACATTCATCAAATTAGAAATACATGAAGACAGTGTCTGCCACTCTTCTCATACAGATATGCTTCATAATCCCAACCTCCTAGAGCAGCCAAAGCAAACCCTCTCTAATCCTTTCAAAAACCCTGACCATGCAAAACACCCCAGCCTCCTGCAATGTGCCTCTGAGCCACCCAGAGGCATCAGCAGGTCAGATCCTCAGCTGGAGTAAATCACAGTAAAACAATGCTGTGTTCTACACCAAGTGACACCGACACAGGATTTGGCTTTAAGCTTCTCTTGCAGCAAAATGGTTTACAGCAATGTAATTGGATCATAAAGTCACTTTTTGTATTTTAAAGTCACACCAAGAATCAGGTGGGGAACAGCAAGGTGATGCCTGATTTAATTTCAGTACTGCCCAGGCTCCTTGTGTTCTGCAAAGGAACCTGGCTTCCCAGCCAGAATCTAGGAACCCTTCCCCCCAAAAAAGCCCCTAACCCACCCCTTCTCTACAAGACACTATCATGATGATAGTGAATCTTGAACTACCATTCTCACAGGCCAGTGCACACAAACTTCAGCAACACTTCCCCAAGGGGGAACAATCATTATGAGCAAAAGCTTCTTCATAAATATTTCTGAATTTGAAGAGTAATGCAGACCAGGTAACATGTTTCCCACATCTCTGAGAGCCATGTCTGCTGAAAGAGAGCTCTGGAGCTAGTCCCATCCCACAAATGGCTTCTCATGATCCTCCCTGACCCTTCTCTTCAGGGTGCCTGTTACATCCATCTGAACTCTGCTGCGGAGGAAGCAGGGAAGCATGGTTAGGACCTGGGGTACAAATTCAGTGTAGCAGCTTTCAGCTCCTGCCTGGCCTTCAGCAGTCAGGCAGAGCCTTTTCCTGCCATGTTTAATTAGTTAATTATCTCTTTCTTGCTTGCTGGGCAGAGGCAGAGAACACAGAGGCTTGGGAAGCAGCAGGTGACCCATGCAGGTGAACACACCAGGTTCAGGGGCTGCTGTCCTGCTGGCTCCAGGCTGCAGCCCCCTGGGAATGGAGCTCTTCCAGCAGTATCCCTGTCACTGCACAGCCCAGCACCCCAGCTTTGTGTGAGCACTGAGCTGTGGGATGGACTTATTCACATGAAGTGTTGCTCATTTTGTTCTCTCAAGGCTTTTCCTCTCCCTCGTTGTTCTCAGTCTCACTTTCTCTGAAACTTCACGACGTGGCAGATTCAACTCAGCCCTCCCTGATGCTGTCCAACACCAGCATGGCTAATTTTGGAAGTTTTAACTTTTCCAAAGCTTTTCACTGTTATAGAGGCCTCTTCCAACAGCTGTGAGCATGGGGAGCAGATCAATCTTGAGTCAGCAGGGCATTTAAACATCGGGATAATCCAAGTGCTGGAGATTTCCAAAGCAATGGAGGATGTAGCTCTTGACAGATACTTTTGTGTCTGATTCTCACCAGCAAGTTCAGCATCTACATGCCTTTAACCCCTTGGCCTGAAGTGATCAGATGGACGAGCTCCACTGAAAATCAGTTTCAGGGAAACGACTTCTCAAGGTACAGAAAAGCAAGCACTGGAGTATTTTGTCAGGTTGGTGTCTGCCTGGCCCAAATACACCTCCTCATTTTCAGTCTTGATCTTCTACCAGCTTTCAGATCAATCCTTTCTTTCCTCTGTTGGTAATCAAATCACTGCTTTAATTGAGCTAAAAGGGCACCACAGTTCACACTCCTGCTGGTCATCACAAAGAACATTATCCAGTCCTTCCCGTGGCCCCTCGGGCTGACACCTGAAGGGGGCGGTGCCCCAAAGGCTGGCTGCCATCAGTAATTCACAACCACGCAGGGTGATGTGGCTATGCTGTGCTACTGCTTTCAGCTGCCAGGACCTGGGGAAAGGATGGTGGAGTCCAGCAAAATCCAGCATGGGGAGCACTTCTCCTTGGCTGGGCACATTCCCTTGCATCTGCACAGCCAACCAGCACATTGCATAGACTCTGACTGAAGGGGGTTTAAGTGCAATCTTAAAATCTGGCCATTTCAGGAATTCCTGAAATAAATTAGAAGAGGAATTTTATTTAGTTGTTTTTGGTTTTTTTTTCCTGTAAAGGGATCTCCCCATGGCTCCAAATCACTGTTTTCCACAAAGTAAATGAACATGAAGTCTTCTCTCATCCTCTTGCCACATTTTCTGTGTCACCTTTATCCTCCAACAGTTGTTTATAATCAAGTGGCAGGCAAAACATCCTGTCCCCAAATCCTTCCCTTTTTTTCCTCAATCTTTTAGTAATTTTTTCCCATGCTTCCTTGATTTTTTTGTCACTGATCAAGTTGGAAGCAGAAGCTTTCCAAAACAATGACCTGGAGCTTCAGCGATCCACATCTTGCAGATAAATAACAAGCTACATTTATGCAATAAAGCACCAGCACTGGATTATTCCACATTAAAACCTTGGCACTTTTCAAGACAGCGATAATTTGGAACAACAGAGACCATGTGGGGAAGGGTTTTTGTCAGTACTGGCTACCAACATGCACTGTTAATCCACCACCTTCACCTAAAAGAATCTACACTGAGATGGAGCCTTTTGTCCTGCAAAGTCCCAAAGGGTTTTGCAAAGAGGACAGTTCCCATTGCCCTCCCAGGGCAATACCTGGGCAGGGCTTTGGCTGTGCCTGGTTGGGAAGCAAGAGCCCTGCTCCCTGACTGCACCACCAGTGCTTCTTTCTGCAGCATCCAGACATTCCTGCCCTGCTTACTTTGGGAATGGACATGAAGTTCATGAACCACCTCTGAACTGGCTGGGCAGGACAGGAATAGCCTGGCCCATGTCCAGACACCAGCTGCCCCACTGCCCACAGCACAGCTTTTCCGAAGGGACGCCCCCTGGGCACTCCCAACCATCTGCCACCCAGAAACAACGCATTTCCCCATAGCACTTGCTAAGAAAAGGCAGCCTCAAAGGTCTGCCCCCAGGTGTTATTCTACACAGAGACATGCAAAGCTCACTCAGGAACACGTGTAACACGGATTTGTTTGCCAAAGGAAAGGCTTCAACGGGCTGGGAAAATCCTTGGGGGGTTCCTGAGCAAGACACACTGTGTAACAGCAGATCAGGCTGGGGTGCAGAATGCTTATTTCAAATTAACTCCAGCAGAGAAATAATGAGCAGTGAGTTTATATTCCAGTAAATTAAGAGAGAAGCTTAGGTAAAATGTGGGTTTATATGCACGGAAATAAATTATTATTTACTCACTTTTGCTCTCGTGTCCTCAAATACGAAGACATTTGTACGGAATTATTAATATTTATAGCATATTATAATAAATACCCATAAGAGCTTTTCCTGAAGACATGCTATTTTACCAATGTAAAATCTGTTGAAGGTCAAAGGAATCTTTTACTTGTGTGTGGATGGCAGGATCAGCCTCTTTACTTGGAAATCTGTATCAACTGTGATAATTTAAAACTTTAATTAAAGACGCAGTGACAGATTATCTACAAAATGTCTTCCTGCTGCCCAGTATTCCATCAAGAACATCTCCAGAAGCCCAGGCTGAGTAAGCACACTTGCCAGGAAATATTTCACTGTGGACATGTTAGTTTTTATCTGGCTCGTTGGGTAACAAATTGTTTTGTTGAGGATTGGTGACAATGAAATTAGAGGTAAAACCAGACCCCAACCCAAAAATTGGTAATATTTGTTTTGGTCATCCCTCAAGAAAACGAAACACAGGGAATTTCCCCCTTTGTGCGCTGCAGTAGGTGAGAGTTGCTTGGAGCTGGCAAAGCAGAGGAACCCATTTAATCTGGATCATAGATGATGAAGCAATGTGAGGGATGATACAGTGCACCATTCCCAGACCACATCCAAAGGGTTGAAGGAAAAAGGGAACAGTTAAAACACACACACATCCCACCACCACCAGGGCTCACCCCACAGCAGTGGATAGGTTGATGGGGAGGGACAAGCAGAGGTGTGGGGATGAAGAGTGCAGGGTGAGCAGAGAAGGGCCCAGAACAGCACACAGGCACCTCCACAGCCCCGGCCAACGGGAGCATGCAGGCCTCACTGGGAATTTTGGCATAGGCAGAGTGGGTGGATGTTCTCAGGGAAGGCAGCAGAACCTGGGGCAGGAGGGACAGTGATGATGGCACCGTGAGCTGGATTCTAACAGTGGCAGGCCATTTTGTGATCCTGCAGAGGAGAGAGTTAACAGCACTGACACACTTTTGTCTGAAGAAGTCAAAGGCACTGGAAATAACAACTCGGGGCCATAATTCTGCGGTCTGTCACTACCAGGAAACGTGAAATCCAGTGACCTTTCATCTCTGTGACAGAAATGCTGCGCAGCACCTGGAGCCATCGCCCTCAAAATCCACTCTGACAAATTGGATGATAGGACATGAAGGAGAAAATGTCCTCTGCCTTCCTCACCCCCAAATCTGAGCCTCCCAGTGAAGTCTGTGTAGAATGTGGTATCCCTTGCCAGGAACAGCCAGCCTTGAATGAGCTGCTGTGGTTAGTGAGACACAAGATAACCATTGCATTTCTTTGGCCAAGAAGGAACAAATCTCCAAGCCATTTGTTCAGACTGCTCTTAAATGATGGGACAGAAATCAGCATTGGCTTTCTATAAATTTTCAGGCCAGGAATGTTAGAATCAACAGATTTTTGCATTATCACAGAATGACAGAATTCCAGACTGGTTTGGATTTCTTAAAGATCCTCCCCTTCCACCCCCTGCCATGGGCAGGGACACCTTCCACTATCCCAGGTTGCTCCAAGCCCCATCCAACCTGGCCTGTGACACTGCCAGGGATGGGGCAGCCACAGCTTCTGTGGGCAGCCTGTTCCAGTGCTCACTGAATCACAGCACTTCTGCCCTTGGCAGGATGTAATTAATAAGGTTATGAAAATCTACCTGACTGTATGGAAAGAGAATTATTCTCTCATTAAAAGCAGCAACAGCTGAACAAGCAGGCAAGCCATGCTCCTAGCAGAGTGTAGCAAATGATGCAGGGCTGTGTTTTACCTGAAATGAGGATTTTCCTCACCAAAATTTTAAGGGCTAGCTTCTGAATTGAGGATTTGCACCACAGAGATTACTCCCCCTCCCAACAACTGTATCCCTTGAGCTCTTCTATTTGTCAATCTGAAGTTACAACCATAGGGACTTAAATCTTTTCATCACACCAGAACGTGGCACTGTGTCTGCACCACCTGGGCAGAAAACAGAAGCTACTGAATGGAAGGAAAAAAACAAATAAATTTTAAAAGGCGTGTTTCAGTCATTTAAGTGGGTCTGTCAGCTTGTGTTATCTTCATGCATTTGTGAAACTGAGCTTTAATTGACTGGCTGAAGCGGAGAGCTGAAAGACAAAATTTTGGTCTCAAGATGAACACAGAGCTGAAAACACTGTGCTCCTCATTCATCAGGATGTGTCAGAGGAATTCAGATGGGAAGAGAGACAGGAATGGCTGCTACTTCCACTTGAATCTCCCAAACTGTAAGAGAAAGGTGAATGGTGTGTGCCACACTCAGCCATGTCCAAGAGCAGTAACAAACTCTGATCATCAGATTGTCCAGGACACAGGAACTGCTTTGGTGCTCACTAATTTCTATCACTGTGGGAATCCCTTAATTATATTTGTGAAGGGCACAGCCAGAACTGCCAGCCTGGGCCAACTATAAGGCAGTCAGCCCCAGCAGCAGGGAGGTGGAAGAGAAAGCCCTTCCAGCTGAGGGGTCTCCATCCCTCCAGCCAGGCTGGGACACCAGGAGGGGTTCAGCTCTCCCCACAGCACCCCCATGCTCCTCCATCCCAAGGAACAGCCACGACCCTCCACTGCCTGAGCTGTGCTGCAAGCCCCAGACAACAGGATGCCCAAGGCATCCAGGCTGCTCTGAAGGGGATGGTGAGAAATACATCCCTGCCTAAAACATGTTTCAGATGTAGAGCTTTACGTGCATCCCCAACAGATGAGCAAAGAGAGGAGTGGAGAGATTTGGTAAAACCGCAGATGAAGCTTCCTGGTTCCTCTGTGAGGGTTCCAATCACTTCACTGTGTCCCACAGCCCATTCAGCATGCAGCTGATCTTCCTTCTGTACTTCTGTCCTTGTCCCACCAGAGGAGCTGCTCTTTCCCTTTCCCCCTAGTGTTTTGGGCACACAGTTCTGGCAAGAAAGATGCTTCTCCCCCTGGTCACTAGTGGTGTTGGGGACTGCAACACAAAAAGGCACCAACCCCCAAAGGGGGTGTGTGGGGGAAATGGTCATGGTGGGGAAGGGTTGGTAGGGAAATCCAGCAGCTCCTAGATCTGTGTGAAGGCCCCTCTGAGCTGCACTCCCGGGAATGCTCACATTCCTGAGGGATGCTCACAGGTCAGACTAATGCAATGCAAACCAGATGGGATGTGCTGCCATAGTAAATGAGGGGATTTGGGATAGTGCCCTACGTGTGACAGGGACACAGAGGCCACACACGCTCCAGAGGTGTTTGCTGAGGTGTCAGTGGGTCTGAGCTCCGTGACAGGCCTGGTGACAGCCAGTGGTACCCCTGAGTCACCAACCCAGGACACCAATCTTGGTGAGCCTGATGAGAAACTCACACCCAAACACAGTGAGCTGTACACAAAGGTGGTGCACAGAGCTGGGTAACAAACCTCTCCTCTGAACTTCAGCAATAAAAACAAAGCAATGAGATTTCCTATGAACATTTTCTGCTTTCCAACAGAAACACAAAACTCAATGAAAATCTGACAAAATATTTTTGAACAACAATACAGATAAAAACCTCAGATTTCAAGTAATACTTACGGCATAGTTTTCCAACCATTTTTTAATTCTTCAAGTTCCTTCAGTAAAAGTATTTTACGTTTCCAACTCTTTGCCTTTACTCTGTCTTACAGAGCAGAAAATGTGTTGAAAATGTTATTTCTTTACCAACATTTTCATTTAGGTACAAAAGCAACCATTACTCTTATTCAGCAGCGGTGATGTATGTAAGAGCAAATATATACGGATAGTGAATTCTAAACACAAGGAGATGAACCCAAGTAGCCATTTCTTACATGTTTAGAAAGCTGTGAAAATGTTTATGTGCAGCTGCCTTACCTTTTAATCTGTCTTCGCATCTACATTAGGAGAAAGGTGCTTTTTCAGAGACATATGTGAGTACAGGCTGTGGAACAAGACTGGGGAGACCTTTTTGGAAACAGATTTATTTTCCAAAGAGGTACTTGCAGTCATTCCAAAATATTTGTTGAAAGTATTGATGAATCAGACTGTAAGTCATGAAATTACCTCAGCAGGACAATAAGGGCCAGTGCTACACACAGACTACAGCACACAACTAACAATGTTCTGGGCTTGGTGGGTTTCTTACTGGCCACAGGAAAAGTTCTGCCATTGATTTTGGTGAGTTTTCCCTCGGCCTTAGATAACAACCATTGGTTTCTTAATGGAGGGACAAAGACCCTCTCTTTTCTCATGTATTTGATTCTCTGTTAGACTAATTTTGAGGAAAAAAACAAAGACATGAAACAACAATCACTGATATCAGGACTCAATCCTACAAAACCTTTGTCAAGTCAGCCATTCCATCGGCTTCAAGGAGAAGACACAGGCCAGGAAGGGCAGCTTAAATTTTCACCCCATAACTGAAGCACCAGGAGAAGGACCAGCCCGTACCGATGGAAGCAAACCTCAGTAACAGCATTTCAATCAAATGTTTCCTTTATATCTCTGTTAAAGCCAACACAGTTCTTTCTTACCATTTTTGCAGACAGGACAACACTGCTCTGGTTCATAGACTGGGTTGACACACTCGGGGACTGCGCAGTCTGCTACAACACAGTGAACTTCATTGCTGGGCTCGCAGCGACACCATTCGCATGGCGAGGGCTAGGAACAAATCTCAGATTAGCCCATTGCCTCCCGCAGCTCACAAGTTTGCAACATTCCCATCTTGCCACAAGATAAACACATCAGGGTTCAATACCCCTTGACTGAGTCATTCATCATGGGTGATATAAGTTAACCTCTGGCACAAAGGAGCAACAGCTGAAATAGGCAACCACAACATCAGGGAAAACAGCGAGCCTCAGCCTTGTTTTCCCACATGGAGTGCAGGGTCCTTTAGGACTTTAGGTCCCTTTGCCAAAAAACTGAGCTGAAGCCTCCAGGCTGTACCTTGCTCTACCCATCTGTTTTATCTTACACATGAAGAAGAGCAGGATTTGTGGAAGGTCATGAGTGGTGGCTGATTTTGCAGGCCATACCCATCTCTACATAGACCACCACTGCCAGCCACCCCCAAGCTGTTGGAAAGGTGCTGCTGGGATGGCCTGTCCATCCCCCAGTCTCCTGGGGTGTTTTCATTCCCACTGGGGTTTTCATTTCCATCCTGGGGTGTTTTCATTGCCACTTTTCAGGGCAGAGGAGAATAGTGTCCCTCTTGGAGGGGCAAACCCATTTTACGCCATGTTTGTGCAGCAGCTGCATCAAGGGTCTGTCTCCTGCAACACAACCATGAGATCTCAACCTGGCCCCTCTCCTGCTTGCTTCAACAAGGTTTGTGAGCAACAGGTTCACATAAAATACATAAATAATTAAGAGACTGAGTAATTCTGCTGAGTCAGGGAATCAGGATTAAAGCACCCAGCTAAACGGCTTTGTTTCAGCACCATCAATCTGGCCAGGAAGCTCTAGCCACCTCCAAACTGCACAGAGTTGTTACTGTCTCAACCTTTTAAAAGCTGTGAAAATCTGCTGAAAACATAGAAAGGTCAGTGTTTTAAGGTTCCCAGTGACTTATGTGTGTGCAAGTGTCATGAAAGCATGGCAACAGAGCTAAGGAAGAATAAGATGAGAACTGAAAGGAAAATAACTTCCTTTCAGTACCAGTAGGTTCGATATGCAACTCCCAGTTTCTCAGCATCCATCACTAACATTTCAACGAGTAAATGCGGGTATTGGGGAAAAAATTCTGCTTTATGTGAATCTGCAGTGGTGGGAATTCCTCAATATTAAAAAATATTCCTCAACATTAAAAAATAAAGTGGGATGCAAAGAAGGAAGGATTCATGCTGATGTATTTCAGACCTCAATGATGGGTTACTCATTTCTACATGACAGACATAACTTGTGAGACCTGCTTTCTGGCGTGTAGAAAGCTCCTCAGTTCACCTCTAAGAAGCTCCATGTGTCTTGACTTGAATAATTTATTCCTAGGAAATTCATTTCTACCTTAAAATGCACTAATTAAAGCTTCCCTTGCTTTGTCTCAGCATCTGCAGTCTATAATTCCCATCACCTCTCATTTGCTCATGGCTTTGGCAATTTAGATAAAATCAGCACTCCTTGAGCAAGGGAAGAAGCGTGTGGAGGTGGAATTCCTCTCTCTAATTATCGCTCCTCTTTCAATCCTGCTTTGATTTCTGTCTGAAGCACCAGGAATCTAAATTCATTTGACTGACATTTCTTATTCAAGGCTATTTAATAAGAAGAAACAATACAGAAGAAAACAGACAGAGCTATTTGCTGAGGGATCAATAAGAAAATTGCTGCTTTGTTTTTACTCATTTTAATCACTAATTACATGGAGCAGTAGAACTAGATCTTGTGATTTGTGGAAGCTTTCACTGACGTCTCCTCCAGGGGTTGTACCCATTCTCACTACTCCAGTGGCTGCAATGCTAAGAAATATGTGATGCTTTTCCAGGGCTGCAGCCCAATCCAGGGCTCAAAGAGGATCAGCACAAGCAGAAGCTGCCCCTGAACGACTCTGCAGCTGAGCAAATGAGACATGACACACACATCTTCTGCCTCAGCCTTGGTGGTGCAGCCTGAAAATGACACTGTAATAAAGCAGGATGTTGCCTGATGCTGGGAGCAGCTTTCCAAGCAGGAAGAGCTGCACACAATTAGAGAAGGGAAGCACACCCTGGCAGAACATGGAGTGAGCAGCCACCAAATGAAAAGGCTGCTTTGGCATGAACCAGACCTTTCCCTGCCAGCTCCTCCTCCCTGCTGCAATAAGGTCAAGCCACTTGGTCTTGTCACCAGGATCTTCCTCCATCTGACCACTTTGGTCAGTGACACTTACCATGGGGGACTCCAGCCCTCCTGACCACTTGGTTTATGAGAGCCTTGGCACCTTCCTCCATGGGATGTGCTTTGGGATCCCATCTGCAAATCCCTGCCCATTCAGAAAGGACTTTGTCCCAAGCACACTTGAGGTTAAGCATTTTGAAACTGTCTTTTGCAGGCTCTGCATCTAAGCTACTACTTTCCCTGGTGCTACCCTTCTTGTGGAGCAATTCTGGGACAGTGGCCAAAAAGTCCTCTATTGGTACAGGTAGCAGGAAGACCAAGCAGCAAAATGAAAAACTGGGAACCAGTGAAGAACAGGGAACCAGCAAAAGATGTCCTTAAATTTTGTTTCCTGTTTCCCTATTTAAAGATTTATCCCCCATTAAAGAGGGGATACACTTTTGTAGCAACTGAAGTTCAAACAACAGCTGCAGAAAAGGAACTCTCATCCCTGCTGAAGAAGGACACTGAAAAAACACAAGAGGTTTTCTGGAATAGGAAGGAGAGAGGATACTGTCCCACATGGACAGTGCAAATGCTTTATCTGTGTCCCTTAAACTGACATTCTGGAAAGAGTGTTAGGATTATAGAATCACAAAATGTGGTAATTTATTCACTCCTGTGTCCAGGGCAGAATAATCTCCTAGAAAACTCGCTTGGGAAGGATTTATTAGGCAGGATTTCAAGAGCTGTTGGTGAAGAAACATTCTTTTGACCACTGCCCAAAAGGAAAGGGTGCTCAGGATGCCCAGCCACAACACAGCTACGCGTCTACACCATTCCATGGTCCTGTACTGCTCAGTATGATTTCAGAAATGGCTTTATCAGCAGCAAACTGGGCCCTTCTGTAGAAGGTATCAGTAAGTGGCCAAACCAGTGCAAAGTACTGAAATTCTTTTTACCCCTTCTCCACTTCTAATGGGGGTGAGAGCAGCGATGTTCAGAGCCAGTGGGGTGATGCATTCTTGGATTGGATGTTGTTGTTAGTGTAGGGGCCAAGTCAAGCCAAGCTGGTGGGAAGCAGACACGGCCAACATCTATTCACCACTCAAGGGCTTTTACCAGCAGCTGAAATGGGACACAGAGCACAGGGAACCTTCTCAGTCTCTGCACTGACCCTAATCCCACTCTCCTTCAGCCAGTCACTTCAAAAAGACCAGAGCAGCACAACCCATTCATAACCACCCCTAAGATCACAGCCCAATTTCTATTTCTCTTCTGTTCTACTGATCTCAAGGAGGACTGTGAGCCCAGGTTTGGCTGGGAGGGCAGGTTCAGCCCCTGCTTCTGTGTGGGATGGCCCCATCACACACCTCAGGATGGCTGGAGGAAGGAGCCAGCACTCCTCCTGTTGCGTGGCTGGAAAACCTGAGTCTCAGGTGCTGTCAAATGGGAAACATCTGCAATCAGCAGAGTTTGTTAACAATGCAAGAAGGAAGGAAAATTAGAACAGAGAATAGAAAATACACATGGCTAATAGAGATTTTATGTGTGCGAGCACATAATGATAAACTTGATAGACGATATAAACAAACACATGAAAAAGGCAGCAAAGGAAACAGGATGAAAAATAAGATATACCCTGAGCAGAGGAAATTGGGAAACTAAACAGGATACGGGTGCCCCACCTCCTAATCTTCACTCATGAACCCATACACATCAGCTCCCCACCGCTTTCACCCTCTTTTTGGAAGCAAATGCTAGCACATGTAGGAATTATGACTGCTAACATCATCCAGCTACTCCTCTCTTACAGGGTTGGGCACCACGTGGGTCCTTCTTTAGTCAGCTACAAGGTTTCAAAAACCCACCGAAATTTAGTACCTCTGAGAGGTCTTTTTTTTTGAGCAGGCCCTCAAGTCCTCCAAAAGGACTGGTGGACAACCAGAGAGATCACATGATCAAACAATTCTCTAGGGAATAGCCCACAAAACTGATTATACCCAAACCTAAGGTGGAGAGAAGAAAATGAAAATATGTTTAAATCTACTCCTTTAATCTTTTCTACAGCTGAAGAGATCCGAATGAAACAATTTTTTAGACCATGGCAGTTGGTACAATCACACCAATAACTGATACACAAAACCTCATGATTTTAGGCAAGATCTTGCAAGAAGCACCTCAGTCATCTCATTTAGTCATAGGAATTCTCTTGTTACAAGTACTTCCTGAACCTCATGTCTGTATTTCTCCCTTAGCTCATGCCTTGCCCATAGCTACAGCACCTAAGCCACCCTCCTGCTGCCCCAAACATGGAAAAGGCTTTCCTGTATCATCACCAAGGAATATTGTACCATCACTGTATCATCACTCAGGAATATTCTCCCTCTGTGAATAGAGGAAGCATATCTGTATCTATGAAACATCATTTTGCAGCTCTCGTCTTGCCTGCTTGCCTGCAATCAGGATTTCTGTGTCTTTATGTCTGTTTGTCAATCACTCTTAGCTGCTTCTACAAAAACCCTGAAGATGACATCTGACTGATTCTGTCAGTCAACAAGAAGCTGTTTTCCTCACTTTTTGCTCTGCTGCCACACTGACCAGGCTAACTGGTTTCCAAGTCACCCAGCTTAGGAGATGTCTCAGACCAAGTTTTAAGGCTGCAGTTCCCTGTGATCAGTTGGGATTCTTCCAGCTGGCTTCATCCAGACTTGGGATTTGAGGTTCATACCTCTCCAGGAGCTGGGAAAATGATGCTCATTTTCCAAGCAGCCTTCCAAGATTGAAGTGCTTTTTGGCACCTGAGTATTTCAAGAGACAGTGGGTCTTGCATCATTAAAACTGACTGTACAAAGACCTGTTACTCCTGGAGACCTTCCATTCCATGAATTCAGAGAGACGAGCTCCTCCAGGCACATTTAGCACAGCCATTTCCTAACACTTTGGACCTCTTCTCACTTTTCCAAGAAAATGCCTTGAGTTGTGTGGAATTTTCTTTGTACTTGGGTTTTCAGCCTCATGGAAGAAGGTTTACATCTTTTCTGGAGCCAGGCTGCTCAAAGCCTGAGATGCAGCTATCAGGATTTGCTGTGCTGCTCTCTTCCCCCTCCTTCTTACAGCTAAGCCTGAAGAGGGCTTTTGTACAAGGATGTTCCCTAATCCCATGCTGGAAGGCTTCATCTCACTGACAAGGTCCCATGAAGTGGTGCATAAGGACCATGTTCTTGTGCTGACACACAACAGTCCTTCACCAACCAGACAGGTGCAGAGCAATACAGACTTCACAGCTATGGCATCAGGAATACTTGACTTTTCTTTTGGAGAACAATGTAAGTGTTTACAACCTTCTCATTATGTTACAATTCACCCACTGATCATCGTGCAGGGGCTGTCCAAGTCATTGGAAAACAATCCAAGTATTTCCACTGAATTGTGTATAGCTGTTACTGGGGGCCTGTGGTGTTCTTCAGAGTCAAGCAGGTGAATTTACAACATGGCCAGAATGGCTGGAGAAATCTGCCTGGTTGACTGGAAGGCAAAGAGGGGTATAAGCACAAAATGAAGCCAGTGAGTTTGTTTTCTGAGCTCTGGGGAAACCCAAGGAGCCATGACATCAGAGCAAAGGCATAGGAGATACTGGGACTCTTGGTACCACTGCAAACCAAAATCAGGCATTTCAGCTCCCAGCTCCTTCAAACACCAAGAAGGACATGGTGTGTAAGGAAGTTCCTCTTCTAGGTGATACTGCAAAGGCAAAAATGCTTTTCAGGGCAGTTTTACTGATTATGGAGTTGAAATGCTTTCCCCCCCTTTGAGAACACATTAGAAAAAGAAGTGCCAACACCTTAAAAACTAGGTGCCATCCCTTGCATTTCTGCTGATGCCAAGGGGGTTTGGGATGCAATGGATCTCACCTGGCACTTCTGCACACCCTGCCATAGATTCAGATCCATGAGCTGTATCCACATGCACCTCCTGCCTACATGTGTGGATGTGTCCCATCCCCTGCAAGTGCTGGGCTCCAAGGAAAGGAAAACTGAAAACTATCACTGCTGTCAATATCTCCCTCTTTAAGTTTTCAAGAGACTCACAAAGATAATTCCATTCAGCCTCTTCCCTCAGATAGGCTGGACTGATGGCATCCTGCTTGATGCAGACAAAACAGCAGGAAAAGCAGAGCGATGCAGAGTGATGTCTGTCAAATCGGGCACTTAGATCTTAAGAGGAGCTGTAACTTTTAATGATGCTAAGGACAATGGCAATTCTGATGGAAATTATCTCTGTAGCTACTGTTTCAGGTGGGGAATTGATTGGCAGGAAGCAAGAAAGAGAAGAAAGTTGGAAAGGACCTGATGAATAAATTCGGAGACAAAAATGGCTTCTGCATTTTGGCTGAGGTGGGAAGTCATAAACCAGGGGAGAGGAATAAAAAAAGAACTGGGATGGCATTCATCAGAGATACTCCTGGAGGGGAAATTAGAATCATTTTCATTGTTATTGAAATTGCCTGTGATCTCAGGCAGATTAGTAGAAGATTGCAGGAAAATTTAGAGAGCTTTCAGCTCAGAAATTTTGCAGGTGCCAAACTTGTGGAGAAGGAGCTGGTGAACAAGTCCGGCCTGAAGGTGAGACTGAAAACTGCCCACTTCTCTGTTGAACTGCTCACTTGGCTTTCACTGTTAGCAGTGTTTAAATAACCATCTGATTTGCGTTAAAAATTTGTGCCAATACAAAAACTCACAAAGCGAAAAATTTATCTTATTTTTGTCATTTATGTAATAAAATAAAGATCAACCAGCCAGCTAGTGGAGATACAATATCAACTATACTACAGAAACTGTAACCAGTTGGATTTTCCATAGGTGGAAAGTTGCTCAAATAAACAATGTGTTGAGTAATTACAGACAAGCACACTCACTGAAAACACCATCAGGTTGCAAATTACTTTGCAACAGGAAAAAACTACTAAGTCATTAGATAATTTATCTGCAGTGAAAAAACTGGAGCTGCATCCTACTTATATGGAGCACTAGTGATACAAATCAACTTTGCCATCCAAAAATTGAAAAATGCTTGCACCACTCTGCAGATTGGCTCAACCAAGGACCTGGCTTCCAAGAAGCAGCAGAAGCAGATGCTGAGATCCTGTTTTTAAGGGAGCCCCCAACAGACACACAAACATTGCTAACATAAGAGTCTTTCCAGCGTGCTGGTGACCAGGCTTGGATTCTGGAGATGGAAAAGCATAAAGATGCTCTAATTGCTCCAGGTCATGTATTCCTTGCCTCCCCTCATCCCTAGGCCATGCCTGTCCAAAAACAGAAACAACATTATCCTTGCCATTGTTTTGTAGATATTTTTGGGGAGCTGTACAGATCAGTAAGGCAGATGAGAGGCACAGAAGATGTGCCTCATCGTGGGTATCCTGGGCCCACATCTGATGAGTCAGGGTTGTGATGGCTTTAGGAGCTTTGTACTCGTAGATTTGCTCAGTGCCATGCAATTTGATGAGTTTAAAAGGCTCCTGGAACCATGTCTGGATCTGAAGAATGACTCTTCCATTAGCTGATGAGAGAGACAACCTTGAGCTGAGTCCTGGCCCCTTTTCCACCAGAGCTGTGCATCTGCAATCTCGTGGTTGCTTTTCTCTCCCGAGAGCAGTAGCAAAGCTTTCTGTAAAAACATGACTTTGCACTTCTTCCATGAGAATGCTCTCTTTCCTTTGATATATGTCTCATTTTATTCCTTACAATAGTTGCACTTCACCTACCCTGGGGCTGAGAGGACTGGAGCTCTCTATTACTTTGGTGATAATTTTTATGACTCGATTACAATAGTTTTTTAGTTCACACATGCCCAGTGCCCAGGAAAGGGGACTCCTGGAAGGTTACAGATATGACAGATGGGACCGTGGCTCCAAAGTGAGAAGTGCAGCCCCGTTCAAACACAGACAAAATATCTGGGTGTGCTTCACATATGTTAAGCTCCTTTTAATGTCAGCAGGAAAAGTGAGCCCAGCTGGCAGCTTTCTGCTCTCCATTCCCTCCTGGCTGGCTTTTGCAATGAAGGAGCCATATCTAGGAGAAAGCCTCCAGGGGCAGGGAGAAGGGAACAGAGGACCTGGTCAGAAAGGTGATCCCTTTCACATGTGTTTTCCCTATACCTGAGTCTGGTGTTTCCTCCTTTGTCCACACTGGGAGTTGGAAGAAGGTGGCAAGATCAGCTCCATGTACTGATAAAACACTGAATTTCTATTATGGAGGCAGGTATAATACAACCAGACATCACTGGGGAGGAGATGTGGATCTTGGTCCTGTTCCTTCTGCAGTTGCCAGCGGTGTCTGGGAGGTTTCTGTCCCTCAGAGGATGTCATCATTTGGTTATGTGCACAGGCTGGGAAGGATGTGAACTGAAAATGGCTTTGAATGGGTTATCTGTGATTAGAGAATACACTGGGGTCTGCTTACACAGGGAGTACACTGGGCTAAACCTCAGTCACAAAGGTTTTGCTGACTGGGATGACCACAGTTAACAGACTGAGACACTCCCTGCTTTCAGGAGGTGTTTCAAACCCTATTGCTTCTCCAAGCATACTGATTTTACTGTAATTCCCAAAGAACTACCTATGATATTACCACAGAACAGACTAAGGAAGCCTCACATATCCTTATTTTGCAACTAGACTGAGCATTGTCGCTACATAACTTATCTAATTATTGCTTTTAAAACAGTAACTAGAATAACTGGCTGATTGAGCATTTTTTTTAATGATTGCAATTCTGCATAGAGCACTTTCCAGCGGCAACAAACACATACCTGCACTTCCCCTGGCTCTGTCAGGAAATAGTTTCCTAAAAAAACCTTCTCACCAATGAGCTGTAACTGTTTCGAAGGATGACATCCTTCTTCTTAAGCTGATGACCTGAGGACCTCCTGCTCACCAGCCCCACAGAAACAGCCTGGGCGACAGAGATGAACAGCTTGGGAGAGCCAAGGGATGAGCAGTTCCCTCCTTGACCCCACCGAGCATTGTCTGGCACAATAATAAAGCCTCAGAGTTGATTCTACCACTCTTGGAAGGAGCTGGTAACACCTGCATGTACTACATATTCCATTTTCTTAACAGTAAGGCTTCAGCAGCCATGCAGGGAGGGCAGGGGAAGTGCCAGAGCTTCTCCTCTGGCTGTGCAGATATTCCCTCTCCTTCAGCAGCTCCCTGGACAGCCCCAGTTCTGGAAGCAAGCAGAGCTGATGGGCTATTTCCTGGAGTGAATACCTGAAAGCCCAGCCCCAGCTCTGGCAGTACAAATGTTGGGCACACATTAATTCCTGTGTCATATTTACTGGAAGAATACCAATCCCTTGGGATTGCACGTACAGGCCAAGTTCTGCACTGGGCTGCTGCACCATGACTAAAACTGGGGGCCTGTGCTCAGTTCCTGCTGATTCTGAATTGTGGGGATGCTCAGTTTTGGGTCTCATCCATTTCAGTGGGGAGCTCTGAGACAGTTTGTGGCACAGCCAGCACCACTGAGCTCTGAGCTTTTGGGGCCTCCCATGTATTACTGTGCTCCAGGGAAGAACATTCCATGGATTTTTTTTAGCCAGATTCTGAATAAAGCCCACCTTCTTTCACTTATTATAATAATGTATTTGTGCATAATGTGATATATATGTTACAGAATCAGTAGCTAAGTGCATAGCATAATTTTAAAAATAGGTTTCACTATAGATCAATATGTGACAGGCCTATCTATTTTCGTATGTTTTCTTGGTGCAAATTATGACAGAAATACAGTAAGTCAGTAATTTCAGATTCCTTTGCATAGACATTGTCACTGTAATTTTGCCAGGAGGGAGATAATAAATCATACTTTTCCATCTGACTGATGTTCTGTTTCCCCTGTCTGATTTCAATGGCTGTATGCTATCTTCAGAGCTGGCATTGTTCATGGCTCCTTTTATTAAAGCACAGGCAAGTTATTGAAATTTCTTTTGTATTATGATTTTCTAGCCATATGTGAAATTGCAGAACACACAAGAAGAAGGAAAAAAAAAAAGAAAAAAGCCCCACTTGTTTGAGTCATAGTAGAAAAAAAAAAGCCTGCTGCACACATCTTGGAGAGAAAAAAATGCCAATATTAAAATGGGGGACCCATTTGGGGTCCCTGTCCACCCAGGACTGCCACACTCTTGTTTCTCACCTAAAAGCACCACCCCACCAGTAACAGTCTGTAACATCCCAAGTGCTCCATTCATATTTGATAAGCTTGCACTCCTGGGCTGGGTACCTGCTGGTCTGAGCCAGGTTGTTGTTTACACCACTTAATTTCTATTTCTGGCACAGTTCTGGGGGTGGGGGAATCACTTTTGGGTTTCACTGCCTCCTCTTCTCCAGCAGCAGGATGGACACATGGGGTTTCAGGGGCTGAGAGCTGCTGGGATAGCAGCTCCATACCTGCCTGCACGTGCCTTTTCATGAGAGGCCTAGCTTTGTTCAGTTAAATTCAGGTAATTGCATTAATAAAACATTTTAAAGAGCATTAACAAAGGAGAAGGAGGTGCCGCTATTCTGAAGTAAAGGTTTCCATAATGAGCTGAGAATTAGTGTAAGATAATGCTATGCTTACACAGTCCCTCATATATTTTGGGTTCTGATCACACCCTGAAGAACCGTGCTAGAGCTGTGTCCCTACTGTGCAAAGCACTGTTCAAGAAGACATAAAGTCAGCAAGATACAAAAACCCTCACTGAAGGATTACAGGTGATTTGTGGACAAAACAAAGCAATGAACTTAAGACATAGTGGCAGGGCACAGGGGAAAGAAAAATAAAGTAGAACTTCAGCAATGATATCTCGACTCTTTCCAAATCAGCAAAAACTTTGCTCTGGAAGAAAAAAAAATAATTTTTCCTGTTTTTTTTTGTTTTGTTTTGTTTGTTTGTTGTTTGGGGTCTTTTGCTTGTTTGTTTGGGTTTTTTGGTTTGGTTTGGGTTTTTTGTTTGGTTTTTTTTTGGGGGGGGAGGGGGTTTGTTTTTTCTGGTGTGGAGGAAAAGGGCAAGGGCAAGAGCAAGGTTTGTTTTCCCACCTCTCCACATTTGTGCTGATGCAAGGGACAAATACTTGGGCATCACCTAGGAACTTTTTCAGTGAGGATAGGTTTGGGAGGAGTGAAGGTGGAAGGGGAGAGGACAAGAAAGTGGAGA
The DNA here is from genome assembly GCA_013397075.1 of Rhabdornis inornatus. Lineage (NCBI taxonomy): Eukaryota > Metazoa > Chordata > Aves > Passeriformes > Rhabdornithidae > Rhabdornis > Rhabdornis inornatus. Next base: position 438,910 of record VWZS01007489.1, read on the forward strand.
AGTAATTGGGAAGGGCAGGCAAATAAAGGCAGCAGCAGAGGATAAGCACTGGCAGAGCCAATGGCCAGAAGAAATTGCAGCTCTGTGCTCAGCAGAAAGGAAGACAGCCACTGAAGAGCACCCAAAAAATGTCGAGTGTTTTCCAAGCTCAAGTGCACAACTGCAGGTTGAAGCTGCTCTTCTCACTTGAACATCCTCAGGAAGGCCAAAACCTCTTATGTTCCCACCCAAAGGATAACTCCCAATGTTCTGCCAGGCTAACACAGATATTTTAATGTCTGTGCTTAGGAAATTTCTGCCACTGCCTTGGAGGAGAACGGCATCATGCTCCCCCTCCTGCAGGGACAGGGAGCAGTCCCTGCCTGTCAGTCTAAAATGGAGAGAATATTTCAAGATGTCAGTTTGACAATCTCTTGTGAACTGACCATTTATCTCCCAGCAATGGCATTTTGCTACATATCTGGAGGTCTGCAGAAGGTTATTCTGGATGTGCCTCTGCTGGGTGATGAGAGACCTAGGAAGTTCAAAGCTGATAATGGACTTTCCAAACCAACAACCCAAACCTCTTCCAGTGGCTCCTCACTGTGGCTACAAATATACTGTAACCTCGCTGCAATTCCCTTTCTCAAAGGTGAGTGCTTTTCTGTCAGTAAGTCATGCAAGAGAGCAAAAACTAATCAGCACTTAGGGACACTGTTTCCTCAGTGGCATTTGCGGGATTTCTCCATCAGCTGCCAATGAACATCCATCACACTGAAGGAACACTGTCTCCTTAACTTTACATCAGCTGCTGGCTGGGGACACTCATTTAAAACACAACCATGTGTACTTACAATAACCAAGAGCAATCTCCATTTGCTTGTTTTCTGCCTCTGGGAAGAAAGTGGAGGTTTAACAACCTCCTTGAAAGATCTTTGCTCCTACACGCGAGCTCAGAGCACTTCGGACTCAGACCTTAACCTCCACGATTGAAATCAAAGCAAGGATGATGCAATGAGAGAAAAGGCAGCTGCCAAGTGACCCCCAGAGTCCCTGCCAGATCCCTCTGGAGGAAACAGCCTGAGACTTCCAGCATCCTTCACACCTTCCCTGCAGCCACCAGAGCTGCCTTCATCCCTGCTCTAAGAGGGCGGGAGAGTCCACATTCTAGTCCAAAGAGAAAAGCACAAAGCAAGATGGGAAAGAGAGACGGATCCCAGCAAAACCCACCAGACCCGCCCTCTCTCCTGCTCCACAGGTATCAGAATCCTGACCACCAGGCATCAATCTGTATTTTAGACACATTTGAATGAGATCATGGTTAACATTAGAGAGACTGTGCTGGCCTTTTCTGCAGGGGTTTCCAGGTGGAACCTCAGCCAAAGCTGGGGGTAAATCCCACTGAAGCCAGGGAATGAGGCAGGCTCTGTACAGGCAGCTGGGGCCCCAAACCCACCAACATCTCCCAGGACCCATAAGAGATGAAGATGCTACGAAGATGCTGCATGGGGTTACTAAGCCATCTGTCAAAGACACAAAATTTTACAAAAGGATACAAGAAAAGCTCTCAATGGGTTTGGATTTATAACTGAACTTCAGTTCAGCATTTCTGTTGCTGTACATGTTAATGATTGAGGGGCACAAGGATAAATATTTGGACAGCTGTCTAAGCTACATGGCCTGTTGGCATGTTTGTATTTTGTGCTTATGACTGTTATGACTCAAAAAATCAGATGTACAAGATCTGCTCACTAGAAGAAAGCTAAATATTCAAGAAATGGGCCATTGTAACTACTCTTTTAGCCTGAGAGCATCCCAGTTACTGCCAGTGGTAAGAAAAAAGATTAAATCACATTTGGATTTCTCACCCCAAACCTGAGGAAAAATCTAGAAACAATACAGGAAAATTCACTCAACTGGAAACCTCTCATAGATATCGATATCCTAGGAAAAAAAAAATTGTGAGAGAAAAAAATTAATCCCAGTTTGTGAAAGATCAGGCAGCTGAAATTTCTACAAGATGAGTCAGTCCTGGCACACACACACAGACACACACTTGCAAAAGATTTTTAAATAGAGGCTAATTTCAGCTGAAACTCAGTAGTGACAAGTACTTCTATAGATGACGATTTGGAATCTACATACCAGCAAAAGTAAATCAAGTGGGTGAAAGGGTTCTGAGACCACATAAAACAGTGCCTCTGTTTCCACTGAAAGCAGCCTGGGTTTGAGTCAGAACAGCCTCTCGTCTTTGACTTCAGTGTGTGTGTAATGGATGTGAGAAAGTTTGCAGACCTTATAAATTCAACAGGATGAGAGAAAAGCAGAGCTCAGAGCCTGTAAAACCTATCAAATGCTCAGGATTTCATCTGCAGAGACAGCAGGTAAAACCTTTATTCTGTTGAAATAAGCAACAAAATGCTTGGATGCCTCATAAAGTCAAGACTTCAGGGCAGCAGCTTCCTGAATCTTGAAGTTCTGTCTTTCCTATAGAATTTATAAAGTCATAGTTAACAGGTGCTTCTTTTCTCCCCACGAAACAGTGGTCTTCCACTGTCTGAGTCTCCTACAGTACTCTGAGGAAAAAAAGCAATCCACTGTTTATTCTAGGCAAACACAGAAATTTCCAAAATATTGTTTTCTGCCCTATTCCATAACATACTGAGCTTCCAGCAAAGCACAGGTCTAGGTCAAAAGTTTGACTGTCAGCTAAATTAAGCGTGAAGGATCTCACCTTAGTCTCGGACAGAAGGTTACTGTGTGTCAGAGTGGCGTGACACCGTCTGCTTTGGGCTCCTCAGAGGGTGCTGGAACTTTGCTTTCCACACAACACCCCAACTACCTGAATACGGCAAGCAATGAACCAGCTGGCTTCTAACTCTCTCCAGCAGCCTTTCTCTCCTGTATTCTGTTTTCCTAGAGTTTAAGCTGTTATCAGGATGAAATTATTTCTTTTAGGAAAAGACATTACTACTTTTCCACTTAATTCACACACAAGAGATACTTTAATGACAAGATCTATCTCCCCCACCGAAATCTCTTCAAAGAGTCCTTACAAATTTCTGCTTCCTAAAAACAAGACCTGCTACCTCTCACATGAAAATCTGACCACCCAGGTGAGATATCTCACCACCTGACAACACAAACAGTCAAGATGGGACCACTGAAGTGAGATCATGGGACGAACCTGGGCCAGGCCTTCCCAGGGCAAGAAGGAACTGTTATCTGAGCAGTTCACAAGATCAGCACTTTCACATCCCTCAGCAAAGCAGAGCAGGTTGATCGGGGGGCCCTCAAGGAGATGTTCCTCATACATTTGCTTTACCTTGTGTTTGTGACATTAAACTGTCTTGCCCAGACTCAGTGACTGCAGTTTCAGACGGACAGAAAAAGATAAACATACACCACACACGATAGAAGAAAGGAACTAACTGCTACCTTCCCTGAAAATGAAAATTTTTGTGAAAAAGGGAATTGCCACCTATGTTGCCGAGAACTGGTGAAGTACACAGACCTACATGAAGTTATTTTCCTTGCAGGAAAAACAATAAACTGTCCAAGTGCATAATAAAATCAGGCACACAGCCATGAAGAGTTACAGGCTGCTGTTAATTATGGAGGTTCAACTCTTGAAGCCACGTGACCTGGAAGAACACACTTGTGTACCTACAGCTTTTGCAGCCCCTGATCTTCATTGTGAAATGCTGTTTTCCTTAGCAGAATTGAAAGCTCGTGATCAACCTCATTAGAATGAGAACTGCAGGTTGTGTAGTGATTTTGGAAAATACTGTTTTGTTTTTAAGATGTATTTCAGGATTTGTTTATGACATTCCTTACATGAACTCAACCATTACAGTGAAACCCCACACTTCTCATTGCTTGAGATGCTCATCTGCCTAGGAGTTCATCTTCTCCATTCTAGACAGCCTTATCACAGCTGAAATGAAAAAATTAGAGTTTACCATTTACTTATTTGCATGCTCATACAGTTATGAGTAACAACTCTCAGCACCATGCCATCAATTTTTTGCTATCCAAATTGCAAAAGATGTTCTTAAAAAGCACTCAGTACTGGTTTACACACCCTTGGTAGTCCAGCATGATCCATGCTATGAGCAAAGGAAGCAGATGCAGAGGGCTGGCAATTCCCACAGGGGGTTTGACTGACCACTGGCCCTCAGGGAGTGCACAAAAAGGGGAGGTGACAGCTTTTACATGGGCCAGACCTGCATCACAGCTAAAAATGACTTCAACTTCAGCATTCATCGACAGCAGTAATCAAATACTGAGTGCCTTTGAGAGCTCCCGACAAAAACGCAATTTCTGAAGCATAGTAATATGAAACACTGAAGAAAGGGTTCCATACCTTAAATTCCTCCAAGATTTTGTAATTTTTCCCATGATATTCACAAAAGTTTTTCACTTCTTTGCATTCGGGACAGCATCCATTGTGTTCCACTTTTGTGCACTTTGGGTGGATTTTAGGGCATTCTGGTTGATCACAAACAGGTCCATCCTCAGTACAGACACAGGGACAGTTGGAATGTCCTGGGAAAAAACGTTCTCCCAGTTTGTATACAAAGCCACTGTCATCCACACAGCCCTTCCCCCGGTAATCATCGAAGATCAGATTGTCATTACTGGAGGCCTGGTCCCCCTCATCAGCGGGGTAATCTTCATGATTGATGGCAGCTGGAGTGACCAAACCAGGGAGCACAAACAGAAGTATCCAGGCTTCACGGATATGAAGAGCCATCCCCCTCCTCGGCTTCTCCATGGGGCCTCAAAGCCAAATACAAACAGTTGCTTCCATAGGGAGACCAGTGTTGTGGTCTGAAAACAAACAGTTTCAAGTGAGAAAAAACTCAAAATTCAAGGAATATTGAATTATAAAAGTCATTGTTTCAACCAGCACTAAATAATAAATCCAAGTTTTTAAACTGCACAGATAACTACCACTGTTTCATTTGAATTAAACCTTTTCTTAATTATTGGTAAAGAGAGCACAGCATGCGAAATACCTAAATTAGACACACATGCCTGGAAGCATATGACCATAAAATATCTCTGAAGGAATGGTGGGTCACAGAATCATCTAATTTCTACTTTCCTCATTTTTGCAGTTGAGTTTTTGGATGCACCAGAAATTAAACCAGCTGCCTGAAATCCCATGGTGATGGGCAGCTCAGAGGGTTTTGAAGCCAAGTTTAAGAGTAGTCTAAACCTCCTGTGGTGGCCCTTGGTGCTACGTGTGGAGCACAGCCCACTTCATTAAACCGAGGTGGGAAACCTGAGCTGAAAAAGGAGTTAAGCATAATCTGTTGTCAGATCTGTGTCTGATCTGAAAGATGGTGCTGGGGTAAACTTGGGCTGTGAGAGGTGGAGTAGTACAGAATCTTATTTACAGCATTTCTGAAGAGGGACTTCCTGGGCTACCAAGAAAGCCCAGCCTGCAGCAGGTACGTTCAACCCTGGCAGAAGCAAAGATGCAATTCACCTTCTCCATTATTCAGCATTTCAGTAATTCCTAGCAAAAAACCGTGGAGTGCAGGACGTTAAATGCCTGCATAATGCACGGAGCCACTGAAATGTGTCGGCCTGATTAAGCTGGAGCCTTTCTAAAACTTCGGGAGCGATGCAGCACGGCCCGGCCTCTGCGCTGAAGTGGTGGAGTGAGGACGGATCCCGGCAGAGAGACGGGCTTTGACTGACCCCGGCAGAGCCGGCGCCAGGCGAAGGCTCCGTGCCGCTGTCTTGGGAGCACTTCTAGCTGCCCACAGTGCCACATCACTGCCACCAACCTGCCCACACACCAGCCCGCAGCCAGTGCAAGCCGAGCAGCAAACTGATTTCTGACCCTCTTAAAAAAACCGGACAAAGTATTACAAGAAACTTTTAAATGAGATGAAATATCAGTGTTACATGGACTGCAGAACTACGGACGTAGATGCTGGCACAAACAAACAAACAAGAAAAAGGACTGTTGGGGTGTGTGTGTCATCCCTTCTTTTCCTCCATTCCCAGAGCATGCACACACAGGCACACGGAGTCTACACAAACATGCACTAACCTACACACACAGGGAGCATTCCCCTCCACACCTCGGGGAGACGTTTTTATATATCGGCATTTTTGGTGGACTGCAGATGTTCAGCAATTAATTCTCCCTTAATTGAAGCAAAAAAACAGCAGCAGGAGGAGAAAGCTTTAATCCCAGAGAAGCAGCTAAAGGATCCTGTTGACCAAGCAGTTTTTCCGAAGCCACAAAAAAGGGAGACACCGGATATTACACAAGATTTATCAAATTCGAAAAGATATCTTCTTAATTGAAGTACTAGCTGTGTTTCCATCACAAGGACTATGCACCCTCTTGTTACTCCTATCAGCAATATCTACTCTAACACGCTGTTTGGAAATCCAGCGATTCATGCAGATACGGCTGCTTTACGTATCTACAGAGCAGAGAATCTCCCCACCTAACGCTACAGGTAGGTTGCAACACTGCAGATTTGTGGGCATTTAGGGGGAGAAAAAAAGCAGCAAACAAAGTAATTCATATCTGAGGAAATGTGAAGCAATTGTGAGAATCTGCCGGAGTTTGATGAGGAAGCTCTCAAAACAATCTGTGTGTATATACATACATGTATATAAAAGTTCTCCCCGGATCATAAATAAGAGCACTATATTTTGCTACAGCAGCTGAGATGTCCCACAACAACTCACAGGCACCCGGCTCGATCCTGGAAATCAGACAGACTGCAGACGTCTTGCACGGACAGATTTCAACAAGTAAACAAATGCTGCTTGGTTCAGAATTAGTTTGCAGCTTGAACTTTCTCATCGTTTCTCATCCTGAGAGAGGCCAGGATCGTAGGCAAGTCTCTGAAACGTTATCCATCCGCCTTCCCTCACCCCAAGTGAGTAATTCACACCTACCTGATCAGGCTGGATGTGAAAGCTGAGAGGGGTCACAGGCCAACATGGACTGAAAGGTTAGAAACAGATTAGTGAAAGCAGTTCCTCCTAATCACGTTTTCGGTGTTGACTCACGGACAATCCCTTTTCCTCCACCTCCCATGGCAAAACGGGAGCGCGGCAGCCCAGCAACCACAACATGAGAACTGAGCGTTAACCCGGCGCCGACGATTCAGAGGGAGCAGGATTCGGGCGGTCCGGACGCTGCGATGCCGCGGAGAAACCCCGGTGCCAGCAGCAGAGTCATCGCGGCGAACTTGGGCTGCATCTCCTCAGGTCTCGGGGCGGGCGGGGGAGAGAAAACAACCCATCCCTGTCCCCTCCCTGTGCCCGGCGGATCTCCTGCGGCTCCAGCTTCGCCTCGGCGGGGAAAGGGGGGGAGCGATGGCGGCTTAGGCGGGAGGCAGGCGGGGGAGGGCGGGCGCAGGAGCCCCGCGCCCTGCGGGCGGGCAGCCCCCGCGCCCCTCCGGGGACTCCCCGGCCCGGGCGCCGGCCATGCCCGCGCCGCGCAGCTCCGCGCTCCCTGCCCGCCTTTATTACGATTAATTCTGCTTTTAGGAGGGTGGTGGGGAAAAAAAAAAAGAAAAAAAAAAAAAAAAAAAAAGAAAAGAAGCGGGGGGAAAAAACCC